>VYXD01014879.1:56159-67979 GCA_013397195.1 Hylia prasina | reverse complement strand
CCCGCGGGCCGCCTCGCCGCCCGTCCGTGCTCGCCCGGCGGCGCCGGGCCATGAGCGGCCCCGCGGGCGGCGGCGGTTCCCGCTGAGCGCCCGCACCCGGCATGGGGGTGAACGCCGTACACTGGTTCCGCAAGGGGCTGCGGCTCCACGACAACCCGGCGCTGCGGGAATGCATCCAGGGCGCCGACACGGTGCGCTGCGTCTACATCCTGGACCCCTGGTTCGCCGGCTCCTCCAACGTGGGCATCAACAGGTGGCGGTGAGTGCGGGGCGCTGCGGGGGCCCTAATCCCCGCGTTATGTATTCGGTCACGCTGCCTCCCCGCCATCCCCTCCCCTCCGCGCTCGATTGGGCCGCCGCCAGCGCCGGCTTCCCTCGGCTGCCCGCCCTCCCGCGGGCCCGGCGGTGTTACGTATCCAGCCCGGCGCCGGCCCGGGCTGCGGCTCCCGCGGCGCACGTGGGAGGGACGGGGAAGAAGGAACCGGCAAGCCCGTGGCAGACTGCGGGGCAGTGGGCTGTGGCTTCTCGCTCCCGAGGGCGGCGGTTCCGTGCCCGAGCGCTGGTGCGCAGAGCGGGGTTGCTGCCGGGCGGAAAACCCTGTGGGGAGCAGCCCGGAGGGCTTGCACTATCTCAGGAACGCTGGGCAGCCGGGAACCCCAGGGCCGCTCCGTCCTGGAGACACTGTGAAACTGCTCGCTTAGTTCAGAAGTACTTTCTCAGAGCAGCGTACCCGGAAGGGTATCACAAAATATCCCGAGTTGGAACTGACCCAGGAGGATCGTGGAGTTCAACTCCTGGCCCTGCATAGGACAGCCCCAAGAAATCCTCTGTGTGCCCGAGAGCGTTGTCTGTGTGCTTCCTGAACTCTGGCTGGCTCGCTGTGCAGTGTCCCTTTCCGGACCATGCAGACAAGTTGAAGACAGTTGAAGTTCTCCTTCCTGCCCGATATAAAAATGAACTTTACTCTGGAGCTTTGACTGACGCTTTCAAGCTAAATGTGTGCCATAATAAGGCAGAGATTAATAGGACTTCTGTGCATGCTTGTCATGTGAGGTTAGTTAAAGCATCACTGGGAATCTGAAAATTGTTACCCTTATAAAGTGGCTGATAATGCAGTAGAGTTTGTGTATCATCTGTCCCTCCAACGTCAGGAACTTGAAGTGCTCGTGAGCTTAGCCTGCCCAGACTACAATGCTGAGAAGCTGGCTAATTAACAAGCACAATGAAACTTAGCTTAACACTACGTCATAGAATGATAAAGTTTAGCTACTTCAGGTTTCAGTTGAATTCACTTGAAGGAATTTCTTTCAGATTTAATAATTTGTAACCCAGCTTATTTAAATACTTTACCAACCAGGTAACTTACCTTTGGAGGTTTTGGGTTTCTATTTTTTTTCAGATTTTGAGAGGTTGTCCTTACATTCTTCTTATTTTCAAGAGACTGAAATACTAAAGATGCTTTTTGTGAACTTTAACTTGATGATTATTTCATTTTCACTGACAAAAATAATTTAGGAATAATTGTTAAATCCTTCCCTTTTCTGAGATTCACAATGTACATTTCTTTTATAAGATACTTTTAAATCGTTTTGTTTTGAAGGGATACATTTTTCTTGAATAACATGTTGACTTCATGAAGAAGCTCAGAGGTCTTAATTTTGTGGATGAAATATGAACAGCTACTTAAGTTTTAAAAGGATGTGGACAATTGGCACAAGTCTAAGTGTTAAGGAAGTCACATGTCTTAAGAATACTTCATAGGTCTCTAATGTGCCCTGCAATTGAAATGCTGAATAGCTTTTGGTTGTATTCTCTGAGCTAGTGAATGATAGACAAATGTGAACTTTGATTCTAGCAGAAGGAAGTTCATGTCTTCAGTGCTATTGCCCTGGTTCTTCAATGACTGTAATGATCATTAGCTAATAGAGTCCTTGAGTACATTTGTGTGTGATATATTGTTGGTTGGTTTACCTTTAACAGTGTTTTAGAAGGCAACTAGTCCTTCCACTGCATTTTGCATTTGAAGAAAAATTGCCTGGTTTTAGTTGCTGGTTAGAGGGACTGAATTTGGAGTAGATTACAACTACCCTGTCCAAAGCACTAATACCCTCAAGGCATAAGCTGCACATGTATTTGAGTAGGAAGTCTTGCTGCTTGCATAGCCTGTTTTTTTGAGATCTTCAGGATTTTTTCAAGTTTAAAAGTACAATAACTTTGTAGAATAACTGGCTGCTAAAGCTGTATGTTTATTATGGTTGTTCTCAATTTTTTATTTAAATGGACAGTTACTATTTTGGTATGAATCTACTTTAGGTTCCAGTGGTTTTAATGAGGTGTTTTTAACCAGTGCAGACACAAGGTCTGTAATGCAGTTTTTTGGTTTGCCAGTCTCATTTGGCACTTATAATTAATGATAAAACAGTTTATGTTCTTTCTCACTTGATGACTGTGAGCAAAATTGTTGCTTACAAGCCTGTTGAGTAGGGTGTTGAATTAGTCAAAAACATTTTATATGAGACTAGGAGCAGAAGCCCTTCAACATTAGGGAGGTGAGTCAAATTTAACCTCTTGGTGTGAATTTACAGTGGTCCTTTCTTAATTTGAGTTGATTGACACCGTCTGTGGTCCTAGTGCCCTGAGCAAAACTCTTCTCTGTCAAATTATGACTGACACAATCTACATGAGGAAAAATGGTGAAAGAATACAAGAAATCAGGAGGTTTCATTTCTTATTAGAATATTGTCACTCTGTGGAGTCACCAGTTACGGTTTATATTAACAAATGTGTGTTAAATGTGGTAAATAGCAACCTTTAATACATTGGTGCTTTCTAATTAACTTTTCTCTTTAAACAGTCATGTAACCATCAGGAACTAATATTTTTGTGTAATTGCACTATTGAGCAAGTCTAATTGCTAAGCAGTCACATGGTCTTACTGACCTCCTTTCTCCTGGCATTCAGCCTACCGGTTCTAAATTTGTGAATGCTACATAACATATGCCAGGACCTTCCTCAGCTCACTTCATTTTTTTCTGGTTCTATTCTGTTTCTTCTTATTGTTCCTTTTTTTTCAAGCTGTCAAATAAATCAAGATGTGCTTTCAGTGAGACATGCTTTTTCTCTGGGATGATCACAGTGTTGTTCACAGATCAACACTTGAGAGAGAGAAGTTACTTGGTGCAGTAAAAGGTGATGGAGAAATGGTGGAGGGAGATGCTAAATGCTAAAATCACATTAAAGCTCTCTTAAAATTTTGTCAGTTGCCCTTAAACGTTAGGCACCAGAATTAGCTTGCAATTCTAATTGTGCAACAAAGCAGGCAAAGAATGTAACTTGCATACTCCAACAAGTAACCATTACCTACTTCTGAAAAAATGTGTTCCTACATGCTTTGCTTTTCAGACTGGAAACAGACTTTTCCATATTAAGGAGAATTTAATCTCATGCTTAAGCACATCACCTAGGGGAGAGTTTCATTTAGTCCTGGTTTTAGTACAAAGTGGCAATTGATTACAATATCTGAAAAGAAATGCAAACATTCTGTTAGTTGCTGCATAAGGATTTACTTTAGGTAATAATTTACTCTTAGTTTGTCTTTTTGAGTGTGTATGTCTGTCTTTGATATGATAGCTAAAACTCTGGTGTGCAACAGCTGATTTTATAAAGATGAATAGTCTAAATTTTTCCAATCCTTTTATTTCTTTTTTTTAGCCATTCCTGAATAGAACAGATTTCTCTTTTAAAATAAGAGTAATATAATTTGTTTTATGTACCTCTAAGATTTTGTGAGAATAGTGATGTGGTGTGAATTTTTTTTCAAGATCCTTCAAAGTTAGAGGCTGCTATTATGGCAGATAGTCGTGTTGATTTTGTCTTTTTCCCACACTCAAATTTTGAGCAAATAAAAAGTTAAAACTGCAATGAAATAAAAAGGTTTAATTTCCAGGACAATCACTGCAATTCATAGCAATGTGAACTTGTTCTAAAAAATCAATATTTAGGCATCTTTCTTTAGTATCTATTACATTTTGCAAATCTCTGCATCTGGTTTTGAAAATCTAGTTACAGTTTCAGCTTATATAGGTGTGATTTGTTCAATAGAGGTGTGTTTGTTGGATGTAGGATTGGTGCAAAAAGTTCATTAATAGAATTAATCTATGAATGATTTGAGTTTCATATGTGTAATACAGGCAGACAAAATCTGCGTATTATACTTTGTTAATTTTGGTAACATGCTTGTAAAAGGAATGCACAGAAATATTTATGATGATTTTGATGAAAACATCCCTTTAAGTCCTTATTGTGTAGCACTTAGAATGAAAATCTATTTGATTTATGAAATATTTAACATGAAGCCCACCAAAGGCACTCTGTCACTCCCCTCGGTTAGACAGGGAGTAGAACATACAACAAAAAGCTTGTCAAGATAAGGACAAGCTGAGGTCACTCAGCCATTACCCATTTCACCCATTATCATGGGGAAAATTAATTAATTTATTGCCAACTAAATCAGAATTGGGTAACAAGAAATAAACTAAATTCTTGAAGCACCTTTCTCTCACCCCTCCCTTCTTTCTGGGCTCAGCTTCACTACCATTTTCTCTACCTCCTGTCCCCAAGGAAACAGAGGGATGGGGAGTGGAGGTTTTGGTCAGTTCATCAAATGTTGTGTCTGCTGCTTTTTCCTCAGGAGAAAGACTCTTCACACTCGTATTTTCTCTGCCATGGTCCTTCATGGGCTGTAGGTGGACAGCCTTTCTCTCAGTAGTCTTCACCACAGGCTGCAGGGGAATGAATCTCTGCTCTGGTGCCTGGAGCACATCCTCCCCCTCCTGACTTGGGAGCCTACAGAGTTGTTTCTCTCAAATATTCTCATTCCTCTCTGGTTTCAATGGCTCCTGAGCAGTAATGGTTTCCTCCTGTCAGGTGTGTTATCCTGGAGGCGCTGCCTGGGCCAGCAGCAGGTCCTTGCTGGACCTGCATTGTCCTCTGGCATTGGCCTGGAAAGGCGTGGGGGAAGCTTCCAGCAGCCTCTCACAGAGGCCACTCCTGTAGCCCCCCATACCAAAACCTGGCCGTGCAGCCCATCATGCCCTCTAGTGAGTGGCTTCAGCTCTAGAGCAGCATGTGCCACTTGGAGCACTTCAGTTCACCCAGCCCATGAACATTGAGGGTGATTAATTT
Source organism: Hylia prasina (assembly GCA_013397195.1). Classification (NCBI taxonomy): domain Eukaryota; kingdom Metazoa; phylum Chordata; class Aves; order Passeriformes; family Sylviidae; genus Hylia; species Hylia prasina. The sequence continues at coordinate 62,795 of VYXD01014879.1, read as the reverse complement.
GTGAAAAGTCTGTAGCTTGTTTCCAGAAGTTGCATTTTCAGATGGGAGCTCTGTGGTACCTGCAGTTACACTGGAGAAACTCCCCAGTGCCACACGCCTAGGCTGCTCACCTGTCTCTTCCACAAAAACCATTTTTTCACCCCAAAAGTGCCTGCAATTCAGTGACTCCCTCTATAATTTGTGTTATATGATCTCGCCCTATGATTTACCAAGTACGTCATTGAAGCACACTGACGTGTGTCCTCATGGGTTTAATCCTGCCCTGTTGATGAAAGGGTTGGTTCCGCCCTTTTATGATAGCACACAACCCTGTGGTGAGCCAGTTTAGCTCATCAGTCTGTCCAAAAGAGATTACTTACCAGTTTTGGTGGGATTAGCTCTGTGGCAGATAGTGCCAGCAAAAAGGTCACCATAGTAGTAGTGAAGAGGCAAAGAGAGGGAAGGGCAGGTACCATTTCTTTCAGTGGCAGTATGGATTTGAGTTAGATTACAGTGGTCATATCACTCTTAGCCTGAATTGCTCATGTCTGCAGTAACCACCAGGTGTTTTTTGGAAGGGGATTGATTTCTTCTCTGCCTTGCCATTTGTTGACACCCTTTGAAATGATACTGCTGAAAATAAGCATTGGCCTTTTTACTGTGCTGGGAAAATATGCGATTTCTTTTTTGTCAAACTGTCAGAATGTGAGAAATAAGCCTGCTAGCTGAGAAAGTACACTGTGCTTGTTTCCATGTTTTGGTGAATGATCTTGTATCACCAGATTCTGTAATGTAACTATTATTCAATTGGACAAGGCTGCTGCACGGGTTGGTGTGGAGGCAACAGGCCGTATTGTAAATTGAATTGTGCTCAGGCAGTTGGTTTTTCCAAACAGCAGTTACAATAGGCCAGAAAAATTATACTGAGCATCTCCACAATCTGGGGTTTGACTCCAAGGTTGATCTTGAAGGAGTCTTAATTCCTCAGGTTAAGAAATTTTGAGGTTTTAGACACCTGGTTTTACATCACTAATCTCCAGGTTTGAGCATGTTCAGAGAAGATCTATGTCAAGTGTTCTCGATATGTAACGGTATGTGGACATTGAGTATTAAGGTAGAAATGTGGTTTTAAACAAGTCCTTGGGATTTTTTAGTCTTCCTTCTCTTGGGACCAGTAATATATTTTTATTTCACGAAATTATCAACAGATCACATTCTTTGAGTAGGGCAAGGTAATCTGTCCACACCTCATAGTGTTTCCTGCTCTGGTCACAAACAGGGAGGGTGATAACCCCCAACAAACACCATCTGTGATGAATGTGAAAGTAGCTTTTTTAGGCAATCAAGAATACAGATTTTTTTTTCCTTAACTGATCAGTATGTGGCAGTGTCATCTGCATCAGTTCTTCAAAGCAAGTTGTTTCATATATTATCATTCTCTTTCGCCCATTTTAATACAATAAAATATATTCTCCTCCAGTTTGGGAAAATGTCTTTATCCCAACCAATGGAAGCTACTCTTTAAATATATTATGCAAATATTGCAGAAAAGCCTGTCTATCACTGTGTGCTGCCTGAACTTTTCAGTTTCTAGCAGTTTATCTACAGCAAGGAAGCCTTTCTTTTCAGAAGTGGTTCTTTTCCATACTGTGTCTCAGTGCCTGGCAGGTTTTCAGGTTAGTTATATAACCTGTGATAGGAGGAAGGTCAGGCTACCAGCAAAGTCGGCCATTTTTTCAGTGTAGAAATCATGCTAAAGTCTCTGATGTTACGAATTTGCATACTGTCAGAAACCCTTTGCTTTAGGGGATTTTGTGACCTTCCTGTAGCGACCTAAAAAGGCAAAAGTCCGCTTGAGCATGAGTGAGTTGTGTATGTAGTGTAAGAGTATGTGGCTTTGTGTTCCATGGGCTTAGTAATTTGCTTATCACAATTTAGCAGATTTAATAGCCATACCTTTGGTTACCCCTAGGAAAGGACTGGATTTGATTACCAGGGTAAGAACTTCATAGTATTTTGGTGCAATACATTTCACTTAGATTTCTCAGAACTCTTAATTTAACATGGAGCAAGGTTAGTTTGTGTGCTTCTGTGTATTTTGGCTTTCATGTTCTTTGCAATCTAGGTCAAGAGGTGAACTATAATTGCAGTGTTCTTCTAACCCTGAAGCCTCCATTTGTTTTTCAGGTCACCATAAAGCATTTGCTTTCACTACTTTGGAGTTTAGTGAGTGTAAATGATATTTTTATAAGGAAATAAAGCTTCAGTGGAGGTGAAGGATAGACTGGAAAGGGCAAATCAGTATTTCAGTGTTCTGTTTCAAATGTGTAAGTGCAGGTGGCTGTGGCAAAAGTCTTCATGGGTGTCTATTCTGTTGGAACAGTTAAAAATCGGAGTGCATTCCAATTACCAGTGGAGATAATAAAAACCAACACATGAGCTTTGTTAGCCTTAGTTTAGACAATAGGTGAGCTGCAGTGAACAGAGCTTCCTAAAATATACTTTCTCTTTTTTTTTGTAAACTCTGTACTTTGATTTTTTTTCTATTTATTTTTAAATTGCATTCGTATTTGAAAGGTCTAAAATTCAATGTTGGTAAACCTGGGTAGGAAATAAGAATTTCATAATACTCAGAGTTTCGGAAGCAGATTAGTAAATTCAGGTGTCAAATTGTCACTTAAAATCTCTTTGGAAAGTGCTAGTGCAACAACTTTCTTGCAATAAGATAAAAGGAGATGAGTTTCTTTCATTGAACATTGGTTAGGATGTGTCCTGCATATCTGATTTTTGTATTGATAGGCATATGATGTACACCTGAGCTTTTGTGTTACGTATTGCTTCCTCCTATAACTAAATTAGAGAAATTTTCTGAACCTGTTTTACAAATTTACTTTATCTCAGTGTTTGTTAATTTATAGAAAAGCATTTCCCTTCCTGTTCACTCTCATGCATTTCTTCTTTAACATCTGTATGTTTGTGGCTCTTTCACAGCCAGGAATAGTAAAGGCTGTAAAATTCTTGCACTGAAGGTTTGTACCCTTTCAGAACACAAACCCTTGTCCCTTCAGAATTAAAAGCAGAAACGTTGAAAAAATTCTGTTTACACTCAAATGGGGAAGTTGTGAAGTGTGAATATATGTTATTAGTTCTTCAGTGATGGAGATGAAATCTATACAGTACAAGTTACTTAGGGATAATTCCTATAAGGAAAACTTGGGTTTTTCTATCTGTTATCTATCCAAAGTATGAAATCCATGACCTAGGAAATGTTTATTTTTTATAGTAAGGAACCTGTGGAGTTCAGTGCTTGCAGATTTTTTTTTTCCCCTTTGGTTTCTCAGTGCCAGAGTTCTACTGACCTTGTCGATGAGGGGTAAACTGTGCTGCAATTGAGAGAGAGAGAGAGAGAACGTGATTGAAAAAACAGAAATAGGAGGATAATTTGCATCAGACAGAGAAATTAATAGGCAGCTTGTTCATGTAGGCTGCTTGTTACTTCATGCCTTGTATAGTTCATAAAACATGATCGTGGTCTGAATGGTTGCAATTTTGCTGTGCACTAAAGACACAGAACTCCATGGCAAACTTACCTGAATTTCACAATCTGTGCAGTTCTGAAGTACTGGGGAAGCATACAGAGAACTGTGATACTGCATTTTATAGAGCAGCTGGCATTGAAAATAGTTACTGGTTTGATTTCTAATATATTGGATTCATTGAAGAATGGACTAAATGTTGCCTTTGCTATGTTCTCTGTAGTTTTCTCTGCATTGAAATTTTCTGTCTGTAAATCCTGTGACATCAAGTGATTTTTTTTCTTTCATTCTTTCTCCATATTGTATATTCTAGAGACTAAAGAAGCTAATTTTTTTTCTGTAAGTCTAAAGAAAGTCTTAAAGTTGAAGAAAACATTGTGGCTTTTAGCAGAGATTACCTAATATTTTTTCCCTTTTTCCTGTCTCACGGGAGAGGCGTAACTGCATCTGCAGAACTGAGCCATGCATTCAAAAGAAAAAATTCTACCCAGGGATTTTTGCCATCCAGATTTCAGAAGGGTCTTTGGGGAGGAGGTTGTATTTCAGTTTTGCTCTTTGTAAGCCTTGCTATTAGTGAACTCAAAAAGTCGAAACCATCTAAGTCTTAATGAGGGTGATCAAGCCAAGGATGGCATCTGAATTATTTGTTTTATTTGTGTTGCCTAGGGATAATTCCTGTGACTTTCCTTCATTACGTTTCAGGAGATGACAGGCCTGGTGAGGTCTAGTTTACTGTGCTTTATCCATGTTTCTTTTTAGAAACAGTGTAACTGCTGTTTACTGCTCTTGCACAGTGTCTCCCAAATCCTGTGAACAGTTCCTTAAAGGTCTCTGTGACAGACTTAAATTTTTAATTTTTTTCTCTAGCATACTCTTTCACTTGTATGACATGGAAACATCTCCTAGTATGTAGTTTCTTCAGTTTATGCCAAAGGAAAAGGTTGTAAGTTGCTGTGATATTGACGGTTCTGCTTTAATTGCTTTGTATTTTCCCCTTTTATTTCAAGGTTTTTGTAACCTGAGGAGACCTGTGTAAAACAATAATCATATAGTCATGGTGCTTTTCAGTGAGTAGGGTTTTTTTACTTGGTTGAAATTTCCTTTCTGTAAGCTAGTTGGCAAGAAATTTACTGTTGAGGAGAACTTTATTTCAGCAGTAGTGTGTTTTTCTTCTAAACCATGAAGAAAAGAATGGGTTTGTGGGGGATAATGTGTATGTTTTTATTTTTACAATTTAGAATTTGGTTTTCTGCATTCTTTTGACTATAATTCCACCAACCTCTTTTTCAGTGCCAACATTGAAACATTGTGTGTGTCAAAGCAAAATTCTCCAATGCTGCATTTGAAGATATTTTTACTCTAATTCTTTACTGCTTCCATATGAGACAACCTAAAGAAGCTTGCATTTTTGGCATTGGAAGTCACACTTTGAAACTGGAAAGTGTTACTAGGAATCATGTATTGCTCTTTCAGCAGCAGCCTTTGCTATTTCTTTTCATAATTCTGAACTTTTTTCCTTCTATTAGTCTGTCTTTATTCCAGAATCCTACCTTTGCAGTTGTTGCTCTGTGGCTTGTTAAGTGCAATGGTAAAGTAAAAAAATAATGGTTAGGCTTTTTGGGTGTTTTTTTTTACTATTTTGTTTGAAGGATATGAGATTTTCAGGAACAGTTATGTTATTGGAAGTGGCTTGTTCCCAAATGAAAGTGTGTGGGAAATTCAAAAAACTTTGCCCCTTGCAGTACTATATTGTCACCAGTTGCAGTATTTTTCCTGGTGGACTTAGAAATTTTAAGAATACCTAAGTGTTTATAGTGTAAAGCATAAAGTAAGCTTTGGAGAGCTTTTTTGTGTGTTCTTCATTTTTCTGCCTTCATCATATGAGCTGTATTATCTGTCAGAAGCTTAATACTTGAGTATGAGGTACTTACTTAAAACTGGAGTTTTAATTATGGTGTACAATATGGTAATACCTAGCTTGTCTTTTTTTGGAATGAGTTTTCTTTTGCTTGGAAATGTTTGTCTCTTGTGCTTGTCTCTTTAATTTTACCTTGAATGAAAGCTTTTGAACTTGAGATTGAATACAATGATTAAAAAATACTAAGTACAAGTCAATGTGATTGATTTTTGAAGTGTCGTAGTCTTATTTCTACAGAGATAATTGTTTCCTTCATTAGTTTAAGAGATGATATTTTTTTCTTTAAGGAAAAAGGGGAAATGCTAGTTTTAACAGCAACAGTAAACAGGAAGTTATGTAATTGTCAACATTTCTTCCTGGATTTGTGTGGTACCTTTGTGTCTCCCCTCTCCAGCGCATGCGGGGTTAAATAACGTTTAAAAACATGTGAGCTTTACCTGCAATTCACCAGGAGTTTTCTTTTATTCAGATTTACTGTTATTTAGACCTGTAATAAAGAATGGTGTCCATTAGCTTGTGCTTGGATGGGGGCACAGGAACAGCCTGTTTGTGCCGGAGTTTGGTGCCAGCTGTTGAGTCTGGCGGGGGACGCGCTGTTCACGAGCGCCTGTTCCTTTTCACACCTTCCCTTCCATCCTTTATCAGCCCCTCCGGCTTTGAGCGCTGCCGTGGCACTTCCTGAGCTCCGAGCACACACTGGGTTTCACGTAACCTTTAGCCACCGACACTTCTGAACATGACACAGAAGAACCGACCCGCTGCTTGTACCTGCTCAAATGAAGCCTTTCTCTGTCCCTGTTAGGAATAAGGTTCAGCTGTGGTACAGGAATTCTCTCGGAGCGGCTCCATAGGGGAGGAATATTCAGATCTTACTACAAGGGTTACATATAACTGGAAAAGTAGGTCATTGTGACAGGGAGTAGTCCAAACAGCCGCCTGGTTGCTGCAGCAACGACCTACTTTACGAAACTATTTTTGTTGATTCATATTGAAATGTTCTTCTTGAAAGTGCTATAAGGAAGTGATCAGGTTAGGAGATACGTAACAATGGCAGCTGCAGGCTTTGTGACTCCTCCTTCCCCTCTGTCCCCCGCCCCCGCTTGCCCCCTGATGTTGAATATAGGAGGATTAAAGCAAGTAAGATTTTTTTTATTTTCAGGGCGGCCTCTAATGGCGAGCGTCTTTTTTTTTTTTTTTCTTTTT
>VYXD01014879.1:0-56127 GCA_013397195.1 Hylia prasina | reverse complement strand
TTTTCTTTTCTTTTCTTTTCTTGAAGGTTCTGCATAACAATATCATTGTTATCATTGGTGATTATGTTTCCAGAGTTCAGAGCCTACAAATCTTCCCCTATAAATTTTGTGTATAGAAGTAACTTTAGTCTTAAAACAGAGAACCACCTTTTTCTCGGAAAAGATAAAATCTTTCTTGAGCACTGGAACAGGCTCCCCAGGGAAGTGGTCACAGCACCAAGCCTGACAGAGTTCAACAAGTATTTGGACAATGCTGTCAGGCACATGGTGTGATTCTTGGGGCTGTCCTGTGCAGGGCCTGGAGTTGGACTCATTGGTCCTTGTGGATCCCTTCCAACTGAGAATATTCTATAATTCTATGAGTATGACTCTTCTGGAATGCTCAGTTTCTCTTGATATTCCACTGCTCTTATACTAACCACTTGTCTCCAACAAAGTTTATCCCCATTCAAGTAGGTGGGCTTAGTGCCTGCCCCTTTTTTTTCCTTCCTTTTTTTTTTTTAATTGGCAGTGTTGTCTGTCTTCTCTTTTGCTGTTAATTCTAATCCTCACATAAGCAAACTGGAAAAAAGTACAGTGATTCTATATAAAAGGATGTTTTCCAATTGTCTACCTTTATTCTTTTGACAAAGCAATAAAAAAGCTGTCACTGGTGTTTAGGAAGTGAATTTTGGAAATCCACTACTGTCTTCTAAAAGGAATGAGTAAATGGGGAAAATGTAAAAGTACGGTTGTTAGAATAAAGGTTTCATTCTTCATAAAATACTTTCTTATCTAAATTACTGTGGCTTGTGCAGAGGTGACTATCTCTCCTTAGTTATCAAACTCTTCTACTTAACTGTACTATGTAACTTTTTAATATCAGTTTAGTACTTCAAGTGATCTTCCTTCTGTCGGTCCTGACCTTCAGTATTGCAGAGAGGTGCTGAAGTTGTGTCAGATGAAGATGGCATGTTTATTTAGAGGTTATTTGGATTATTTCATCTACTGTGTCTTGAGCTATACTTAGTTGTGTTTTCCAGGACTTATGTGACTGAGCTCTTGGCATCTCCTGCACCATCTCCTGCCTCAGCCTCTGCAGCATGAGGTGAAGAGGAACCTCCACTAGTCTGCCCACATGCTGAGAGAGTTGAGGACAAAGTGGAGGTTTTCAGGATTTATGGAGCTTGATAAACAAATCTGTGTTTCAGTTAGTTGTTGGGGGGGGGTGTATTTTTTTTCTATGTGATTATTACTCAAAGCCCTGAATACATCTTCACCAAGTTTACCTTGTATTCAGCTATAAATTACCAATTTCGGCTGTGAAAGACCAGTTCAGAAAATGTTGGCATTTTGACTCCTAATAGTAGCAATGGGAAGTTAAGACAATGCTGAAAGCCTGACCACCATAAGGTGAGCACAGGTCAGTTTTAATTAAGTTTTCCAAGAATAGCTTCAGGATATTTTTTTCCATTTTCCAAACTTTCTACCAATTTCTATGCTTGCTAAAGGATTTCATGTCTATCCTTAATTCTCTTCTATTAGTTTAATAGATTTTAGAGATATGAGAAGCCAGAGATGATGTAATTGTACCTTAAGGACTTGCAATTTATCCAGTGTAGTTGTGAAATATATTTATTTAAGCCAGTGTTTTATTGCTAGGAAATATTAAACTGCAAAATTTTACTAGCACTAATTGTAACCTTAAAGAGGTCTCTTTAATTTAAGGAGAGGAGGAAGATTTTATTAAAGTAAATGAAGGGCAGTATAAAATCTGTCCTTCAGAATCAGATTGCAAGACTATCTTGTTGGAGTGCTCTTACTGTGCTTGTTCTTTTGAAATGAGCTTTAGCTGTTATTTTCTCATGGACAGCTTAGATTGCTGAAATTAACGTGGCTGAAATATTTTGTAAAGCAACCTAGCTCTCTTTTAATTACATCGAGCTGTGAGAGCTGCTAATTTAAATAAGAGAACTTGGATACATGAGAACAAGGTGGTTTAAATTTATGTATGACCATGTCTGTACTCTCAAATAACTCTAATTTTGTAATTTGCTTCTAGGTAATATTTCCCCAGTTGTCTCCAGTACAATTTGTTTGCTCTTGGTTTTCCTTTATGGATCCAACTAGTTTCTCTCTGGAGAGAACGGGCATAAAGAATTAGTCAAATAATAAAGACTTTGATTTATCAGATTGAAATTAGAGGATTAGAAAAAATTAAACACAGAATATGTACAGTAAAGAACAGAAGGCACTAAGAGAAAGATTTAGGAAGCTGTGAGCCTGTTAGTCTTCTATCACCAGCAGGCTGACCTTTGTAACATGAAGTAATTTGAGATATTAGTTTCAAGTTAGATGGGAATAATTTAGGTGAGTAATGGGGTGCCCTTTGAATGTGAAGTTAAGATCCAGACTTCATAGAAGCTAAATACACCATTTGCTGTGATGTATGGCTCACAAATTAGGAACCAGCTTCATAATGGTATTTCATGGGATCACGAAACAGTTGGGGTAGGAAGGGACTTTGGAGATCATCAAGTCCAACCTCCCCTGCTAAGGCAGACTCACCCAGGGGAGGTTGCACAGGATGTGTCCAGGTGGGTTTTGAGTATCTCCAAGGAAGGGGACTGTAACTGCTCTGGGGGCTGTTCCAGTGATCTTGTCACTCCCATAGTAAAGAAAGTTTTCTTCATATTCAGATGGAGCTTCCTGTGTTCTAGTTTGTGCCTATTGTCCCTTATTCTGTCACTGGACATGGCTGAAAAGAGTCTGGTGCCATCCTCTTGACACCACCCTTAAGATATTTGTATGCATTCATAAGATTCCCTCTCAGTCATATTTTTCCAGATGACACAGGCCCAGCCCTCTCAGCCTTTGCTCATTAGAGAGATGCTCCAATCCTGTCATCTACTTTGTAGCCCTCCCCTAGACCTTCTCCAAGAGCTCCTTGTCTTCTTGCTCTGGGCAGCCCAGCATACCCAGCCACAACTCTGGACATGTCACTCTCCCCTGACCTGCTGGCAATGCTCTTCCTAATGCATCCCAGGGTACCATTGGCTGCCTTGGCCAGAGGGGCACACTGCTGGCTCCTGGTTTAACCTGTTGTCCACCAGGTATCACAGGTCCTTCTCTGCAGAGCTACTTTCCAGCAGGACAACATTTAACCTGTACTGATACTTTCATGCACTTCTGTTCTCCATGACCTTTCAAAGATGATGGAGAGTGGATGATGGTTTAGCAATAACATCTGCCAGCTCCCTCAACACTCATGGGTGCATTTCATTGATATCTGTGGATTTCTGGATGTCAAGCTTGACTAAAGGATATCTAATCTGATCTTCCTTGACCAAAGGAAAAGCTTCCTTTTCCTAGACTTTCACTCTTGCCTCCATGCTCAGAGATTCCTGGAGTCTGGCTTTAGCAATCAAGACTGAGCGAAGAAACCATTCAGTACCTGTGCCTTCTCTGTATGCTTTGTCACCAGGGCACCCACTTGATTAAGCAGAGAGCCCATGTTTCCCTAGTCTTCCTCTTGCTACTTGTAGCAAAAGGTAGGAAAGGTGTAGAAGAAACCCTTCTTGTCACACTTGACATCCCTTGCTAGATTCCACTCCAAATGGATTTAGCATTCTTTGTCATATCCCTGCATACTCTGACAACATGCCTTTATTCCTCCCAAGTGGCCTGTCCCATTTTCCATATTCCATAAATGTTCTTCTTGTGTTTCAGTTTTGTCAGAAGCTCCTTTCTTATCCAGATAGGTCTTCTGATGCTTTGAATTGATTTCTTACTAATAGGGATGCACTGGTCCTTAGCTTGGGAGAAATGATGCTTGAGTATTAACTATCTCCCTTGGAACTCTCTACTTTCTGGAGTCTTAACTCATGGGATTCCTCCAAGTAGGTCCTTGAAGTAGCCACAGGTAGCTGTCCAAAAGTCCAGGGTTGTAACCCTGCCTACTACCCTGCTTCCTTCATCTTTAGGACAAAACAATTATGTGTTTCCTTCCTTTGGGGAAGGAGAAGTTAGGAAAAGTTAACCTTGAAAAGTTAGTTCAGTTGGAAAAGAAATTAATGAGGGATGGAATGTAAGGAAATGCCATCTTTGTGGCCAGTATGAGATAGGTTTGATTCAAATGAGTTTGTTATTCCTAACAGAGCAGTATTGCTTGCTGTGGTTGATGTTCTATTCCCATTCCATATCTGAAATGGTCTTTATTCCTTAATGTCAAAGAAGATGCACCCAAAAGGACTTGGCTTGGAGAGATTAAATTTTAAACATGGTTTTCTCTTGATTTTTGTTCAAAGCCTGTCATTTGTTTTGAAAGAATTGCGCTTGCCCCCCCTCGACAACCTCTTGTACAGCTGTATGTGGTCTTGGATATATTTTGCATTCGTCCTCCATCACAGCTCTGCTTAGACTTAATGATTAGTAGGAAATATTAGGGGGAAAAAAAAGCCAAGTAATGCACTTCATGGTCAGTGTTTGGTTTTGTTTTTGCAAGTGGATCAGCTATACTAAGTTATGAAAGATGCTGTAGTCCTGAATTGCTCTCTAAAGGAGCTGGTTTTTTCTTTGCTGACTGTAGAGCAACCCTGCAGGAGATAGTTAACTCCCGCAGCTACTTCACTTAAGTATCAAGAGTTGAATAACATGAACTTTTTCCTGCTCTTGTGTATGAGCTCAAAGGATAATACCTTTATGAAATGTATTATTGTATACCATTTTAGGATGTGGAAGTTGGATGTGGGACTCGTTGAAACAATGTGGTACTGTAAGGAATGCCTCTGTGACCTTGATTTGGTAACAGGAAAATACTACTGTGGCTGGCTGCCAAAGGATGCTGTGGAGTGTACATAACACTTAAATCCTGTCTGAGCTTAATCTTCTTACAGTTTCGTAAGAGTATACTGCTTGCACTAGGATACATTGGTTGGTGACAATCAAACAGGAAATTAGACTAGTAAAATACTAAATATCTGTATAAAGGGACATCAAATTTGAGATACTTCTCGGTGCCTCATACTCTGTTTTGGGTTTCGATTTGGTATTCACATTGTGATTCCTGTTGAAATTAGTTTGAGGCGTATATTTGCCTTATACTGAAATCTCTTTATAACCTAATCAAACATATGGCAAAGTATGTGTGAAAGAAAAGTGCTCACTTTCCACCCTCCCTCCCCCCCCTCCTCTCTCTCAAGAGAAATAAATGGTGCATGATTTGTGTGATTACTATATTAGGGTCTAATGCTGTAAATTATGCTCCCTCTAATAAAATGTGGTTGGTATTATACAGCATGTAATATTCTTTCTTTTTGTTGAATCCAGCTCTACTAAAATCTGAAAGATGAAGGAGGAGTATCTGATAGCATTGTTGGAAAAAACAATTCAACAGGGTAATAAAGCTAGCAGATATTAGGCTGCCTAAGATAATTCTGATAGACAAAGTCTGGGTGGCAATCAAATACCTGTAACAATGAGTCTGTTGTTTGACATAGCTTTTCTATTGATGGGACTCAGTGGTTTGGTATGAGGACTAGTGGATAGATAAAAGATATTTAAAATGAGAGGTTAAACACAAGTTTGGATGGATTGCTGGAAGTTGACTGGTCTAGAGTAAAAAGTACTAAACTTAGGAACAGAACAAGTTTGAGCACTGTTTTTTTAAACTCAAATTCTTCAACTTCCTCCCAGAATGAGGAAGCCTAGCTAAATTCCCATATTTTGTCTGTCTGTGCAGTCTAACACTCCTGCTAATGGTTAAATTCAGTATCTGGATTAGTTCAGAAAAATTATTCTTAATGGTTTAGCACACTAGCATTTTCAGATGTCAATAGCACCTGCAAGAGACGTCACTACATTTTGAGTCCCCTCAGTTCCCAGCAACTGCCCTCATTTTGTACTGGCAAGGGTGCTTATATGTGATTGTGGTACTGGGTGTTTATTACTCCCAAAAATAGCCCCAAACAAGGGGTTAGCCTGAAAGGCTAAGGTAGCCTGAAATAGTGTGTCTGTAGGTATACTTCTTGCAGTTCTCCTCCCTAAATAAGTGTTACCTTTTTAACATATTCCTTCTGACTTCTTCCCTATATAATCTTTAATCATGTTAGTAGTGCAGAGCCAGGAACATTGCGTGATGTAGTGCTTGCTTTAGGTTGTTTTGTTAATGGTTAACTGTGTTAACAATTATTTATTGAAGTTTTTAAATAGCTACTTTGATGGTATCAGTTTCTTTCGGTTGCATGGTAGCTAAAATTATGAACTGTATTATGCAATTGTTGCCGGTTTCTGGTAATTAATTTATATTTTAGACCCCAAGCATACCTTGTATGATTGACAGCAGGGAAAGCTTGTGGAGTTTCTTGGAGTCAACAGCGAAGATTTTACGTGCTTGTCTTTTAAAGATTGAAGTCTTCAGTAGCTTTCATGAAAATTCTGAATGTCATAATTAGATGTCTCTGGCAAAATGTGTGTAATGCTCTTTACGAATGTTGCTTGCAGACAGGTATGTTTTGCATCAGCATCTTCCCCATGTTAAAATAAATCTTTTCTGCCTCTCTCTATCATGTCAGTCGTGCAGGTACCTCACATCGTTTGCTACTGTGAAATTATTAGTGACTTATTTCCTTCTGGTTTGCCCAAACAATGTTTTTGATCTGATAGAGAAAACTGGGCTGATGCTCTAATCTGATAAAAATTATCTGGGCATCCTTTTTGGATGGGCCCCCTTCTAATGAAGTCCTATGGCTCATATAATTCATTCAAAGTGAAAAAGGTGCTTTCCCACTGACTTTTAGGTTGAGGGGGAAAAGTTAGTTTAGACTGCAGACTCAGAAACGTGACCTGTTATTGTAGGGAGAGATTTAAATATCTTCTCATTGCCAGAGAATAAATTATAGCAGAGTTCAAGCCTAGTAGCTCTTGCTTCATAGCTGCTATAAAGGAACTTTGCCTCTAGAGTTCATATACTGAAAAGAAATGCTTCTTATGTGATGGAGGTTTCATATTCGTTCATATAGTCAATTCATAGACTAATTTACCATTCACTTTTGGGTTTGTTACACTGTGAAAGGAGTGTGTTTCTAAGCATTTTGGAGAGAAAGGTCAAGTAATTTTGCATTCAGTCAAAGATGCTGTGCTGCTTCTGCAAGTTTTTAGAAGAAGAGGAGGTTAAAACTTTATGACAAGTAGTTGATTCGATTATTATGTTTCTTGGTAAGGTATGCTTTTAAAAGCAATTATTTTAGAAGGTTCATATTTAATTGAACAAGGCTCTTTGCCGGGAAGATTGGACTAGATGACCTTCAAAGTCCCTTCCAACCCAAACTATTTTGTAATTCTATAAATCTGTGTAAAGGCTTTTATGTTAGACAACTTCTATTAACACTTTAATGAAAAAATGCCATTAGATGTGGTATAGCATAAAGGCAGTGAATGAAAACAAAAGAGGTGATTATTTGCTTCACATTTTGTTAAAACTTACTTGGTTCAGCTGAAAGATTCAAATATGATTAATAAATGGCATGCTTGTTTTGAGTAACTGTGAGCTGAGTGTGTGTTCTGAAAGTCAAAAGCAGTATTCTTTTCTTTTGCCTTGCTATTATTCTAGCTATTGTAGGATCACTAGGGTTTGATTTGGTCTGTTATTTTTGAATAAAATGCTTTCTGTGAGTCTTGCATCACAAGCTGTGGTTGGGCTGTTTTTAATTTGCTTTGGTTTTTGTTGAAGTAAGGGGGAGTGTGTGTGTGTGTCCCCTGGTCACCCTCCTGCTCTCTTCCTACATATATTTAACAGTTTGAGTCTACACTGTTATTTTTGTTAAGCACCTGAAGGAGTTTTATGGAGATCGAAATGCTGGAGTGTGGTGAGAGAGAAGAGAGATAATAGAGGGGATTTGGCGAACCAATAAATAGAGATTAAACAGTATTAAGGGCAAGTTAGGGATCTTGGATGTGAATTGGAGACTGGGTCAGTGCATGTTATCTTCTTGAACAGGGTTTTGTGCCAAGTCCAGACTAGAAATTACATACCGTGGTCAGTCAGGTAGGAAGAAAAGAGACTGAGATAAGAGAGGGAACCAAAATGCCCACAGGAAAAAAAATAAAGTTCCCTGAAATACAGGAATAGTTATGAATATTTTGTCACCAGTTTCTTTCCATAACCTTTCCCCTCTACTCTGTGAGATGAGTTTAGACAACAAACAAACAAGCCAGTGCAACAACAAAATTCCATACAACCAAACCACACAAAAACCCCAAACCAAAACAAAAACCCCAAACAAACAACACCCCCCACAAAAAAAACCAAACAAAAAAACAATAAAACTGACCCCCTGGACTATTCCAAAGGTATCCAGGACAGTATTGCTGTTCATCTCCCTAGTGATATGTGAAGTATATGTGAATGATGCACATGCTCCGTGAAAGTGAGATTCACATGTATAAGACTAATGAATAATGTCTGTCATTCCAGGTTAAAAAAAAGAAAAAAGAAGCTGTAATTTTCAGAGTGCAAATGGAATTGACTTTGTCCTGGAACATGGGGCTCAAGTTCTCTCTCATAGAAGCATGTGCAAATCATCTGATTCTTTAAATGACTCCTGCATGGTTTCTAACTAAATCAGTATAGAGAAGTTTCTTCTTCTAACTACCAGAGATTTTTTCAAAACAAAACTGAGCAAAATGAGAAAATTAGGCATTTTTGGTTTGTTCCAGTCATTAAACATCAAAACACAGTTTGCCAGCCAAGAAGCCATTGTATTCTTTTTGCTGGCTGCCAAGAGGCTTGTTCTTATTCTTTCAGGTCAAGTGAGCCACACATTTTAGGCGTTTAATAGCAGCCAGGGGAGGTTTCTCCTAGCCTTTTAGATGTTATTTTTGATAAGTTTTTTCCCCATGTAAAGTTGGAAGCAATGTGTGTTAGGTAGGCATCATTTGCATATTGCTAAATACTTAGAAAATGGATATTAGCAGGTTGACAGCAATCATGTATGTAATATCCCTTCTCAAAGGTGTAGCATTTTCATTGTATCTGGTCAGCTTTTAGGACTAGTCCTAAAAATCTAGGTGTGTACGATCTCCTGATTTTAGTAAACCTGGTTGCTCCATGCCTTTGTCTTCGTAACACTGTGGGCACCTGCAGAGGTGCTGCCCTTCCATGGCAGCTGTGCACCTTCTCAGCAGGCGCAGTCTCCAGCTGTCGTGGCACTGCTTCCCCTGCCTTGGGCTCGGGAGGTTGCTCCAGGGGTGTTATCGCTGTGGCCTTGCACCTGCACAGTGTCACTACAGCAGGGTTTCTCAGGAGAAATGGACTGCAGTGTGGGAATTGCCTCTTTTTTTTCCCCCCCTTCGGGTGTGGCTTGTGGCTTTATGGCAGGGGATGCAATAATGTGTGAGCACAGAAGTTAATGACCAGCAGGCACTGACTCAGCAGTTGCCCTGATGAGCATGTGCTCTTCTCGTGCTCATCAGGGCAACTCTCAGCTATTCCTTCTTACAGTGCCAACAGCACTGTAAGAAGGAATAGCTGAGAGGGCTTGAGCAGCTCCTGGTGAAATGTATATTGTTAGTATAATTCTGTTAGTACAGAATTATAGAATGGTTTGGATAGGAAGGGACCTCTGGAGATCACCTAGTTCAACTATCCCTGCTAAAGCAGGTTCACCTAGAGCAGGCTGCACAGGATCATGTCCAGATGGGTTTTGGAAAGGAGACTGCAACCTCTCTGGGCAGCCTGTTTCAGTCTTCTGTTGCCCTCAGAAAAGTTTTTCCTTATCTTCAGACACAGTTTCCTGTTGCAGTTTGTGCCTGTTGCCCCTTGTCTTGTTGCTAAGCATCGCTGAAAAGTCTGGCCCCATCCTCTAGACACTGCATTTAGGATAACTGTATGAATTGATAAAATCCTCTCAGTCAGACTACACAGGCCCAACTCTCTTAGCCCTTGCTCACAAGATGGATGCTCCCTTCATCATCTTTGTAGCCCTCCACCAGACCCTCCCCAGTAGTTTCTGGTCTTTCTTGGGCTAGGGAGCCCAGAACTGGACTCAGCACTCCAAATGTGGCCTCACCAGGGCAGAGTAAAGGGAAAGGATCACCTCCCTCAACTTGTTGACCACAAGAAAAATATTATGGAGGAGCCACTTGTTAGACTGGAGAGAGTCCAAGGGAAGGGCACTCATCTGGGGATCCCTAGCACTTCTCTTTTCAACTGGCTGCAAGGTAGAGTTCCTTTTTTTTCCTCTTTCCTTTTGTTTTTATTTCTTCCCCAAACCACTTGCATCATTGGAGTTGTTTTAGTTATTATATCTACTAATCTTAACACACGTGAACCTGTCACAACGTTCTTTGTGCAACTACCTTGAACACTTGTGGATTTGCAGATTTGCAGCATTCTNCAGCTGTTGTGCGGGAGAAAACCTCCCCCCTTTTTTTTTTTTTTTTTTTTTGCCTGATATGCTAATTTGCTCATATAAATAATTCAGGTGAGGTTACAGCCAAGATGCATGTGTTATGTAGAGGGCTGTTTCTATAAACAAGAGCCAGAGGGATAGTCATGATTATGTACTCTTCCAGTGTGCTGTTTTTAGTAACAGTTCAGTATTGTAAGAAGGACTTGGATTGAGTTTAGTAGCAGTGTGCCAACAGCTGTTTGTCTCTCTGTTTGTTGGGGTTTTTTTCTGTAATGTAGGGGTTTTCTGTCTTTAGAATGACAAGAGACTTACAGTTTTAGTTAAGACAGAGTATAGTTTAGTCTATTCCAGAGCTGAATAACATTGAGGGGAAAACTGAAATGACAATGTGGTTTGTTTTTGTGGAATATATTACACAGTGTCATACCACTGTAAGCCAAGTGTAATTAGGATGTGAGCATGCAGGCATCACTAAAATATGCACCAAGCGCTCAAGGTCTGGTAATTGTTGTTGATTATTCTTCTTAATTACTTTTTTCTTTTGTAAAATTGTCAGGTTTGCCTCAGAAAATAAATGTGGTTTTAAATTCTTGCAGATTCCTGCTTCAGTGTCTTGAGGATCTTGATGCCAATCTACGGAAACTGAATTCACGTTTGTTTGTTATTCGTGGACAGCCAGCAGATGTTTTCCCCAGGCTTTTTAAGGTAAATGCCAGCTTGTAATTGTTTCTATCCACAAATATTACCAACAAACTAATTACAGCTAGGAATATTTATTGCACTATTTCATTCAGTGCAAGTTATCCTTGCAGTTTCTCATTAAGGTTGTTTGTGTTAGTTTTGAATTTTTCTTCTCTAATGTAGGTATCTCCAACTGAGCTGAATTGCTTTTAGACTTTACTGGGTTTTGTTTCTTTCTTTCCAGAAACAGAATTGATTTCAAATGGTTTGCTAAGTGTAGATACTGTATATTACTACATTTTCCTTTACAGGTTCCCTTTGTTGTACTGAAATAAAATTTTGTGCACATGAATCCATGTTCAAGGCCTGACCTGTAAAAGCAATGTTTTATTTAGGCCAAACATCTGCTGTGATTGCTTTTTAGCCACTAAAGGTGATTTAACAAGCTTTTTTCTAGTAGTAAGATTGTTGAAAGCACAGTGTAACTAAAAGGCAATTTCTAGTCAAAGAAATTTAAGGCTCTTGTGGGAAAGGGTCTTACTGAAAAAATTAAAGCTATGAGTGATTGTTACTGATAGTAAGATGTTGTCTATGGATAATAATGTATTTAAGGTAGTAATACTGCAATAGTATAGTAAAAATGAACACTTGGCAAATTGATTTGAGGAGTTTTTTCAGAATGATTGGGTTGAGGTGACTGAAACAAGTGAGACTGGGGAGCAAAAAGAGATACCTGTTTTTCCAAAGAGGTTGTATGTTCATTATTTTTATTCCCAGGTCATCAACACCAACCTGAAAACTCAACCCAAACTCACATTTCTGTCTTCATTTTTGTGCTTGTGTTCTGAAATGCTAACTGGATAATACTTCTGCTGGTCTTTCCTTGATTTCCCCGCAGTGAAGAATTTCCTGGAGGAGTGTTGTGCCATTAGCTGCTGCTTGCAACCCCTCAGATATTCAAGCTTGTTGTATATGTCTGCCAAACTTAGTTTGATTGCATTTAAATAGGAGCAAAGGTCTTCCTGTTGTGCATTGCCTTATGGATTTGTGACAAGTCTTCTTAAATACTTTAATGGCTACTTTGACAGCTCCTGTTTCAGATTTTGCTGCTAGGCTGATGTCTTGGTTTTGGACAGCTGATCTTTCTGTGTCTGGCAGCATTGGATCACCACATTTTTAGAATATTAATTTTAGTGCTAGGAAGAGAATTAAAATAACTTGTAAAATATATAGCATACAGCCATCAAAAAAGAACATTCACATCTGTATATGTCTTCTGGTTCCTCAAGTTAGTGTCTTTATCATATATTGGTTTACTGAGGGGCTCTTCAGGACATCCTCTATGCTCAAACAAGTTACTGAAAGTTCTTGAGGATTTCTTCACTTTTGGCTGAAGCCTGCCTGGAACATGCATCTATGTCTTGTAATTGTAAACTCACAACTTCTTTTGCCAGAGCAGTAGCTGTACATCAGACACTTGCAGTGCAGTGAGGGACTTATAACACTGAGCAAAGCTTTTCGGATCATCCCTATTAAATGTCTCAAAGATGAGCAATGATCATGACCCTGAAGAACGAACACGTGTGGAAAAGATAAGTTCCATTAGGTCTGGAAAAATAACTTCAGTTAAGTCATTTACTAAGGTAGGAGATAGTGGATGTTCTCTAGTCTAGGGCCCTATCAGGGTGTCAGGAGCCCCATCACAGATGCCATCATCTGTGGATTTCCTGGGAATGAATGTATCACAGCTGTTTCTTGGTAAGGCTTTGGTTTTCACAGTCTGAACAATTCCTTCAAAAGGCAGAGCACTGATCTGTCTTTATCTTTACAAAAGATGTCAAACACCTTTCGACTCTTTCATTTCATTTAAGCTTTGGCTTGTTCTTGCCTCATCCTCTTCAATTTGTCCTGGTCTGGTTTCTATCTTTAGCTCTTTGGGCTTGGCTCAATAAAGAAAATAGAATTGAAACAATCACTAATTTTTTTAATGTGTTGTCAGTGTTGCTGAAACGGTTCAGCAGTATGAGTATGTCCAAAATGATCTGTGTCCATGATTCTTCTAATTGCCTGGCTCATGCTGATGTGATTTGGGTGTATTCACATTACATAGCAGTTGTCTCAGAGTTCCTTGACTCCCTTAGAGACGTGACTTTGTTCTGGACATGTTGGACACGGGTTTTTTTATGGTCTTCTTTGCAAAAAGCCAGAGGAAAGAAGGGCTTGAAAAGTATTTGCTGCAACTCATCAGACAGTAGTTTTATGTTATGAAGCATTATGAAATGGGAAGTAAATGTTACATGATGGTGTAGGAGGTTGCTTGAGGATTCATGGTGTGCTGGCTTAGTCTTGGCAGGCTTAAGGATGGCGGGATCCCAGCCTTGTTTCAAAGAGCAAGCTCTCCTTGGAATCATCTATCCTCAGGGCTGGGCTTCATCTAGGAGAGAGGTGGAGTTCAGAAATGAACTAGCACCCCAGGTGTTTAGCATTGAGTGCCCTTGTCTCTGGCATAAATTGAATTCTCTGAAATACTATGGTGTATTAAATCAAGTCGTTAAAATTCTGAGGGAATTCTGTGACTGTTGGCCTTGGTAACAGCATCTGTGACATAAAGAATATTAAACTTCAAGGCATAAGGCATTCTCTTTGTAGAAGACAGCTTTTTTTTCTTTTTTTTTGTAATTGATTTCAGATCTTTAAATTTAAAGCTTGTCTGAGTGAGGAGAAGGGATTTGGAAAAGGTGAGGAAAGTGTTTGGTGATAGGGTGGGGCAGTATTTCCGCCCCCCTCCCTTGAAACTTCAGTTCTTCTGCTAAAGCTGACAGGCATGTGTAAAAAGCTTTTCTGCAAAGCAAGGTCCTGCTGCTGATCCATGTGCAAAAGACAACCTTTGTCATCTTCCCCTTCTATTGAGTCTCTTAAGGTATGTGAATCCTAAAGTTAGAGATGAGTTTTCAAAATTTACATGGAAATTGTTCCATTACAGTGAACGCCCATGGTAATAGGGCAGATTGGAGGCTTTTTTATGCCTGCTAGCTACTTAGATGCCAAAAAGTTGGACTTTATTTTTATTATTCTGGGTGTCTATTGTATTTTGGATCTTCTCTCTAATTACTATCCACAGGTAATAGCTGGAGTTCCATTCTGCCCCTGTCCTTCCAGTTCTCCTTTCCCTGACCCTCAATCATGCAGCTGAGTTGCTAAAGGACCACACTCTTGGTTTGTGTTGTAGGAATGGAACATTGCAAAACTTTCTATTGAATATGATTCTGAACCATTTGGGAAGGAAAGAGATGCAGCTATCAAGAAGCTGGCTAGTGAAGCTGGAGTGGAGGTCATTATTCGGATTTCGCATACATTGTATGACCTAGACAAGTAAGTTACCATTTACCTTGAATTTTAAAAAAGGAGGAAAAAAAAACCTTGGAATTTTATGTAGTATTTATTTATATATTGTGGGCTACTTTCCACACAAAACAGTTCATAGTTAGGAAAACTGCACATTTGTTTTATGTTTTGCTTTTATCCATCCAAATTTTATTACATACTGAATAGAAATTTGAAACTCCAAAAAATTATATGTAACTGTTTCTGAAACGTAGTTTTAATTTGCAGTTCTTTTGAAAAGAATGTTCATGTTAATTAGCTGTCATTTATAATTAAGTTACTCAAGCATGCCTGTAACTTCTCCCAAATATCATCTGGCTTTGTTTAGTTGTTTGGTTTGTCTTTATTTCACTTTTTGTACACAAGTTATGAGAAAATCCTTTAAGTTTTTTTAAGAACTGTTTCCTACCAATTATCTATTCAGTAAGTAATTGAGGATTGTTTGCTATTCCTGTGTTGCCTTATTTAATGTCTTACATTTTTCCACAGATCCATTTAATGGATTAGTGTTAATTCCCTATTATGGAAACATAATTCACAAGCTAGTTACAAGTATGACTTGTCTTCTCTTAACATTAAGTGATTTATTGTGGTAGCTGCCCATTTTATTCTGTTACAAGCTGATGTATAAGAGACTGACACATGGGAGGACAGTGAAATTGGAAGTATTTACTTTTTAAAACCAATAGCTGACTTTTTTTTAATCCCAAATTGAAAATTCATTTTTTCCCCTCTCACCCAAACACCCAGCTAAATAAGCATTTGGTTCCATCTATCACTTTGTAAATTTTTCTTTGAAGTTTTCTTTTTTCCAAGACTTCAGATGTATTTAAAATGGCAGTGCAAAACACGAAACTGTTTTTACAGCAGCCAGTGTGTATAAATTGCGTGTTAATTTCTCCCCATATTAAGACAGTTTTAATATCAACTACTGTTCTCAATAACAGAAGGGGAAAGTGAATTTCTTTGAATGTAAATATCATGGCTTTGTATGTGACTTGAATACTTCTGTATGTAGCTAGGATCTCTATCTGCTTTACTGATCTGTTCTTTTCTTTGCCTTGAATTGTCTGTGAGGGAATTTCTGTAACCCAGAATGAAGAAAATTAACTTGGTTATAAACAGTTAATTTTTGTGTCTCCCTAGTGGGGAAAGAAGGATGGTATATTTAAAGTTCTAACTGTCTGGATTACTATGTATATTTGGGATTCTATGTAAACTGGAGGGAGGTAAGAAGATACTCCTGTGTATGTGTAGGTGTGTATATTTTATAAGAAAAACTGTTAAATACTATTGTCTGACACACTTCTTTTCTTTTTTCTTTAATATAGAATAATAGAATTAAATGGAGGACAGCCTCCTCTTACTTACAAGCGATTTCAGACCCTAATTAGTAGAATGGAACCCCTGGAGATGCCTGTGGAGACCATTACCCCAGAAGTAATGAAAAAATGTACTACTCCAGTTTCTGATGACCACGATGAGAAATACGGTGTGCCATCACTTGAAGAGCTGGGTATGTTCTGAGATGGCTTTGACATTTTGAAATAAGTGAGATGTAATCTACCACTAAAAGCACAATGCTTAAAGCAAATGAGGTCCTGCTCATGGTTGTTAACCTGATGCAATTATGGCATACAAAAGGAACAAAAAAAGATAGTCAACTCTGTGAATTTTGGTTGTTTTCTGGTAAATGAGAGATCGGGTCAAACTATACTAAGTACTGTTTGGCTTCTTGTAGTACAGCATAGGCAATTTCCCAGGGTAGCAAATAATCACTAAGCTACTAATTAATAGTCTTTGATACGTCATTTTGTATTAAATACACTTTGTATCTTTGTGCTTCAGGTTATTAATCTGTCGTTTAACAAACTAGTTTTAAAAAAACACCCTCTTTTCTTGATATGCTGAAAAAATATAGCAGTAAGACAATTAATTACTCTAGGAGGTTCTGGGGAGAAAAAAGTCTCACGTTTCTGTAAAAGTGATTTTAAGGAATAGTATCAGCTATTTTCCTGTGAATCTCCTCGTCTCTTCCCTGTTTCCCCACACATCCCAAAATACAAACAAATGTGCTATGACCTCCAAATTGCTAACAAAAGGGTCTGGACAAATTTTGGTTAACCTGTGACTGCCCTGTCTAGTCTATTTGAACTCTCACAAACAAGACCTGGTTTTTAAAGCTTTATAAGAAGAGATGATCTCACTATGCAGTGGTTAAACTATAGGCCGACGTGTTCTCCCATGCATCTGATGAGGAATCTTGGGGCAGGTGGTGAGGGTGTGGAAAAAATCTGATTACCTTCTTTTTATCTTTCTTTTGTGGCTCAAGTATGCATTTATCATCAAATTAACAATTTATGTTATTTAAGTTGAGGTCAGTGATGTCTAGGAATATTCTAAAGATGGCGCTCACTCTTCTACCTTGGTGGAAAAGTTTTTAGACATTCTGTAAATTACAAAAGCAATTGTTTCTTCCTAGTAGTAATTAAAAAAAAGTTATTGTTTTAGGATAGCCTGCATATTGCAGATTTGGAAAATGATAGATGCAAAAAAACACCCAAAACCCCAAAAGAACTGGGACTGAAGCAAGACCATTCAGCATCTAAAATTTGTAATGTATATTAATATAAATGTAAAAGGAAAAACTTGAGTTTTGCTGCAAGTTAGAGCTATTGGATGTACTTTGAGAAGACATGGTTGCATACTGTTCTAAAACACACTTTTTCATGTGTCCAACTTAGGGTTTTTCTCAGTAGTAGAGGTGCAGTAGTCTAATATCAATATGCTATGATTTTGTTTCCTTATAGTATAAGCAAACAAGCAATTTCCATGTTTCAATTTGTCTTTCAGGTTTTGACACAGATGGTCTGCCTTCTGCAGTATGGCCAGGGGGAGAAACTGAAGCACTCACACGACTAGAAAGACACTTAGAACGAAAGGTATGTTTCAGGTCACTGCAAGTCTTGACATGTCTGGAAAACATAGTTACTTTTTTCTGTGAAACCTAATGGGATTTGGGCAAGTTGTGTTAAAAAAAAAATCAAAACCACAAACTTGAATGCAAGCCCTCAATGATATAGATCAATAGTTTGTTTTTTAAAGATGATAGTAGATTATCTTTGATATGAATTTTAGAGACAGCCTGTTTTGCTCTTCTGTATTAAAAAAAATTAAATTTATTTATGAATTAATTTTATTTGAAATATACATTTTATAACTTTGAAGGGAAATTGCTCTGACAGCTAATGTCTAGGTTGTCTAGGTTTCCAGTGTATTTAAAAGAGAGGCACAGATAGTTCTGGAAGACAGTCCATGCCTTCTGCAGTGAGTTGAATTACCTTCTAGAGGTTCTGCTGATTGAAAAGGAGCACCTGTGTATTGTAGGTGACCTGACTGTCTGTCCACTGTTTGGATTCAGTTACACACAGTGTGTGATTTCTCCCTTTCTAAGTTGCTATGTAGCCTCTAGACTGATTTTGCTGTGTGGGTTTTGTTTTGTTTTGTTTTTTAAGGCTTGGGTAGCAAACTTTGAAAGACCACGAATGAATGCAAATTCCCTTCTGGCAAGCCCTACGGGGCTTAGTCCCTACCTCCGCTTTGGCTGTTTGTCCTGTCGGCTCTTTTATTTCAAGTTAACAGATCTGTACAAAAAGGTAGGACTTCTGTGTAGGCAGATATATGTTGTTAGATGCCATGGTTTTCCCCTACTTCTTGTAATAAAATGTTTTTCTTTAATGATGATCTTCAGGTAAAAAAGAACAGCTCCCCTCCCCTCTCCCTCTATGGCCAGCTGTTATGGCGTGAATTTTTCTACACAGCGGCGACTAACAATCCACGGTTTGACAAAATGGAGGGGAATCCTATCTGTGTTCAAATTCCATGGGATAAGAATCCTGAGGCTTTGGCCAAATGGGCAGAAGGCAGGACAGGTTTTCCTTGGATTGATGCAATTATGACACAACTTCGTCAGGAAGGTTGGATTCACCATTTAGCCCGGCATGCTGTAGCATGCTTTTTGACTCGAGGTGACCTTTGGATTAGCTGGGAAGAAGGAATGAAGGTATTGTTTCTTATTCTTGAATTTCTTAAAGTGCCTGTTAAAATTTCAGATAGTCATCCTAGAATTGTTACTGTGTGGTGTAAGTTGAATTTTAAACCTTAAATTGTGGGCAAAACTAAATCAGTTCTGATAAAACAGGTGTGCTGAAATTTTACCTCTTGAATGTCTCCTTTTATTGGAATACTAAGAATGTTTCTTGCAGTCAGAATAGGCCTGAAATTCTTTTAAATTTGAGAATTCTTCCTAAATCTTGACAAATAAACATGGAGAACAATTGTAATTCAGACTTTTTTTTCCAGTCATTCTGTGTGTGAACAACTTCTGTTCATATCTTGCATCTGCTTCCCTGCAAAGGAGTAGTAGTTTGGGAATTAAAGAGAGGAAACTAAAATCTGAGAATGTTCTTTCAGCAATTTGTCACTTTGCCCAGTGTTAGAATTGTGACTGAAGGCAACATGGTTTGGCTGAAGGCTCAATGCAGTTAATTTTATGCAAGTATAAGATGCTGAAGTTCAAATTTAAGATGTCAGGTTTTTGAAGAAAAAAATGGAATAATTTATTCTCACTAATTAAGCCTTTGAATGAATTTTCCATTTTTAGAAGGGTAGTGTAACTTTTACTGAGCAATAATAATCTATGAAAAATTGAGAATCAGACAATTTTATTTTTGAAATCTAAAAAAACTTAATTGCCATCAGGATTTTGACCTCATATTTCTATATGTATATAATCATAGGAAATTTCCTTTCTTAACTAATCAGTTGTAAACAAACACCTTCAATTTAAAAAAATTTGGTTACTTCTGCAGTTCACAAATAGACATTGAAGATGCACATACATAGGTAACTCAGTATATTACAGATAAATTACTCTGTAAATTACAGGTACATAGCAGCTTGTTCTTTCTTTTGCAAAAATACACATATATGAAGGCACCAGACTTGTGCAGTGGAACGATGTTCACCTCTAGTTTCCATAGCTAGCAAAAGTTAATCTGGCCTTCCACATGGTGTTATTTCCAAAGTCTTACTACATGGCAGCATCTAGTGGAACAATTGTGTGCTAACACACTTCATGGCTAAAGATCTTGTTGCATTATGAGTCACCATCTATTTGAAATGTTTTTGAAAGCATTTTAACATAAATCCTATTTTTTCAAAGCAAACTTTTTTTCCCAAGTAGTTGCAGATAGTTAGTAAAAGATGCTTTGGTAACACTTGTTCAGTGTGTACTGTGTAATGAATGCTTTATTGAGTACATGGAGAGAGAGACTGAGAGATCATTGTTTAATGGTATTACCTTGTTTAGACCTTGTATAGGAATAATATTAGTTGAAGTTGGGTGGCAATACTAAGATGTTGAGTTTTTAGTGCCTTAGCATGAAGAAAGATGGTTGCTCTTGAACGTTTGGAAATTATGTAAGTTTGAAAGGAAAATCAGAACTTGCAAAAATATGGATTAAATAAGTATCTGTTCTTAAAACTACTTCTAAGTGCACTCTTTCCATAAAAGGTCCTTGAGCATTATCCTTCACAGAATGAGGCTTTGCTCTGTTTTTTGTCAGCTTGCATTGCTAGTGATATGACTGAGCAGATAAGCTTCCTTTTGTACAAGCTAGTACTGTCTGTGTTGAAGATGAAAAAACAATCAGTGCTGGAAGCTTGAATGTTTCACAGTTATTGAGCTCCAGATTTAAAGTAAAACCTTCATAAATCTTCAACTTTCTCATGTTTTGTTGTTTTTTGGTTTTGTTTCTTGGGATTTTTTTGTGTGTGTGTGTTTATTTTTTAATATAATAGGGGTAACAAATTAGAATTAAAGTGTTTGTAAGATTTTTTGTTTGTTTGTTTTCAGACCAGAATTCATTATCTATCACACCATGCTTCAGTGTTCTTGGTGGTTCATAATGCCTCCACCAGGAATTTGAGTGTGTTCTCAAACACTAGATTAACTATTAGCCTTCAAGAACACAACTTCTGCATGTTTGTGCTGCCCTGAAACTCTTGAATTCTACTCTTGGGCTTCCTCACATAGTGAAAAGCACTGTGCAGGTTGAGATATTCAGACCAGCAATTTGAGTTCAAAATGTACTCTGTATGTTCCCTGTTTTCTGAAAGTTTGCAAAGCTTACTCAACTGTGATGTGATGAAGCAATTCTTCTGAAAACAGCAAATGCCACTTGGAAGCCATGAGGCTCCAGCCATCCTTTGGGGATTTATTTTTCAAGGATATTTTTTTCCTGTGTTTATTTAAGAATGTGTAGCTTCCTGAGATGTTTACAAGTTTGTTTACAGGATAAAAGCCTGGTTTTGAATTTTTTCTTTTGTTCTTGAGTTTGGCATTAAGGCCTTTGCAATTCCATACTGAGCATTCTGTGAATGCTGCCAGGTAAGAGAGAGCTTAAATCAGAAACTCGGGAACTAATCTTGAAAAGGTAGGTCTCTTGAAGGTGTGCCATACCCAGACTAACTTGTTGCACTGATTTCTTAAGGTCTTTGAAGAGCTGTTACTTGATGCAGATTGGAGTGTGAATGCTGGAAGCTGGATGTGGCTATCCTGTAGTTCCTTCTTTCAGCAGTTTTTTCACTGCTACTGCCCAGTGGGTTTTGGCAGAAGAACTGACCCAAATGGGGATTATATCAGGTAACTCACAATCCAGAAATAGCAATGATTGTTTCATGAGTTGCTTAAACTATCAAGCAGCTTTATACTTAACATGACCTTTTCTACCTTTTTGTTATTTTTTTAAAGACGTTATTTGCCAGTACTTAGAGGTTTCCCTGCAAAATACATCTATGATCCTTGGAATGCCCCAGAGAGCATCCAGAAGGCTGCAAAATGTATTATAGGAGTTAATTATCCCAAACCAATGGTAAACCATGCAGAGGCAAGCCGTCTGAATATTGAGAGGATGAAACAGATCTACCAGCAGCTTTCACGATACAGAGGACTGGGTATGATTATAGATTATTTGCTTTATTTATTTATTTAAAACTTCTCTCACCTTTTAGCAATAAATTCATTTAGTCCCATAACAGTGAGAGTCAGGTCTAAGCTCAGGGTGATGACCAGGGTTTGTATCCAAGTAAATATTATATATAACTGAGAAAGGCAAGAGTTTGAGGGGAGTGCCTCTCCAAATACTGCCTGGATTTTTTTTTTTTCTGTGGGTCTTTGGAAGTGCTTTTGTTAAGATGGGCCTTTTGTGCTTTCTGATAAACTCTCGTACAGTTTAGTTTTAGTACCAGTGATAAGAAATGTAATATGATTCATAACTTCAGTGATACTGTATTTGCATATGCAAATACTGTTGCAGAAGTAGGCACCAACCCAGTCCTTGTAGATTCTTCCCCTTTGATCTGAGAAGTAAACCAGGTGCATTGTACTGCTCAGGAAGGTGTGAGCAGTCAGTATGTTCAGATACTGGGTATTGAATCAGCATATGCTGAACTTAAACGCAACATATTGAACATGTGTAACTAAGGATTATTGAAAAAGTTATGCAGAATATGATATAGAAAAATTTAGGTTAAGTAAATGTGAACTAAAATTGTTTGGCAAGAAACAGAAGCAGGCAAGACAGAGAGGTGTTGTTCTCCTGTCATAAAAGTAAACCACTCAAGGTGAGGGTGGAGAATTGGCAAGGATATCACAAAGAAAAGAGAATGCTGTGCTTGATTTTTTTCTTTGTCTTGCTATCTTTCTTTATATATTTTGTTTTGTCTTTTAGGTCTTCTTGCAACTGTGCCTTCTAATCCAAATGGAAATGGAAATGGTGGCCTAATGGGCTATTCACCAGGAGAAAGCATTTCTGGTTGTGGTAGTACAGGAGGTCAGTCAAATTCTTTAAATACATAGAATTACTGGGACTGAATTACATGAACTTCTTTTATAATGCCCTTACCATTTTGTATTATAAGAAAGAACTGCTTTCATAAGACAATTTTGAGTACAAGTCACAAATATTTTCAAATTTATTCACTGTTCCATAGTATTTGTATATATTCATCATTAAATTATTTTTTAATCTCAAATATGCAAATATTTTTCACCTCTGCTTTTCCTTCTCCAAAAATTACTTATTAGCTAGTATTAAACAATTTTATTTCAAAAGCATTTGAATATAATTTTTCTCCTAGAAGTGTATAAGCATCCTGATATTTATAATCAGGAGTGACTTGTGAACTTTCAAGTGAGAATTATTAACTTGTTAAGTTTTCTAATGCTGGGATTAGATTGCTTACTGGAATTTATTTCTACTAAGAAAAAATAAAAACAGTATTAAGATTGTATTAACCCATGATGTATCTTAAGTACTTAAATACTATATATACCTTATACTCTTCAATGTAAAAGTATGCAGCAGAACTGGAAATCTACTGGGTTTATATTCTTCCTAGGCTTTAGTCAAGGTTAGAAGCAGATGGTGGAGGAAGATGGACCTTATTGTTCTTAGCCAGTACAGCACTCCTAAAGATTTAAAATACAAACTCCTTGAAGCTGGGTGCTTGAGCTTTTATTTCTTACGAGTTTAGGATGTGTGTAAGACAAGAAGGGTTTATTTTTTAAAAATTACCATTATGTGCACTCTTTTCTCTTTAAAATGTATTTATGTATACATGTACTTACACTTTTCACATCAGAAATATATTCCTTTTGTGGGAGGTTCAGTGAATTTGGAAAGACAAAAACTATTAGAGCTTTGGACCTATAATGAGGTGGTTTAAAAAAAAAGTTTAAAAGCCATAATAAAAAAGCCTATCTCTTGAAGAGTGGGTTAAATTTTAAATCCCAAAACTGGAGTTGTATCTTCTGTTATGTTTAAGTCTTCTCCCTGCCTCTCCAGGAGCTCAGCTGGGAACTGGTGATGGCCATTCTGTTGTTCAGTCATGTGCCCTGGGAGACTCTCATACAGGAACAAGTGGAATTCAGCAGCAAGGTATTGTGGCAGTGCCTGTCTGTAGAGGATCTCCAAATCCTTGCAACTATGGAAAACCAGACAAAACATCAAAATAGCATGGATAGATTTTGGGTGACAGCGGCTGTCTACAACATGAACTGACCTTGTTTCTGTTCTTGAAACATAGAAATTATTTCTTAGAGTGAACTTGCTTGTCTTGTCATTTTTATCTCTACAGTGCTCATCTAGAGCAGTATTTGTATGTTTTGAGTGGGAGGGATCAAAAGTATGACTAAACAAAAATTAATAAACGTTATCCTAGGCTAATTTAAAAGAAGCTGAAAACCAGAACTTCACCTTGTGTATTGGATAGCAAAATTTGTATGATATCCTTTCCCTGATTTTACTACCACTCTTTCTATATGTAATTAATTTCCACAGTTTTGTGTGGATAGTCTCTTATTGTGGAAGCAGGTATTTGTTACTTTAACTATACACAACCTTAAACTGTGGTTTGTGATAAATCCAAGTTGCAATGAAATTTAACCCAACTGTTTGTTTCTTTGCAGTCTTGACAGAGGTGGTGTGTTTACTGATCAGGAAAGGCTGTAACCTGTTTTGTTTAAGCACCCAGAACTTAACAGGAACACCGCAACTGTTCAGAACAAGAAACCTTGCAACTGTTTCTGCTGATTGCACTATTCATGCAGAACACTCAGTTTCAAGGTTGCCAGTAGATAGTTTACATGAATCAGAAGAAAGTTCTCATCTTTCTTTTAAGTTACTTGCTTTTTTTGTTTTTCCACAACTAGGTTATGCCAGGGATTCATTAGCATTGCTATAACAAAATAATAAAAAGGATAAGGAGACTTGGCAGAAGTAATGTTAAAATTTGTAACAACTTAATGTTTGGATATACAAGCATTCTGCTTGTTGCAAATATAATGCATAAATATTGTTCACTAAATGTTGTTCACTCTGCAGATATAAGTGCATATATGTTTAACTGCTTTAGACTGCCATGAGGCTTCTTTGTCTTTGGCAGAACTCCTCTGCATTCAGGATAGTTTCTGGCAGGATTTTTCTTGATTATGGAAAATAAATCAATTGGCTCCTTTTTGTTGTCGTAAAGAACATAATTTTACACTTGCTTGAAGCTCTAAATTTTATGTAGTATAATAAATATCTACTGTATCTGAACAGGTTACTGTCAAGCAAGTAGTATCTTACACTATGCTCATGGAGATAATCAGCAATCACACTTATTGCAAGCAGGTAATTTAAACAACAAAAAAAAAAACCCCAAACACTTTTCTTGGAAAAATAAGGGTGCAATAGAATCTTAATGTAAACACTGATTTTAAATTATCAGGAAGAACGGCCCTTGGTACTGGCATTAGTGCAGGGAAACGCCCAAATCCAGAAGAAGAAACTCAGAGCGTTGGACCAAAAGTCCAGCGACAGAGCACAAATTAAACTGGTAAGATCTGAGGCACCTTAAATTTATCAAAATTCTGTGCAAATTTTGTGTCTGTGATAACATTCATGTCACTGCAATGCAAAGAATCCTAAACTATTGCTGTAAGTATTTCTCTTCTGGGGACTGTACAAACAGTATAAAATTCTGGCTCTAGGAGTTTTTGAAGTATGAGATAGGAAGTAGTTGCAAAAATAGAGCCAGACTGAAGATTATCAGACACAGATCCAGGTGTTAACAAAAGGAAGGTGGATAAACTGTGGTTTTAGTACAGAGCTGCTTAAGTAGCCTCAGTTACTCTCTGCTACCACATCTCACCTTAAGTTGTGCCAGTAGTGCTGTTTGTGTGAATGTAGTGTGACCTGAATCAGGAGTCTTAGACAACTTAAAAGGAAGAGCTCAGGGCCTGGATAAGTTTACATATATAAGTGAACTGAGCAGA
The DNA here is from genome assembly GCA_013397195.1 of Hylia prasina. Taxonomy (NCBI): domain Eukaryota; kingdom Metazoa; phylum Chordata; class Aves; order Passeriformes; family Sylviidae; genus Hylia; species Hylia prasina. The sequence continues at coordinate 30,792 of VYXD01014879.1, read as the reverse complement.
ACATGTTTCAGAGAGATACTGCCAAAACCCTGCAAAATGCTGATGTGCTTCTTGAGTGTGAAGATGTAGGGACAAATAAGATTTGAAGACGTGAGCCTTTGTTATTGGTCTGTAATTGAAGCAGGTTACTCAGACTGCCCAAGTTTGTCAAGCNGGTCTGTAATTGAAGCAGGTTACTGCCCAAGTTTGTCAGTGGCTGGTGAAAAAGACTTGAATTTGGAGAAGGCATTGTAGATGGATACACACAAACAGGTGTAAAAATATGGAGAGAGAAGCAGAAAACTGGAGAAGGAGGCTTTTTATGTGTAAAGTCATCAACATAGAGAAGATAAGTCGATTTTGGTTTTTGGATAAAGTTGAGAACAGGATAGAGAAAAGAGAAGGCCAAAATTATTATACCTCTTTCCCCCGTAAGCTTTGATTTGAAAGCAAAAAGGACGATGACCTGAAAAGAATTGACTAAATTAAATCAGAGAGTAATTACTGGGGAGGAAAGCCAAATAATGGAGGACTGTCTGAAATAAGGGGACAGCATTTCAAGGCTGGGAGTGTGGCTGCAAAGGTTAAAGGTGATTGAGATGTTTTTTAAAAAGCAAGTGGAGCATTGGTGATTATTAAACTTGAAGAATAAGTAAGAATAGCACAACAATCGAGATAATAGCACATGGAGAGACACTGTTGGAGCTGGAAAACAGAGATTCCATATAACAAGTGTAGGAGATACATTCATCATCTCTAGAGATAAAAAGGGAAATTCAGTCTGCTTCATTTGGTTTTGACAGCAAGATCTAATGTTGCTTGTTATACAGTGGCAGCACTTTGTCAAAGTTACTGCGGTGCATTAGGAACAATTGTGTCGTACTGATTTGATTCCGTGCAGAACCACAGCATTGTTTCCATAATGCTGTCAATTGAGGAAGTGAGCTGAGACCTTAGTGAGTGATCCATCTGCTATTTTCTCACATACTGGAAGCCCTGTAAACTGCTTCTGTGTTCTCAAACTGATGTATTTGGATGGGCCTGAGTGGAACATAATTCCAAGAGAATTCTGTGTTTCATTAGCTGTCTAATCCTTAGTATGTGTAGATTCATTCAGCATCCATGTTTTGTATTGCAGAATTCCTTAGGTGCTCGTGTCTGTGTAGAAGAAGTACCTGCAGAGCGAACGTCTGGTTCCTGTCTAAGCTCTTTTTCAATTGAGAGACAGGTTGGAGGGGTTTTTAGTTTGGCAGAGAAGATGATTTTGTTAGGGGTGTTCAAAGCATGCTGCAAAAGCATTATAGTCAATACAAACATCAGCCAAGATCATACTCAAAAACATGCTGGCAAAAGGTTATGCACTTCTGAATAGCACTAAAGTACAGAGTACAGAGGCTTTTGTTGGGCTTCTCTTATTTTGTTTCCTTCTCCTTTCAGCCTCTAGGGTGAGAAATGAGAATTCTGAGTATTTGGGCCAATACAGATTGGGACAGGGCTTCCTGGATTGAGAAGGGGGGAAACAATACTGGTCCCTTAAATGATTTCTGTCTTCAAAGACTCACATCAAACTACTTAAGAATATTTTTTTCTTTTTTTTCTTGCAGCTTGATTGGAAGAGAAGTTTGCCACTCAAAGAACACATGGGACAAAATTCCTGCTACTCTGTATTGGAACTAAAGTGTTGTGAGAGTTCATGTTCTAAAATCACATACTTTTTCATAAATTATTTTCAATTGTTCTCAGTTGTTGTAAACAAGTCCAATTTTTGGAATGCATTATTTCTAACTGGCATTTCTATGGTTTTTAACTTTTTAATGACTCTTTCACAAAGGGCAAATTGAGTTTTGTATATAAAGTATTTGGTGAAGAATTTGCTAACTTATTGTAAATATAAATATCCATGATTAGTGATAGACCCATCAATATATTTTTGATAATCTTTCATGTATATGGTAGTAGGAAAAGCTGTAAGTGCTGTTCTGAAAAACAGATGAAAATAGAAAGTTTGGAAGTTTTTAAATTGTTATTATTTTTAGATTCCATATTTGAGCTCTGTATGATCAACTTCGTATTTTCATAATGTAAGTGTTTAGGACTGTGTTTCATCAAATACAGTAGAATTATAACCATAGTTAATCACATCTGTATATAAAACACATGCCAATTTTAGTCGAGTTGCAAGATTTTCCATGTATATGTCCAGTCCTTGTATTTCTCAGTTGCCTTGTTCAGTAATGACATACCTTGTTAATAAAAGAAAATTGTATATATAGATACATATGTTTGTCTTTTGTGTACTCTATTGCTCCTGCTTAAATTTCCAAACAGAACTGTTTCAGGAAAGAAGAGAAACACTCTTTTTAGACTAAGTCTGGAAGTCACAGACAATGAACTATATTTACCTTTTACTTCCAATTTGCATAACACTGAAGCAAACAATATTCAAATTATCCAGGCCTTTTTCTTGAAAATGCATGTATGTATTCTGACCCTTAACTGTTTTTATAATGTATTTATTAAGTGTTTTTTCACAATCTAGGTGTTTGGGTTTTTTCCCTGGTATAATTACAATTTGCTTGATAGATGCAAAGTCTTTCCTGCAGTGCATTTAATTTGCTGGCTTTTGAGGATGTTGATTTCAGACTTTCTTGAATGCTCCAGTCAATACTGTCTCAAATGTTTAGGGAAGTTGTATCTAAGTGTTTTCTCAGATCATTAAGATTTCTAAAGAAGCAGTATGAATTTGCATATGACTAGGTTAGTTTCCTACTTGAATGGGTGCCCAAATTAAAATCCTAGAATATCCTGAGTTGGAAGGGACCCAGAAGGATCACAGAATTTAACTTCTGGCCCTGCACAGCACCATTCCCAAAAATCTCAGGTTCCATGTACCTGAGAGCGTTGTCCAAACACTTCTTGAACTCTGTCAGGCTTGGTGCTGTGACCACTTCTCTGAGGAGACTGTTCCAGTGCCCAACCACCCTCTGGTGAAGAGCCTTTTCTGGATAGCCAACCTAAACCTCTCCTGACACAAGTTCAGGCCTTTCCCTGGGTTCTGTCACTGGTCACCACAGAGAAGAGATCAGTGCCTGCCTCATCTTCCCCTCAGACTGCAGTGGGGTCTCCCCTCAGTCTCCTCCAGGCTGAACAGACCCAAGTGCCCTCAGCTGCTCCTCATTCAGCTTTCCCTCAAGGCCCCTCACCATCCTTGCTGCCCTTCTTTGGGCTGAGAGCTTTAGATCCTTCTTTTATTGGCACCCAGAACTGCCCCCAGTGCAGAGCAGAGGGGACAATCCCCTCCCTTGCCTGGCTGGCCATGCTGGGCCTGATGCACCCCAGGACAGGGTTGGCCCCCCTGGCTGCCAGGGCACTGCTGGCTCATGTTCAACTTGACAATGACCAGGACCCCCAGGTCCCTTTCCATGGCACTGCTGTCCAGGTGCAGAATCCAGCACTTGTCTTTGTTGAACTTCATATGGTTGGTATTAATTATTAATTCATTTCAAAGTGAGAGGAGTTAATTATCTTGTTCTTAGTATCGCATTGGTGACTTCTAGACTTGGGGCACTTCTGTGCATTGGTTTAAAATTAGATTAGCTTTTTGGGTAAACAACATATGCAGCAGAGCTTTTGTGGCAGAATGAGTTACCATGGTACTAGATTTTAGATTATAGTTGTTAATGTAACTATCTCTGCATACTGATTTGTATACAATGGCAAAATCAAAAGCACTACTAAGAAAATAGAGGCATGTCTTCTGTCTTGAGTAGAGAATGTTTGAAATTGATGGAAAAATTCAATGGTGAGAATAGAGAAGCAGATGCTAAGTATTTCTCACAGATCAGTCCAAGTAAGATGGAAGGGTTCCTTAAGAGACATACATAATAAGGAGAATAAACAATCCTTTTTTTGTTTAAGTAGTCTGAAAATAATAAAAAAATCCCATAGGCCTAGACTGCCTTAAGACATGTTTTACTCTGTCAAGATAATGCTGAATTTTTCTGCTAACCTTATCTTAAAGAAACCATACCATCTAAATTAAATATTCCACCTAGATTTTTTTGAATGATTAGGCTATGAAACTCCCACAGGGAAACTTTATCAAGGTCATAACATCTGCTTAAATATTACTTTCCCCCAACCAGCCTGGAAGTTCAATAGGTGAAAGAAGAAATTTCCCAAAGAGTTTATTTTTATGGTAAGTTAATTCCCCCCTCCTTAAGTGCTGAAAGGAGTACTCCTCTTCTTAGTGTAGGCAAATCCTTGGATTTGCAAAGGAAAATCTGTGGAGATGCTGTTCCACTTGTGTGCTGGCTTGAAGGAGTTCTGGTGTCAGGACGGTGGTGGAAGAAACAGTCTCTGATCAGTTTAGTGTGACAGAGGGGAGAAGTTGCCTTCAGAGTAGCAATAGCCTCGTAAGAGCCCTTTGCTTCATTCTTCCCCTCCAACCTACTAAATGCTGTGACCACAAAAATAAATAAAGGTGAAGGCTTTGTTTGCAGATAAAAAAATTACTAAAACTATTGTAACGAGTTTTTCTCCCCACACCCCCACTTACCTCCTTGTGATTTTTCAAGGAGTTGGACATGTGCTAAACCCAGTGGGATAAGGGCCGGGATATTGTTGCTTTATTAGATCTCTCCTCTAGAAATGGAGCTTAAAATAGTGCTCAAAAAAATTCTGATCCCAAGGGATTTAGCTGGCCCTTCCCTGGGCTAGTAGGAAATGGGGAGAGGAGAGTTTGCAGACTTGTGGTTTTATGAAACCAAAAAATGTACTCTGGAAGCACGCAGGAACAACTTTAGGGGATATCTGAGATGAAAACAATATAGTTTTTAAGTGCCTTCGAGCATTTGGAACCCGAGCTTTTTCAAAGGAATTTTGTATGACCCGTCTTGTGCTACCTGCTTACAGAGGTTTTTGAAAGGAGGGGAACAAAGCCGCTGAGGTTCGGGGTGTGTGTTTGTGGCGGTGCTGCCTGGGGCAGAGTTGATTTGTCTCTTTTCGGGAGTACCTGGCGCGGAGCGGGGTCGGATCGGAGCTGGAGGCGCGGGTTTGCTGTGGCCGAGCGGCGCTGCGCCTGCAGGGGGCGCTGTGAGCGCGGCCCTGAGGGAGAGCCCGGCGTTCGGCAGGGAGCGAAACCAGCTCCTCGTCATCCCAAATATTCTGGTCACAAAGTACTCCGGAGAAGGGAAAATACGTGGGAATTATAGAATGGCTGCATAATAGCTACCCTGTGCTTCCCGGTCAGAAACCAAACCTCTTCTGTTAGTCGGAAAGTTGCTTTCCAGGAACACTGTCGTGTGTGCTTGCCTTCACAGACATACATACTCTTTTTCAAACGCACTTTGCCTAGAGATTGTTTCTAAAAGCCAATTTTTAAGTATTGTCAACTATTAGAAATATTTACTGGGCTGTTTCTGGCCCCGGGGAGCATTTCTGGGCCAGAGCATGGAGCCAGGACACCTGAGATGCAGGTTCTTGTCTCTGCTCTATCACCGGGCTGCTAAACACTCAGGTAAAGCGCTCCCCACACCCAAAGCCTTCGTGCACAGGCTCTTGGCAGCCGTGTTGTTCTGGATTAGATTAGATCAGGTTAGATTAGATTAAGCAGGCTACAAAGAGAACCTCCTTTCTCTTTGAGCTCCTTATTTCCAATAGAAGTGTTCTTTGGGCAAGAATTCCCGCCCTTTAAGGATTAAGCAAATGAAATTCTCACAGGTCACTTGCTACCTCAGCTTTTAACTCGAATGCTTATTGCAATTTTTTCCCTCAGAAATTTAAAGTTTCAAAAGTGGTGAAAATTTCTGGGTAGAGGAAATTTACATTGATCCAAAAAGCACAGGGAAATTTAAAGCAGACATTGAAAAATAATTTTAATGTTGATTTCAAGGGATCTTAGCTCCTGCTTTTCAATAGTGTGCACTGCAAATGCAAAATTAATTCAATATTAAACTAAAGAATGAAAATAGAGTTGATTTCAATAATTTTTTACAAAATTGCCTATAGAAAGGAAAGACAGAAGAGGCATAAAAGAAATGCAAAAGAGATCCAAAAGGAGATTCTTTCTTTAGGATGTTGTTGGTTTGCTTGCTTGCAAGAGGTCTCAGTGGAAATTTCAAAATCCAAAACTCTTAAAGAAAAACTACAAAATGCCAAAGTGCAGCCAATGTGCAGGATTACATCCAAGAATCTGTGGTAAGTGGAAGCTTGTGCACCTAATGCAAGGTAAATTATACTTTTCTCTGCTTTTCTTGCCCTTGCTACTCACACAAAACACAAGAAGATAATCTTGTTAACTATGATTATTCTGACTGGGAGTAACCAATAAGCACATTAGTTAATAATAAGAGCAATTTATAAGCAGCAATTGTGGAGAGGGAGAATTTTCTTCAGGTTTGTTTGGCTTTCTAGAGCTTCAGACCATGTGGTCATCACAAGGTCTTTAATTATCTGGAATTTTTTCTCCAGTGCCTTTTACCCTGACAAAGCTAGGGATACTTTTAAGCAGTCATCTTTACCTAATGGTGGAAACACATCCCTGTTCTGAGGATTGACTTGCACCAACAGAAATGATATTGTGTTCAGACTTCAGAGTGGCTGCTACACACCCAAGAACAGGGGATTTCAAGAAAGCTTGGCAAATGGATGGAAGGAAGATGATGGAAGCAGGGAAGGATTTTTGCAGAAGCCTTAGGGAGGGAGAAGGAAAATTAAAGGGATGATCCAAGGTAAGTTTCCAGCTGAAGGAAAGAAGAAAAAAAAACAAGTAAGAAATGAAGTCCATTGGTAGAGAAGGTGTTTTGGATACATTATGTCTTGGCTAACTGTATAATTGTTTTGTTATAACATAAGCCTTTTTTTAAGAGGGTGAAGATGGGGAGGAATAATCCTTGCAGATATTTTAGGTGCTACACAATGTTACAAATTTCTGAAATATTTGCATTGCATAGGGTTTGGTTTCTAAGTGCTTGTGGATTTTGATGGATTTGGTCCCAGTTCTACTGCCAGCCCCTCCAGGAAAGAAGAGTTCTGGGGTAGCACACTGGGCCTTTCTCCCTCTTGTAGGGCAAGTGCCCTGGGTGCTTCAGCAACCCTCTGTGCTCAGCAGAGCTTGCCTGGGACTTAAGGGACTGTCTTGCCTCATGCAAAATGTTTGCATATGTGTATTTTTTTGTAATTGGCGCAGTCAGGCTTTGATTTTATTTGTGACCTCAAATGCTACTAATTACAACACTTACTCCTCTGCTGTGGCTCCTGTTGCACGACTTCTGCTTAAGAGGCTGGAGTTCATAAGAGGCTTTTTCTCCATTCCAAGCTGGAATTTCAGATGCTTGTAGAGGCTGTCATGATGTGTGGTTTTAGCAGAGTTCAATGTAAACACATTGTGCAGCTCTGTTCCAGGGTAGCAAGGGGAGCACTGAGGTGGCTGTGCAATAAAAGCCACTTGCAGGGCAGAAAAGACCTTGTAGTCACTCAGGGTAGTAATTCAGCTTCCAAGAATGGTTCTTAATTCTTCCTATGGTTCTCCACTCTGCCCCACTGTGGCCCAGGTCACCATAGGGAGAATTAAGAACCATTCCTTAGTTCCTTGTAGCTGCCTGGTCTTGAGCAAACAGCAGCTTGCTGGGAGACACCTTCCATTAACAGGGTTCTTAGCGGGCTCCAGACAAGACTTAGAAGCCTGTAAATGGTCCCACTTTGGAAAGCATAATCCTCTGGTTTAATGCCAAAAGTGTAACATAAACACGTAAAAAACCCAAATCAACTCACAACTGGTAAATCCCCTGAGTGCAAATTTGAAGGTACTATCTGAAATATTTATTACGGTTTTATGTGCCATACCCTACAATATCGCCCAAAGCAATGAAGCCTGTAGACAGAAGAAAAATTATTGAAATGTAATCTTTAGGAATGCATAGCATTTGTACTGCAAGGCACTTTGTCATGTACTTACAGGCCTAATCAAACCTGTGTTTGCAGATCCAGATAAAGAATAATGCAATTTTGAGACCCCTGAAAACAGCACTGCTTGATGAGCTCTCATTTAATTCACAGTTTACAAACACCAAAAAAATCCTGGGCTGGTTCTCAGGCTACAGGTGTATGTCCCTTGGATTTGGTGGGCCAGGAGAATATGCACTGGTGAAAGAAGTCACTCCCCTCTTAACTGCTGTTGTTAATATATGTGGAAAATCCTGACAGAAACAGAGCCATGGGAGATGGGACTACACCAAGATTTCAAATTTGAATTGAGATCCTGACTTCAGGATCTAAATCAGATTTAGATGGCTCCTAAATAATTGATGACAGCCAAATGTAGTCAGAGTCTCAGTTTTGAGCTGTTTCTCATCTAACACTGATAAGCACATAGCCTCTTTCACACAGGTGCCAGGGGTGTGTAGCTCCTGCCAAAATTCAATCTAGTACTCTTTACATGGGCCTCTGCTCACACAGTGTGCACTAACAATCTCCCCACAAGCAGGGTAGCAATAAAATACACAGGAGAGTGAGTTTTCTGTGAAGTCTGTCTCAGGTTTGTGTCTTCCTCCCCATCATGTGAGCAGAGCCTGGAGTCTCTCCTCTGGCAAATGCTCCAAGTTTAGCACAGGTCTCTGCATGCAGAGCCAAGCCTCAATCTGTAGCCATTTTGCATTGTTTGGTGGGTGCTGTTATGAGTTAGTGTGATTTATGTTTTACTATCGCTCCTGCATGAGCTGGCATCATTGTATGGAGCAGATTTACAATGGAAAGAGATTCCTGTGGCTTCACTGAGGTGGTGGTGGATTCCATTCCCCATGTAACCATTTTTATCAGATGATCTGGCTTGAGTTTCTGTCTCTACAGCTATCATGACATGATGTATTTTAATGCGGTAAATATTATGATCCATAAGCTTCTTTCAGCATCCAGTGCCTGAAAAAGGAAACCTAGGCCCACCCCCCACCCAAAGAAATCTTTCTAGTATGCAAGAGCACTCATTTTCAAGCCAATCTCTTCTCCTGGGACAAGTATAAATGAATGGGTCCTTTTTTCTCCAATGCTAACTGCAGTCTGACAGTCGTGGCATCTCCACTGGATGCTGGAGGCAGGCAGGGTGGGATCTCTTCCCGCCGGAATCCCTGCCATGCTGTGTCTTACGATGAGAACTTGCTGGCAGTTTCCTTCCAGTCTCCCTCTCTAATAATTTTAATCTTTAGTTCTTGTGCCCATCTACACACAGCAGATCAGAGAGTGCTGCTTCTAATTAAGGAGATAATTTGAAAATATCTCTTGAACCCTTGACCTTCAGAATTCCCTCAGATGACATTCCCTCTGATCTAGGGGAGAGCTCCCTCATGGGTCGCCACTCATCATGCAAAAATAGGTAGGGTGTAATTTGCAAATATTTATAAAGTTCTGTTCTGGGTAATTGAAACTACTGTTAATTGCTCATGATTTCAATCCTGACAGCAGGTTTGTTTTTCTGCACTGCTCCCACATGAGAAGTTGCCTTTTTCCCTTGCCTCAAACCCCCGAAGGCCTGATGGTTTGCATAGAGTACTGTCTCTCTACTGTGTCCTCAGTAACACTTGACTGAGTAGTAAAGGCAACCACGGCTTGTTCCAGGCATTGAGATGGAGAAGAGACAACATGTAAAGCTTTTTGGCTTTGAAACTTTGGGAATGACTGCACTGGGAGCTGACTGAGCACGAAGAGGAGAGGAAGCAGAGCTGTCTGCTGGGGCTCTGAGCGACGTGGTAGACCTTGTTAGAAGGGTAGAAGTTATAAAGCCTCTTAAATGGAATCTGAGGTTAGTAAGAATCCACCTTTGACTCAGACTAACTCTCCAAAGGTCAGAATGGATATTCTTCAATGCTGCAGAGCACATTTTGCCAGAAAATTATGCATGAGTAGATAGATCCTACTGGACAGCTAGCAAGCAGGAATGGCATGGAAAGGGAATAACAGGAGAGTTAATACTTTTCCTGAGAGCAGCCACAAACTGGGGCGGGCAAACATTCAGAGGTCACCCAGGTGACGTGGCCTTACTTTGAAGTTATGATACGCTTATGGGCATAAACTTTTGCTCTTCCTTTCGCCCTGCCTCATTCCTTTCCCTGATCTGCCACATTTCCAGGTGGATCAACAAACTCAACCTACGCGTAGGAACCACCTGTGGGTCTCCTGCAGAAGCCCAGGGGCTGAAGGTGAAGTTTTCCACCACTTTCCAAACTTGTCCTGGCTGGGGACAAGGTGAGGCTGGGGAAACCAATCCTAACAAGACGAAGGCTGCAAGCAAGCCCAGCAAGAAAAAGAGGTTGGGAAAATCTCCAGATTCAGTAAGAGCAGAGCTTAAGGTTTCTTCAGGTGTGCAGAACTTGCTGGACAGGGCCATACATACAGTCTAGCTACAGCAGTTTTTCTAGACTTGTTCCCACCATGGAGACACAAATATTGCCCAAGGTGCAGAGAGCCTGGTGCCACCAAAATAATGCTGATTTGCCAAAGATGCAGGGTTTGGTTTTGCATGACACAGAGGCACATTCCATAGCGTCTGCAGCATATTTTGGTGATGCAAACAATAAGCCAAATACTTGCTTCTCCTTTCCAAGGCTTTCTCCAGCCATGTGGAAAAGCTGTTATCCACAAGTTTGGTTTTGTTTTTGAGAGCACTTTCACAGCTTCCAAAATCATCGAAGAACCCTGAATGGGACTGCAACCAGCCCAGCACCATCCAGTAAGGTAGAAATCTTAAGCTGGAAAGCTTTAAAACTTAGTGAAAATGTTGCCTTAATTCCCAGCAGTTCCTCAGAATTAAAACATACGCACATGGAAGCCTTTTTATTTCCTACAGAATTCGGTCAGTGATCTGTAAGTGATCTCATGATAAGCAGTGTGCTCAACCTGTTCCCCATGACTGCATAGGTTGGGACCCCAGGCCCCAGAAGTTTGCTTAAATTAAAAAGGCTTTAAAAGATAAATGTACAGATAAAGATATGTTTTGACTAACTGGATTTTGGTGGCCTGGAAAGCAATACACAAGCCTGGGGCCTCTTCCTGAAGTTGGTCACAGGGCTTTAGGGTACAGATTGTAGATCAAATTTATAGTACAACTGTTAAAAAAATTAAAAACTCAAACCATGCTCAAAGTCATCTCAGTTCTGGGTTCAAAAGCAAGAAATGACAGAAGCAGACACATAGTGTAGATGAACATTTGGTTTTGAGGCTGGTGCCATGGAGAAGGTTTTGGTTTTTGTGACAATGGTGTATGCTTTAATGATTGTAACATATTAGATGGATGGGATCCACCTGTCTATAAAGGGTAAGAACATTTTTGGCAGCAGCCTGCCTGATTTGGTGAGATGGGCTTTAAACTAAAGAACTCGGTGGAAGTGAGGTCCAAAGTCCCATGGCTTCCTCTGGGGAGTAGATCACATTGTTCAGTGCAGTGAAAGACTTTGATGCTCACCTTGACTGTCCCTCAAGGTGAGCATCAAAGAGCTACCACTGAAGGTATTTATGGTTGTGGCGAATCCTCCTAAATGCCTTCCTGGGTAATACAATTGCTTGATTAAACCATGTGAGGGGGACAATTTCAGGTTCTTACCTTGCAAGCTGTGGGATGGTATGGAAAGGTTAGAGGGATAGGGTGCTGGCAAGTCCCTCTGCACGTGACTTGAAGAGGTAGCAGACACAGGGGAGCACACTTGGACTCTTACAGAGGTGAGCCAGGGACTCCTGAGGTAACAGAAGCCAACAGGCATATCAGCAGGGAAATATCTCAAAGGAATTAAGGGGTGCTCCTCTAGGAAGATGACACAGCCTGGCCAAGGTGCCTTTACATCAAAGCACACAGCATGGGCAACAAACCAAAGGAGGGGCTGAAAGCCACAATGCTGAAGTTATGACCTTGTTGCCATTACTGAAACTTGGTAGGACAAATTGTGTGACTGGAGTGTGACTTTCAATGGCTATGAGCTGTTCAGAAGAGACAGAAAGGAAGAAGAGGTTGAGGTGTTGCTCTCCGTATCGAGAGGTGCATTTAGCGTGAAGAGCTGTCTCTGAAGAACAGCCTTGAGCAGGTTGAAAGACCTTGGATAAAAATCAAACTGAGGCAACAAAAGGAACCTTACAGCTGAGGTCTGCTACAACTGCCTGACCAAGGAGAGCCTATTGACAAAGCCTTCTTGCCCCAGTTACAGAAGGTATTATGCTCACACGCTCCAGTCCTATTGGGGGACTTCAGCCACTTTGACATCTACTGGGAAAGTACCAAGGCAAGCTGCAGGCAATCCAGGAGGATTGCAATGCATGGAGGATACCTTCTTGAGCCAGGTGGACTTCTATAAAGCTTTTGACACAGTCCCCCACAACTATTCCCTCCAAACTGGAGTGATGGATTCCATGGGTGGACTAATCCATTGGTGGATTAAGAATTGGTTGGATGGTTGCTTTCAGAGGGTTGTGGTCAACAGCTCAGAGTCCCAGTGGGCATCGGTGACCAGTGGTGTCCCTCAGGGGTCTGTACTGGGACCAGTGTTATTTAATGTCTTCATTAATGAGGCAGATGAAGGGATCAAGTGCACCCTCAGCAAGTTTGCAGATACCACCAAGCTGAGTGGTGCTCTTCACTCACCTGAAGGATGGGATGCCAGCCGTAGGAATTTGAACAGAGTCAAAAGTGGGCGCGTGGGAAATTCAGGCGATTTAACAAGATCGAGTGCAAGGTGCTGCACCTGGGTTGGGGCAACCCCCAGTATTAACACAAGCTGGAGGATGAAAGGATCAATAGCAGTCCTGCCAAGGACTTGGGGATACACGTGGATGAGAGGCTAGACATGACCCAACAATGTGCACTCACAGCCCAGAAAGCCAACCAAGAGTCAAGAGATGAGTGAAAGCATCAAAAGCAGCATGGCCAGCAGGGTGAGAGAGGGAATTCTTCCCCTCTGCTCTGGTGAGACCCCACTTGCAGTGCTGCATCCAGTTCTGGGGTCCTCTGCACAAAAAGGACACAGACCTGTTGAAACAAGACCAGAGGAGGCCACCAAAATGATTAAAGGGATGGAGCACATCTCCTATGAGGAAATGCTGACAGAACTGGGATTGTTCAGTCTGGAAAAGAGGCGGCTTCGAGGTAACCTAATTGCAGTCTCCTGACACCTGAGGGGAACATACAGGCAAGATGGGACAAGACCATTTACAAGAGCATGTAGTGACAGCACAAGGAAGAATGGATTCAAACTGAAAGACAGTAACTTCAGATTATGTATTAGGAAAAAATTCTTTACTGTGAGGGTGGTGAGGCACTGGAACAGGCTGCCCAGGGAAGTTGTGAATGCCTCATCCGTGGAAGTGTTCAAGGTCAGACGGGGCTCTGGGCAACTTGGTCTAGTGGAAGGTGTCCCCACCCACAGCAGGGGTATTGAAACTAAACGAGGATCTTGAGATCTTTAAGGTCCTCTTCCAATCCAAACCATTCTATGATTCTATGAAAAAAGGTCCCACTTCTTCAGCAGGCATCATCATCTCTTTTTGTTTCTTCACCTCTTTCCATTCTTCCTGTCCTGATTTTCTTGGGATTCACAGCACTTAGACCAGAGAGCACAGCAAAGTCCTACAGGGGCAGCTCCTTTCCCGATATGTCCTGCACTCATCACGTTGGACAGCAGCTTGTCACCTTCGGCCACAGCCAAGCACCCAAATTGACCTTTTGTGCTCTGGCAGCTTCTCCCTGTTTCAAGCTCCTGCTCCCAAAGGTGCCTTAAAAATCAGGCATGCACAACCACAGCAGCTACCCTGGTCATGCTCCTCAGCATGCCTGCAGTCTTTCTGCTGTTTCCCAGGGCTTACAAGTCTGGGGGAAATTTTTCTTGCACACCAGGAAAGCAGAGTTAATGATGCTGCAGGGTCATCTGCTTTAAAAAAAGAAAGGCTCTTTTGATCCTCTGTTTCCCTTTACCAGGATTTTCCCTAAAGAGACACAGGGTGAAGCTGCTGTGGGCATCTGGGGAATGCTCCAGATCAGTCTGTGTCTTCCTGCTTTATGCTGCTGATGGGAACAGGAAGCTCTGTCTCTCCAAATTCTGCATCTGAAGGGTCAATGGTTTCTTCTTTTACTCGCACAGCAATGACTAGCAAGAGACAGACAGAGAGAGCAAAAAGTAAGTAAATAAAATCAACCCATGTTGACTTGCATTACCTGCAGCACCTCCAAACCAGCTCTGTCCATGCAAGCACTCAAAATGCCCCAGGCCCTGGGGCCAGCCCACTTCCTGAGGGTCCCTCACCACAGGCAGCCTGGTCTTGCCACTGCAAGTCTATCCATGCTTACAGCACAATCAGGATGGGACTAAAGCCTGGCAGCATTCAGCTGCTGGCTCCCAAGAACAACTCCTAAGGGAGGAAAAGCTGGTGTGGTCCATTTTCTGCCTGGGTTCACGCAGGGGAACTTAAATGAACAGGAGGGACCTTCATGACTCTTCAATCCCCATGTGCACAAGGCACCTCACTCACCCTCCTTCCCCCTACCCACTTGGGTTGGCAGGTAACCTAGCTGCTCTTCTGGTCACCACAGCACGAGAGGCTGTGCTCACATGCTGCAACAGCCCTTATGGGAATTGGGATGTGACAGCCACCTCTGACATATCCACTTTGTCTTTCCTCCCTGACCTCACACAACTGGACTGCTCAGAAGGGCAGCCAGGCCCTCAGCAGGCATTAGCAGCATTGAGATATTGAGCAGTACTGGTCCCACCAAACCTTCCTGGGAGGCAAACCTTTCCAGGGAAAGCAAGCAAATGCTTTCTTCTACTCTCTGGAATGTCTCTGGAAGAGTAGGGAAGGACATTTGACATGTTGCTGCCTTTTCCTGCCTGGGGTTGCCCATGACTTAGTGACCAAGAGGGTGTATGGGGAGAGGTGGATGTGGCTGCAGGGGTAGAGTAACCCATTCCCTTACTCTCATCAGGTGCTGGCTCTGGCAAAACCTGGCTGGCAGCTTTTGCTTCTCGTTTTGAATTCGTGGCAGAAGGCTTCTTGACAGTCTGCTTGACACTGCGGGTTTTGGCAGGTAACTTTTTTCCTTAACAAAGAGATAAAAGAGTATGAGCAAAAGTGTGTTTCTTTTCCTCTGGAAAATCAGCAACCTTGCTCCTCTGAGAAACCACAGGCCAGGGACCAGCACAACTGAACAGAAAGCTACATGGTCATTAACTGCTAAATGGTTATGCAACAGAAATGGCCTACTGGAGAAAAATTCCATAGTCATCATCTCAAAATATGCTCCTTCATGTTCTCTTTCATTAAAGGCAAGGCACTTCAGCATGTGTTTAACTTCCAAGAAGCAGGTCCTCTTGGGACTCAGTGTGGAGTCAGCTTTGCTTACCTGGGTGGGTCTAGTCCTAGGCAATAAGCATATTCACTGCAAGGTGCAGACACTGTAACCATAATGTTCTGGGTTTTAGCTGACCTTTTTATTTATGCTGAAAGTCTTTATATTTTTTAGATGTCCTTTCCCCTCCACCCCCCAGGAAGGAATTTCTTGTCTGTCTACATGATTTGCCACAGCTACTACAACAATGACAACAACGACAAGAAGAAACAAAATGGTTTCTACTGGTGTCTTCAGCCATCTTAAGGCCTTCTTTTCCCCAGCACAAAACAGAGTTGCTCTCCAGCTACCCTCCAGCTGCAGCAAACATCTCCCTTCAACCATGGACACAGTAAGGAAAGCAGCTCAACCTCACACCTGGAAGCAAGTGCCATATATACCTCAGACAACAGAAAACAGACTGCAAAACAGATCCTTCCCGCACACAGCTCTCTGCTCTTTAGGTAACAGGGCAGGTAAGAAGAATGAAGCTGTGTTGGCAAACCCAGAGCCGACTGAGGGCATCCACAGCAAGACAAGGCCTCTCTCTCCTGCGCTGATGGGACATGGACAGGGTTTGTCTAACTGGGCCCAGCCTGCGAGCGAGCGGGAGGGCACTAATCAAACATCACTCACTCTTCTTTCCATAGGGTTTCTTCCTCTTCTTGGGCACCTCCTTGGCCTTCGCTGGAGTTGTGGGCTCTGTCATGGAGACGAGAGGGAAACGAAAGCCAAGTCCCATAACCAGTAGGTAACTGGGATGAAGTGACATAAGTGAGAAACAGATATACCCGTCCCCCCAAGCCAAAGCCCTCTTCCCAAGACAACCAGCTGAGGGGAAAGCAAGGCACTCTAGTGCAGTTGCAGTCTGTACTTCCAGGTGAGGGCCCAGGGCAGCAGGCTGGGGCAGCACAGGGGAGAGAGGCCCAATACAGACTTGGTAGGGGCAGTAAAGAACAAGATTCGATGTTTGGGACAAGAAGGAAAACATCTGCAAAGGTGAGGGAATGGCCTCCCTGCAACAAGGGAAGGAACGAACTCTTGAAAAGATGCTCTTACCTTTTACAGACAGAGTCAGAGAGTTGATAAGAAAAGGGAGCATGGGGCAAGCTCCTGCTTCTATCTGGCTAAGTTTATAGATATGCTTAATAAAAGGGAGCTGTGCAGGGATAGGACCATCTGGAACTCTACCCAACTTTCTCAGGAGCACTTAATTCTCTGTTGGTGTGGGGGAACAGAGACAATCTCAAAACTCAGGCTGTTTTCTCCCCATCAGGCTCCTCCCTCTGCCAGCTGCTAGAATGTGGCAACAGTGGAAGATTTATAGTAGCCAGCGCAAATCAAGGAGGCCATTTGCTTCTCCCTGCAATGCCCAAAACTCAAAGGAGCCACTCACAGAGCAGGAGGAAGGAAATCTTTATCTCTAGCACTAGAAACCACAGTAAAATCTTCACTCACCTGGAACCACCGGTGGTTGAAGCTGGTAGCCTGTCAGCTCACACCACCCCACAGGATAAATGTCTGGAGACTCGCAGTCCACCCACTGGTCATACTCGTTGTCCCAGCCGTCAAAATGGATGCTAAGGAGACGCTGGACGACGCGCTTCACCGTGGCCACACAGATGAGCCGGGGTTCCATGAGGTCCACTGCCTCTACCTTCATGCCCGCCCTGAAGCCATGGTTTGGACAGTCCTGCGTGCATAAAAGATGAAAACATGAAAAAAGAAAAGCCAAGGTCATTGCACTCAGTCCAAACCCATATCTGGCCAACACCACTCTCACACAGACTAGCCTCCAGCCTAAAGCAAGTAGACAACAAGCCCATATATCCAAAAACAGAGCCAAGGCCAGCTGCATCCTTAATCAGTCTCAGCCCAAGAAGCAAGATCCTGATGTGGGGGGAAGCAGCAGTTTAGGAACACACAAACCATTACCTGGCATACCCCTGGGAAATCAGAGACCAGCATAGGCCCAGGTGCTGCAGCAGTTTTGTTGATGTAGCTTGTAGTTTTTGTGATACAGCTCCCACCTTCCACCCAACAT
Source organism: Hylia prasina (assembly GCA_013397195.1). Classification (NCBI taxonomy): domain Eukaryota; kingdom Metazoa; phylum Chordata; class Aves; order Passeriformes; family Sylviidae; genus Hylia; species Hylia prasina. Next base: position 13,414 of record VYXD01014879.1, on the reverse strand, counting down.
GCCAGCCACACATCCATAGGCAATGAGAGCCCACTAGGAGCCTGGAGCTCAGAGAAACACTAGAGAATCACACTCAGAGGGTGACACTCAGAGGGACCCACAGAGGCAGGACACTGATGTCCCAACTTGGAGCGCATGTACTCCTGGGCCTTTGAGCTCTCCTTGAAGTGCTGGCTGTCAGCAAACTGCAGCCCAGTAGAAACTGCATATATTGCATATACTGCACATACTGCATATTGTCTATCCTGACTTCAGGAAGGCTTTTGACACTGTCTGCTGTAAGAACCTCTTAGAGAAGATGATTGAACTATACAGGCTGGGTGGAGAGACAGCAAGATAGACTGAAAACTGGCTGAGTGACTGGGCCCAGAGGATGGTTATTAGTGGCACAAAATAGTTGGAGGCTAGTAATTAGCAGTGTACCCCAAGGGTCAAAACTGGATCCAATCCTATTCAACATCTTCATTCATTATCCAGATGACATGTATGTCAGAGTGTCATGTCAAACCAAGTAAGCTTGCTTGTGGTAGAAAACTGCTTGGAAAGACAGAATATACTAGGTAGTTGTGCTGCCCTCCAGAGGCACCTTGACAAGCTGGAGAAATGGTAGAATCCCATACGTGTGGAGCAAGAACCCAGGCACCAGCACAAGCTGGGAGCAGACTGACTGGAAAACAGTGTGGGAATTCCAGTGGACATGAAGTTGAACATGGGCCAGGGGTGTGTCCTTGGGACAAAGAAGGCTAATGGTAACCTGTTCTCAGCAGATCAATGGAAGTGATCCTTCCCCTCTGCTCAGCACTCAGGAGGCCACACCTGAATTGTTCCCTGGTACAAGAGAGACGTGGACATATTGGAGAGACCAGCAAAGGGCCAGGATGATGAGGGAACTGGAGTATCTTTTGTATGAGAGAGTTGTGACTGTTCATCCTGGAGAAGAAAAGGCTCAGGGGTACCTTATTTATGTGTATAAATGCCTAAAATGAGGGTGCAAAGGTGGAGCCAAATTCCTCTCTGTGGTGCCCAGTGCCTGGACCAGAGTTAACAGGCACAAACTGAAATGTAGGAGTTTCCCTGTGAACATCAGGAGACATGTTCCACCATGAGTACCAATGAGCACTGGCACAGGTTGCCCACGTGGTTTTGAAGTCCCCATCTATCTGGACATGGTCCTGAGCAACCTGCTACAGGTGACCCTGTTGTAGCAGGGGTATTGGACAAGAAGTCACTTCAATCTCAGTGATCCTGTGACAGCCAGAGCTCTTGCACTCCTCCTTGCTTACTCCAGGCATTCCTACACATCATTTCTTCCTGGCAGCACTCACTGTGTTGAAGAGCCGCGATGGAGCAGGTCTTGATTTGGTCTCTTCCAGGTAATGTTCCCAGACAAATGTCTTTGCATCATACCCTGCAGAAGGAAGAAACCCTAAGAGGTAAAAAGGCAGTCACTGGGGAGACCAGCTGGGACAAAAGGCAGAGTAGGCAGGAAGGAGGCATAGCAACTGGTTGCAGAGCAGGTCAGTGAACCAGCAGATACAGCCTGATGTGGGACATGAACCTAGTGCACGAATTCCATGGGAGTCCAGCACCCCTCTCCAGCAGGCAAATACAGAAAAGTGCAAGCTGCAGCTCTGAACACCTCTGTCAGCCACAGACCCAGACCACAGAGAATGGGGAGGACCAGCAGCAAATTGGAAGTAGTATGTTCAAAACACACCACTAAGACCAATCTTTCTCCCAGCGGCAGGAACATTAAAGGAAGATGGAACAATAATACACAAAAATGCTGCAACACAGAAATTCAGAGCAGGCCTTTTTGGGTATGGCTAGATGAAGTAGCAAAAACACTCCTAGGGTTATCATCTCTTAGGAGTTTGAAGAAATATTCATGTCAGATCTATTCACAGAGAAAAAAACAGAGATGACTCTGGACACTTAAGTACTGACTCCTGCAGCAATGGCTCTACTTATCCCATCCCACCCTCCTTGTCCTTTAAAAGCTTTTATTCTGTTCAGTTTGGGGATCATACACCTCTCCCACTCTTCTGCCAGGAGCTAACCAAGAATTGGTATATGGGCAAAGCTCAAACAGCCTTGCTCTCTGAACCAGCCCTGTCTCCCTTGAAAAACAAGCAGATTGGGAACTTGTTTTGATTAATCTGAACCTGACCCCTCTCAAAAACACACCACCCATCAGATCCTGCATGCAGGTTTGTACCATAGGGCAGAGTCCAAATCTCACCTTTTGGAGGGGTCAGTTCGATGCTGTTCCTCTTACAGAAGTTGGCAGGGAAGATGGCGTGTGAGGAGGCGTGGTAGCAGAACCAGTCAGAGCCATCATCAGACGTTGCTCCATCAATGCTGATCATGAGATACCCATCCAAGAGAACCTGAGATGAGTGAAGGCATGAGTGTAGAGCTCTACTTGCTCTAAAGCCTCCTGCTTGCAAAAGATTCTCTCCAGAGTCCTCACATATCGATCACAATTGCCACTAGATAGTAAAATGCAACGTTATATGCCCCAAGCTTCTCCTAATATGTTAGTCAACACAAGCTCATCCCCAAAGTAGCAATTTCTGCAGGACTGGGACCAACACTAAGAGCCTTGTGAAAAGATCATGTGAAAAGCCTTAAATGGTCAGGAGCTCTGTTCTCCCCCAGAAACACTACTGGCAGCCCAAAAGTCTTCTACATCAGCCAGACCTTGAATTTGTTACTGGGTGGAAGGGAAGGAGCACCACCCTTGTTGGATTTGCTACTTTGTACAGCAACTAGACTTGTTCCATCCTGTCACTCACTGGCAACTGGTGCCTACCAAAGGCAATAGGCATGCAGGTCCGAAACTCTTCCATTTCCAAGCAGTGGCTGAAGAACATTATGCAGATGTACATAGCTCTCCTAGCATCCCACTGCCAAACTCCATGTGTCAAAGTCCTCAGCTTGGGTTCTGTGAGGGCAAAAAGCTTCTTGAAGAAGCAGGAAAAGCCCAGATGGATGCTATACTTTCAACATTCAACACTCTTCACTAAGGATACCAGGGCAAGGAATTTACTTCTCAACACTAGCACAAGAGTAGAGTTTACAACCACTTCATCAAGAGAGACTGAAGAACACATGTCCATCCATCCTCAGCTTCCTCATGCCACTGCCCACATGGAGGTCACCTCCCAACTCTTCCCTTCTTTCCACAGGGGTGTCTTTATGCACTCTTAGAATTGGAGAACAAATCTTCCCTACTGCATGCCCAAGGGTGGAAAGAGGGTGGTTGCCAGTCACACAAACTGGACACTAGCTTGCAGACCAAGCATGCTCATCTTCATGCTGCCTGTTTAAGCACACATGGACAACAGCTTGTCAGACCTCTGAGGTAACACCCCCAGTTCCCTCCACAGAACAGCTGTCCACCTCTCTTTACAGCCCTCTCTGCTCTCCCATGCAAAATCCTACGTGGTATTATTAATTTGAAAAGACCTGAGGAGAAGCTGCATTATCTCAAGCAAACACAGCAGACCCTCTTAGGCCCAACTGAACTTACCTTGCAAACAGTGGCCACACAGATGTTGCCCAGATTCAGGGGGTCAATGGCTTCTAGTTTCATGCCTCGCTCAAACCATCCACCTTCAGAATAGACAGCTCGTACCTAAGGGAGACTCTGGTATACCACACTCTGCCAGGAGTATGGGACAGTCCCATCCTGACACCAAGCACAGCAAGTGCAAATAGGATTAGAACTTCTTCACTTGGCTCAACTTGGGAGGGGAACGCAAAAATATTACAAGAAATACAAAGAGGCAGCCAAACCAACACTATGTGTCAGCAATCTGTTGCCACAGCTCTGGTCAGTCAGAGAGCCAAGCCCAACTGCTGCTCCACAACAAAGCAAGCCTCCTTCTTGTCTCAGTCCTTGCCAGCATGATCCAGTTCCTTCTCGGAACTGGTCTCTGCCATGCAATCCTCTTCCCTCTCCAACTCAAAGCTCCCTTACTTGCCCTTCAATTGAGTCCCTCAATCTGTCACTGTCCTTTATGTCTTTCAGCTTTCTAGTTTGACCTGCTCGTGCTTAACAACAGCCTGACACCCAAAAGACCTTATTGCCCTTAGCTTTAAGAAAGACCACCCCCAACAACCCATACAGCACCATCACTGCTTCCCTCTTTGTGACCCCTACAGAAAGGCAGCCTTGTCCTACCTTCTTAAACAGATAGGGGACAGCATCACAGTAAATCTTCCGGAAGGTGGGATGGTTTGCCATGTCATTACGTTTTTCTTCTGTGAGGAATGGAAGAAACAGAGAGGTAAAAAACCTGCAGCAACTGCAGTGAGAAAACAGACTGGTTATTCACTTTCCTGTGAGAGCTTAACTGCTATAAACCCCCTTAATATGAGACCATTTAATAAAAAGAACAGGCCAGTCCCTCTACACTTCTCATAATATGGGCTGTGATGAAGGGCTTGCTCAAAAGCAGATGGGTCAGCTTCCTGAGCACTACTGACAGCACCTCTACATGCAGCTGTAATCACCTGGGAGAGGCAGCAAGAAATGGAAACGCAACCAAACTGATCAACAGAGCTCATCCTGCTTTTTTGTCTTCTGCCTTGCCAGAGTAAGCTGATCAACAATTCCTCTTGGTAAAGTCCAGAAAAATACAACCTGACATGTTACAGAAGCCAGCATGAATTTGCTCAAAAAGACTATAAACATCTGCCATGTTGCAAAGTCTGCATTCTCACCCTAAGGGGACAGACTGCCTGCTTCAGGTAAGAAACCCTACAGGCCCCCATTATGACCTGTGATCACAGGGTTTTTATCTATCCAGACAAAAAAACCAGCAGACACAAAACTAAGCAGACTTCACCTGCTAGGTCTAGAGGCAACTGCCTCGCTCCCAGCATGTCAAGACTGGTGTCAACAGCAGGGTGCAGGCAGTTCCCAGCAAATCTGAAGTTGCCGTGGCTTGATCCTTACCTGTCTTCTTTATGTCATGGCCCACTCTCCGTGACCAGCCCACAGGATGGATGAGGGGACTCCACATGTGGCACCAAAAGTCATCATCACTGTCACCGTCCTCATAGAGGAGTCTCAGTCTGCCCCCAATCACTGTGTCCACCACTGCCATACGTGTCTGGGACACGTGGTTCTTATCCACCACCTCGACCCGCATGCCCTGCCGGAACGGGTACTTCATGCTCTCCGCCATCTGGCAACAACCAACAGAGGAGGTGAGATCAACCACAGTTCTCCAAACACTTCAGAGAACAGATTTCCTCACAGACATGCACCCTGGCATTGCCCAAAGCTGACTAGGAAGGGATGCATAGGAGCGGGTTCACTGGGGGGACAGGTAGGTGGCAGCCCCAGACATGACAGTGGTTGGGCACACAAACCCTGGGTCTCCCTTTTGTCATGTGGCCTTGTAAGAGCTGCCCCACCCCAGCCCAGCAGCCATGTCCAGCCACCACCTTGTGTGAGTGTTCCCAGTGAGAACTTCTGTTCACAAGGAACTGAGTAAGGAATTGTCTGTGCCCTTCTCAGTCACGAAAGGGATCACAAGGGTTTTGAAGTCCCCATCTATCTGAGATGCTGCAATTAGTTAGAGATGTAGCTTCCAAAAGAGCAACAGGACTTGCAGTTGACTTCAAAAGAGGTCAGGTTATTTTCACCCTTTTATTCTCAACAGAGGTTGAACTACATGATGATCTATCTGCCAACTCCACATCCAAAGCTAGTTACTCTGCAGACTGACCCAAAGGCACAGATACCTGGAGCCACTGGCTGCTAACTTTTTTTGAGACCTTCGGTTTGCTCATACAGCCTTGTCCTACTCATCCACAAATGCCCAATGGTGTTTATAGAACCCCAGACATTTTAGAACTGCGATCCCAAGATGCTGTGCAGCAACTAGGAAACACAAAATAGACAGCCAAACCAGCCTACATCTGAATCCAGAAGAACTTTTAAGCTAAGGTCTCCCCTTTCCACCTCCCGTTTATTAGGTGAGAGTGGAGATGCTGAGAGGAGAAAGACAAAAGCAATGTCTGTTTCCCTCCACCACCTCCCTTCCAGCTACAAGCTAGGGCCCAGGAACAAGCAGCTACAAACATCCTCTTTACTTTCTGAGGAGTAACATGGGAAGCACTAACTATATCCAGATCTCCAGCTCAGTGTCACCACTTACCTTGCACACAGAAAAACCTATCATCTGCCTTTCTGCCTGCTGTCTCTGGGACTTCCTTATCTGCCATTTCCAAAGCTCCTAGCCACAGAAGACGCTCTTCCCTCTAAAGAGGTCTGATTTCAGTGCAGGCTACATTAAAATAATCATGAGAGCTATAAAGATGTCAAGGCCATGGCACTTAAAGGAAGCCTGTACCCTTCTCACTCCCTGCAGGCTGCATTGCTACCAACATTGAAGGCAAAGTTTTTTGACTCTCAAAGCTATTCCCTGGCACTGAAACAGGGCAGGGAAAGGCTAGGTTGGAGCAGCACTGGCCTCTCCCTTCAGCAAAATGCCAAACCTCACCCCCAGTATTTCCCAGCAGACCATGTGACAACAGCTTTCAAAGTCTGCCTGCGACCCAAAGTAGAAACTGTTGTGCTCACAGGGCATGGAGGTTGTGCCATCCATTACCCACAGCATCATGACAGGTATCTTAGGAGCACGTGGAAGCACTCACTGCTCCTGCCCTGCCCAGGTTTCAAGGCATACAAAAGTTGCAAAGATCAGAACCAGAAGAGACATGCTGAGCACGTCTTGACTCCAGCTTCATCTCCCCCATGCAAAATGACAGCCTCCCACATTTACCTTCATGTGGAAATCCACTGGGATGGTCCTAGCTCCCACCAGTTTTTTCATGAGGTAACTTCTCCAGTCAGTGTACTTGGCATGGATAGCTACATATGGGCAGGGAAAAAGTCCATCTTTATGACCAAAATAATTACAGCACTACACCTCTCATCTCTCTGACAGCCCATTAGCACTAAAAGGCCTTCTTCACACTCAAATTCTGTACTGTTTTGCCAGCTTGTCCCCACATCTGGCTGAAGGGATCACCATTACAGAATGAACTGGGCCAAGGAGACATTCAACTCCACTGATCTAGATGAATCTAGATGAGAAAGTGGTAATGGAGCAAAAACACATGAGCCATACCAAGCAAATCTCAGCTTGCCAGAATTCCACTAAACTGGCATCCCTCTCTGAACTGCCAGCTATGCAGGGACTACAGCCACTGCACTTGCCAGAGATGCTGCCCAGGATATAGGACCAAAAAGTTCTCCCAAAGTTCAAGTCCAGCCACCATGAGGGTTAGAAGGAGGAAAAGCCACCTGCATTAGCCCCCACAGGTCTGACATCAGCTCTGCATGCAGCATCCCCAGGTCAATGATAGGAAGATGCAGAGGGAGAAATCCAAGCAGCCTCCAGCTTCCTAAACTCAAACGGCTGCTTGTCTCTCAAAGCACAAATGGAACTGTAGTCCTACATGGAATGGGAGTACCTGTCCCCCAGTGCTAGGCATATACCAGAGCTTCTCCATGCCCAGGCATATGCTGACCCCTCTTGCCCCACACTCACTTTGTGGTGGTACCAGGATTTTGCTGTTGGTGGCACACCAGCCAATGGGGTGAATATCCACTGTGCCCAAATTGCACCAGAAGTCATGACCAGCATCATTCTCAAAGCCCTCATATCGCAGAAGGGCCCTGTATCCTGCCAGGACAGAGCAGACAACCAAAGGCATTAGAGGCCAAGAATTTGGCACCCACAGCATGGCCTTCAGAGCTCTGCATAGATTACCAGAGCTTCTCCAGCAACTATTCCTGCAAATTGCCCAGCAATCAGAAGAGGAACCACGTGATGGTTTCCTCTCACTCCCGCACCATGGTATTTCCTGTTCCAAAATCTCTCAGCACTTGTAGCACTCCAAAGAGCTGCTATTTTGCTTGACCAGCTACCCTCAGCTCTCTAAAGCTTCTCTCAGAGCTTAGCTGTGCCCAGCTGTCAAAGATTACTTGGGAGACATACCTACAATCTGGATGACGGATGCAATCCAGTACACACGGCTGGGGAGCACAGCATCACTGTTCAGCACTTCCACTTTCATACCTTTCACCACATCATCCCACTGATCGAAGAGCGGCACCTGAAAGATTGAGGCAGCCATGTTGGGAGAGGAATGTGGAAATCAGAGCAGGATTAAGGCCCTTCTAGCTTTCAGAGACATGTCTTAGGCAGCAACACTTTCACCTTAGACAAAGGCTTGCATGCTTTACTTGAAAGCTTTCAGGTACACAATACTGCAAAAATCACAGGTGGTATAGTAGTTCAACTTTTATAAGGTTAGTCAATTAGGATACTTATCATATACTGTTCAGTTAAAATGCTAGTTGGTTAGGTAAAAATTCCTAGGGTTCTGACCCACTGGAAGCAGTCCATCCAGAGGTTTCTTTTGCCCCACCTTTGTTATGTCTGGTTCAGATTCTGGCTGGAAAACAGAATATCCTTGTAGTTGGTTCTCTTCTTGGAATAAAACTACACTATTTCTGAATGTATTTATAAGGTTATCTTATTGTTCCTAAATGTAAAGAAGAAAAACACAAAAAATACTAGAAGCTACAGCCATGCTTGAGCAGTCTACAAAGCTCCAAATATATGAAGAACATAAAAAGCTAAAAATCTTAGGCATCACTACCAGCAGTGTTTCTACCAAGTCCCCCTCTGCCTCCTTCCCCCCAAACCCCTGGATCCTTTGTGAGACTCCCATTACCAGCTGCAAGAAACCCCAGCTTCTTTCCTTGCATCATCTAGGTCTCAATAATCCCCCACTGGGCCTCTGCTCACCACCTGTCACAGGAGTACAGGAGGGCCCCATGCATATGACATGCCCTGTGTGCCCTGACACGCACAGCAAAGTAGGACTCACGTGTTTGAAGCAACTGACAGGAGCTGCCTTGTAGCTGTGCTCCTGCAGGTACTTTCCCCAGTCAAAGCCCAGGACGAGTGCTACAAGCAGACATGAAAGCAGAAAATCAGTTACCTCTGGACTACAGCCTGCAGCCTCCAGGCACTAGGACACAGCACACAGGGATTACGTGTTCCACTGCATTTTCTCTGGTGGGAAGCTAGACCCTATGTGACTGCATGGTCACTAACCCCCACCAGAGGCAAAATATATTATTAATCAATATTTGCTGTCACTTACTTTTGGAAAAGGGGGAGCAGAAAGGGCAGTAAAAGGGGTCAAGTCCAGCCCAGGGATAAAGCACTCCAGGGAGAGTGCATCTTTCAGAGTTAAACCACTTCACATCTTTGCCTCTCAGCAGCAACACTGCAGGGTCATATCAGTAGCACTTGCTTTCCCAGAGGGTGCTGGGAAAATCAGAGATACTAAATTGAGAGATTAATCCCACAGTCACTCTTGGTTGAAGGCTACAGCTCTGCTCCAGCAGCAGTCTGCTTAGGGATCACTCCCTACTGCTGCCATGCCCCAGCATTCCCCTTTTCCCTAACACAGTAAGTTGCTGCTCCTTCAGCTGCAGTGACTGGTTATTGCTCAAGTTCATCAGTGAGTGACTTGGGGCAAATATAACTCCCCACGAACCGTGGGGCAGCAAATGACTGGAAGAAGCAGGACACATTTAAGTCACCTTTGCCAGCAGAAGTCAGCACCTCGTGGGACTGGGACCACAGAGCTTAACTCTAGGTCAAGTCGTACGAGGAGTGAGGATGAGGCTACAATAGTGGATGGGCAGGAAGAAGAAAAAAGACATGCCCTGTGTTCTGCCAGCCTGTGTCAGAGCAATCCACACACCTCATACAAGGCAGTGTACCAGAGAGGAGGAGGAGGACTGCAGAGCTCACAGCCCTCAAGGTGTCCCAATTTCTGTGACTCCAGCAGCTGCATCTCCTCACACCTCACCTACACTCACCATCCTGACCTGTCAGTGTCCCATCTGCCAGCTGTCCCGTGCCCTGTGAATGGAGGAAGGCCCCAATCTTGGCTGACCAGGATGCCTTATGCAGAACTTTAGCTTTCTTTGTTGGTGGCTTCCCCTACGAAAGAAGGAACATTAGAAACATTAATGGCATAGGAGACTAAGTCACCCTCTGCAACTGGGTATGCCTCTTTTCCTTGTGACAATTTCCAGGTTACTACAATATTTATTAATGCTTACAGGAATAAGAAACAGTGTGTCCTTTCTCAGCTTTTAGAGAGCATCACCTTTAAGCCATCATGCCTTCTCTGGGGACTTCAGACAGGAAGAATAAGCCACTGGGAATGTCAGTCTGATATTTAATGAGAGAGCAACCACCTACCCCTACATACAGGCACATCCTGCTCCATCCGCAGGAAAGCTCACAAAATTATAGAATGTCCCTGAAGAGCTGGAAGTCTGCCTCCCTAAAGTTCAGGAGCATGACTTTACACCTGAGCTGACCTATATTCCTTAAGATTGCAAATTCCACCAATGCATGACCACCACTGCAGCAGGAGCCACTCCAGTCTTGTCATGCCCAATTAGCTCACTTACTTTGGTCACCATCAAATCTACTGTCACACTCCCTCTGCTACAGCTGTCTATTCCCTGACTTAAGAAATTATCCCCCATGCATTTCAGGAGTCTCCTGGATTACCTACAGCTTGCCATTCTACTTTTTGCAGGTACAGGGGGAGTTGAAGTCCCCAGCCTGACAGGAGCCTGTGAGCACAATGAAGCCTGAGAGTCAGATGGAAAGGTTTTAACTCACCTGCAGTCTGGCCAGGATGCTGGCTTTTTTGGAATTTGAGGAGTAGCTTCTGGAGCAGGAGACGCTGCAGAAACGTTTGGTCTTGGAGAAGAAAGCTTCCCTGGTGCCCACAATCCCACACATTTCACACACAGCTGGGGGAAGGAAGGCCAAAAACGTGAGGATTTGGCAGAGTCAGTGCACTAAAAGGACAGAGCTGAGACCAGCTAACCGTCATTATACAAAGCAGATCCCCCACACAGCCCAGAAAATGCAGTCTGAATCCAGAGCCACTCCCAAAGCATCCCCAAGGTGCAGCCACACACCCTTCACTGTCCCTAAACATGCTTCAGGCAGCACAGGCAGTACCTGGCTCAGAGCCACTGTCTTCCGTGAGCCGGCCTGTGGATGGCTGGTGCATCAGAGAGGTCGAAAGCTCTCCAGCTTCCCGGTCTGCCACCTCATCATCACTAGACTCCTCCAGACAGGAACTGCTGTCACTGCCCATGCTGCTGTTGTAGCACGTGAGGCTGTCATAACCCCCAAAGATGTCCAATTCATCATCCTCCTCATCTTCACCACCTTCCTCCTCCACCCGATCCAAAGATGAAGTTTTGTGGCAGAAGGCAGACACCAACTACAAAAAGAAGCAGTTTGCTTTAAAATAGATATTTTACACCCCACTGCACAATCAACCTGCCTTTGCTGCTGGGGGAGGCCCTCTTGAGCCAGGGAGTGGCCTCAGGGTGAGCAAAGAATCCACATAACAACCCCAAAGGCAGGACTTTGAACTCCTTCCCCCAACTAGGTCCCTTTACTGCTGTTCCACAGGCTGCATTCTGCTTCCCAAGAGGAAAGTGCCACAGGGCTATAGCTAGATAGAAAACAGCTTGAGGAACAAGCAGAAATGCAGGGCAAAGCACTGCCATGCTGATGGACAGATGAGACAGTGTCTTTCCAGGCAGTGTTCCTCCCAGCACAGTTCCACAGCACAGCAGTGCAGACACTATCACAGTAAAGCCAGCACAAACTTCCAGAATGGAGCACAAGCTGCACATTCCTGCCACCACAGCTCGCATGAACAGCACAGCCTGGAAGGCAGCAGGGCCAACTCAGTCCTGGAGACCATGTCCTCTGGAAAGTGCACAGTCCACAGCTGACCTCAGTTCAGAAACTACACCCAGCAGGATGGCAGAACATTTGCTATACGTTTTTGCCTAAAACCAGATGCCTCCACAGCTAAACATCTTCACTAGCTCTTTGTACTTGCTGTTACACCAGGAGAGCTGCAAGGCAGAGACTGAAGAAAGTGCACAGAAAAACAATGTGTCTCAGACTAGAAGAATCTTGAACCCGGCTCCAAATAAGCACAAAAGAAGCTGGGAAAATGTGTTAGCAACTCAAGGAGGAGCAGCAAGAAGTCAGCATCAGCAAAGGAAGTGATGGAACAGAAAGGCAGACTCAAACAGCTACGTGAGGCAGGAAGATACAATTGTTCCTCCAAGCGGGCAACAACAAAAGATCAGCAGCAAGCCCATCACCTTCCAGTGCTAAATTCCCTCTGATTCCTGGCTATCATTACAGACACGTGGACAGGAAGATCAGACTTCACTCACTGCTGTCTCCCCGCATCCTCCCTAGCTTTCACACAAAACATCCAAGGCTCCTAGGCTGCTCCCTGAACAAAGAGTTGTTCTCCTCCGGATCCAAGCCCTCAGACAGCATTCCTGACGTCTGAAAGGTCTGAACTTCTCTAAAAAATAAATATTTTCATCGCCTACTAGTCCTTGTGGACTTTACACCAGCTCATAGGACAAGAGCACCATTGCATCGTCTCTTCCACAACAGCTAAATGAAACTTGCTGAATGAAACGTTACAAAGTCCCCAAGGCTGCCAAGCAAGGGCAGCACCACCTGGAGTCTCCCCAGGAAGCTGAGGGGCACGCATCCCGGCCCATCCCGCCGCGATCAGACAGACCCACCGCCGCCCCCAGGAGCGGCCCAGCCCGGGCCAGGCCCAAGTGGAACGCTCCGTCCCGGCCCGTCCCGCTCACCTCTCCGCGGTCCCGCTCCATTGCTCCCGGGACGCCACCAGCCTGCCTCATGGGCGTGGAGACCGCCCCCCGTGGGCTGTGCGTCTGATAGGCGAGAACAGCGGATAGCACAGCAAATCAGCGGGGAGCTTGTTCCTGCCGCGATGCCCATGAGGCACGACGGGAGCTGTAGTTCTTTTCCCGCGGCCATGACGGCTCGGCGCGGTCCCGCCCAGGAACAGGCCGGGCGGGCCTCGCTGCCGCCTCCCGGCTCCATTTCTGCTTGTAGTTCGGGATTAGCCCACTCGGTCCCAGAATGGCTTGGATTGGACGGTACGCTAAAGATCATCCACTTCCAACCCCCTCCGGAGGGCAGGGTCACCTTTCACTAGAGCAGGTTGCTCGGAGCCCCATCCAACGTGGCCCTGAACACCCCCGGGGAGGAGACACGAACAGTTTCTCGGGGCAACCTGTGCCAGTACCTCACCACTCTCACAGTAAAGATTCTCTTCCTGTATCTGATCTCAATCTACCCTCTTTCTGTCTAAAACCACTGCCCCTTGTTCTGTCACTACGTGCTCGTATAAAAAGTCCATCTTCCTCCTTTTTATGATCCCCTCCAGCCAGTAGGAGGCTGCAGTGAGGTCTCTCCAG
>VYXD01014878.1:1018828-1033411 GCA_013397195.1 Hylia prasina | reverse complement strand
GGCTGGGCCTGGCGTGGAGTTTGGGGGAGTTTGGGGGTGAGGAAAGAGCGATGGATGGCAGAAGCATTTGGGTGATAATGGGGTGTGGGGGGAATGATTTAGTTGGATGGGAAATGACACTTGGGTGCAGAGGCACTGGCACTGGTTGCCCAGAGGAGCTGTGGCTGCCCCATCCCTGGAAGTATCCAAGGCCAGGTTGGATGGGGCTTGGAGCAACGCGGTGTAGTGGAAGGTGTCCCTGCGCATGGCAGGGGGATTGGAATGAGCTGGGCTTTCAGGTTCCTCCCAGCCCAGACCATTCCGTGATTCTCTGAAATGGTGTGCAGGAATGAGGAACAGCATTTCACAGAGCTGCTCACGCAGAGATGGCACTGATTTTGTTGTGGTGATGTTCTGCTCTGTTACGTGGTTAATTACATACATCCTCTTGGTTTTAAGGAGAAAAAGGATGAGGCACTGCTGTATTCTCAAAAGTACTATTTTAAACCAGGACTGATATTAGCACCATCCTCTAAGTGACTGAGCTAATCTCGGGGTGATATTTGGGTCAGTCCGGGGTGTAGTTAAAGCATAACCGCAGGGTAAGTCTGTAACACACTGCTGTTACTTACTTGCTAACCAAACATCCTGCAGGCAGGAATACTGACACTGCTGGTAACAGGATGGCCGAACAATGGATTGAGGTGCGAGACAGTTGTGATGTAAATTCATCAGCTATGATGATGATACGTATTTCTTGTAAAAACGTTGTGTGTGCAGGCAGGGTAAACATCCCCTAAACATGAAGAGGGGATTCGTGTGCCCCCACACCAGGAATCAAATGGCATTGTGTCAGGTGAGATGTAACATTAGTGGACTTAATTAAAAATACTGGCATTCATTTTGGAATCAAATTGTCTTTTCACCATCACCTTAATTTTTTTTTATCTAAAAAGGCAGAGTCCAAAATGTTCCATTCTGAATGCCCAAGGCAAAAACCTTTTTCTTGCTTAGACACTAAAACACAATGTGTTCATTGCTATAGATGCTGCATGATCTTAAGCCTCACACTTAGTGTTCTGCACAAATGCAGAGGTTCTGTTGGCACAGGATTTCCAGAAAACAGACCTTAAATATGGATTTCAGATCTTAATAAAAAATATCTCAGTTTGCACTGGTGATGAAAATTGAGAAAAAAAACACAAACTGTAAAAATTAAGAACTATTAAGTACACATACTTAATACCCACATATCCATGTGTGGACTTCAAAGAAGACTGGCACAAATGATGCAGGAAGTGCTATTCAGCAGCCTGGGGTGTTTTAAGAGTGATTTATAGCCAAAACCCCCCTGTAATTGGGGGGATGTCTGCACCACAGGTGTTTGGAACTTGGACTGTGTTGGGTCAGTTCAGGTGGAGCTATATGTCATTACTTTGCATTCACCAAGGGGCAGAGAATTCATGCACAGGGCAGGTGTAAATGTGTTTGGTAGTGTTCTGAATTATGTCAGCTTTTCTCTTGAGGTTTTTCTGATCTTACCTCTTAATAGAGTCTGCCCTGAGGACAAGGACTTGAACTTAACCAGAGTTTAGATCTTTATATTTAACCTTCTAGGATGCTTGCCCTCTGCTTACAGTAGTTTTTGAGTCATTTTTCAGAGTCCTGGTATGAAGCACGTGCTTATTTTATACAGGTAGGGGTTGATTTTGACTACCAACTAGGTAACTCTTTTTCCTGTCTGGTGAAATATTGTTCCTGCTGGTCCTTAACAACACAGAGGGCAGAAGGAGATTTAGTTGTGTGCAGAGCCTGCTCATTGCAGCCCTTGGTGCTTGCAGAGGAGGTGTGTTCCCAAAATAAACACTTTGCCTTGCTGGTTTTATTTTTTCTGAGAATGCCGGGTTGTTGAAGGGTTTTTGCATGATGTGTTCTGCCCTTCTGCTCAGATGAAGCTGGAGGTTTGCCATGGAGGAGCCAGAACCTTATACAGCAAGGAAAAGTGGGCAGAGTGTAGATTTGGTAGAGCTGTGTAATGTTCTCCTGGGTACTGAGAGGCAGAGGCATAGTTGGAAATAAGGGTTGGATGTAGAATTCTGTAAGAAGTTGTAGATGGAGTTTTCACTTAAAGGGAATATTGGAACTTAAAATATAAAAATAAGTCTGTATTTTATTAGTATTTTTTCTAACCAACCCTGAGAACTTACATTATTATGTAGCTTCTCAGGGTTGGTTAGAAAAAATGCCATTTTCTGGTTGGAAGCATCAATTTGATGTCATGATGGTGTCGTCTGTGGTTCCTGTGCTGGATCTGACAATCCAGAACATGTTTGTTGTCAGTTCAGCTGAAGGAGACACAGAGGCTCATGGAAAGACCCCCTAAGCAAGGCTGGGAGGTGCAGAGACAGCTTATGCTCTGTGTGAAACCAATTTCCTGCAGTTACCCAGCTGGAGAAGGCTGGCAAGAAGACAATGGATCTCAAAAAATTAATGTGATTAGGTTAATTCAGAGGAAACTGATTTAGATTTCCCTGCTGTGGCCATGAATTACCCTGCAGATCAGCTGTTTTACACAGCCACTTTACACTCAGAGGAAGCATTTTCTGGTGTGCAAATCTTGAATCCACATTCCCTAAGGCACAAGGTGAGAGGTCATCTCTGGCTCATGTATTTTATTAATGTGGAGAATTGTGTGAGATTTTAGACCAAGTCTTTTCCCTGACTCTTAGTAGGAATTGTACAGCAATCCTGGGGATGTGTTTGCACAAGCAAACGGGTACCAAGGTGTGGGTGGAAGTTGTAAATAATATCTACTTCTCTAGATAAGTTACACTTGCAAAGATTTCTGGTGTGCAGACCAGGCTTGTGTGAGCCAGGCAAGCTATATGTTTTACTGAATTCCTCCACTTTTGCCCTGGTAAAAGCATTATTGCCCTGGGGTTTAGCATGGTTTAATTGCTGGCTGCTCCTTAGAGTAATTTTATTTCCTTGCCAAAGGCTTGTATGACTTTGAAAAATGTTCAGCTGGCTGCTGAAATATTAACTGAAACAATGCATTTTCATCAATTTAAACTGGTACAGTTTAGTAAGTTGAAGGATTTTGAGTCATTCATTGTTTCAGAAATCCCCTTGTAAAGAAAAGGAACAAATCTGCTACAATTCTTTATTCACAGCTCATAACTAATCTGAGGTAGCTTTAACCAGGCTTTTGTCTTTTCTGTGGAACTAACTCTGCCCCCATGAGCTTTCTCTTCCCTCTCAACCACTTTTATTTACAGTTTGAATTGGCATGTTTTTGAAACGTAGCAAAGAGATTTTCAGCTAAGGCTGATTTGGCTGTGGGCTATGCAAAGCAAAACCTTCATATTTCCTGAAGTCTTGGCTCTCCCCATTGTAAGAAGAGTTTTGGTGGTCTGGTAATGGCAACCACAGTGTGCTACAGTGCTTGGGGCTTCTTCATTGCTATTGTTGTGAGCACAAGTGTTGTGCCAAGCTCTGCCTTGCTTGTGCATAGAGTGGATTTCTATGTGGTTTTAAAGTAGATAGATACTGAAGAGAGATGTTTTACAAGAATATGTAGTGACAGGAAAAGCAGGAATGGCTTCAAAGTGAAAAGCAGTAGGTTTAGATTAGATATGAGAGAGCAATTCTTGGCTGAGAGAGTGGTGAGGTTGTCCAGAGAAGCTGTGGCTGCCCCAGTCCTGGAAGTGTTCAAGGCCAGGCTGGATGGGGCTCTGAGCGACCTTGGTCCAGTGGTAGCTGTCCCTGTCTGCAGCAGGAAAAGAAGGTGATCTTTAATCAATCTTTCCAACTCAGGCCATTCTATGATTCTCTATATTTTGGTGCAGACTGGTGATGTTCTCTTTCTGTTCTAGTCCATGAAGGCAGCCCACTGGGGGAACTTCATCGCTGTGTCCGAGATGGTGTCAGAATTAATGTCCACATCCGCACTTTCAAAGGCCTTCGTGGAGTCTGCACAGGGTTTTTGGTTGCATTTGACAAATTCTGGAATATGGTAATTATTGTTCCATCCCTTGATTTGTAACTGTTATGTTGAAAACTTGAAATTTGCAACAGGTTTAAGCAAATGACACAAGGGGGGGGTTAATGTGGTTTTGTGGTTCACAAACTAATTTGCTCTGGTACCAAGTGCTGGGTTTCAAACTTAAGTGGTACTTGGTGTTGGACTGGTATATCTGGGAGGTGCCCAGCCATCTTAGAGAGGTTTTAGGTGAGAGAAAAGCTTTCAAGAGTTATCAGCATCTTCAGAGGTTTTGTATAAAAACACGGGAAGGTGGAATATGAGGAGTATCAGAAGCTTCCAGAGCTTTCTCTGCAAAACCCAATCTTTCTATAGTGGTGGGTGCTTCTCTGATTCCTTTCACTAACATCACTGAGCTGCCAATGACAAAAGCTTTTCCCTGTCTTCTACCTTGTGAAGATCTTAAAGACAGTAGATAGAAAAGCAGCTATAAGATATCTGTGAGCCTGGAGGTGTGAAAAGTTTGGGAGTGGGGAGGAGGGAAGGATTTTGCAGGCAAGGATCACAGAGATTTTGCAAGTCATGCAAAATGAACTTTGCTGATGCTTTTATACCCCAGTACAATTTAGATGATTAACAAACCAGCTCCGAAGCACAGCTTGTTCCTGGAATGGGTTTTCTCTCAGAACATAATTTCATAATGCTTTGACACAAAGCTGGTCCAAAGCTGCTTCATGTTTTATATTAATTTCAGTCTTTCTGTTTCTTTTATCTTTTTTTAGGCCCTGACAGATGTGGATGAGACTTACAGGAAACCAGTAATGGGCAAAGCCTTCTATGCAGAACCTCAGCTCTCACTGACCCGAGTAGGTGACATCTCCTGTTTTCTTTCTTATTAGCATCTCCTTTTTCAAAGTAATAAAAGGGGAGCATTGATTTGGAGCCCATGTTTACATTTGAAATATTTTACCTCTTTTTATTACGGATGACTCTAAAATAACTTGAACTGAGCAAAAAAATACCCAGAATGTTTTCTGATCTTTCTGAAAGTACTTTAGTACTTCAGTGATACTAAAGCTCCACTTTAGAATCAGATCAGAGTTGCTGCCACTGCTTAAGGTAATGTGCTGAGCTTCTAGAAGCTCACTCTGTGGGTTTTGATGTGGGATTTGTTCTGTGTGTTTTTTGCACCTGTGACTGATCAGGTCCATGTTTGTCTTGCCAGGGAATGTGGCAGAGCATTCCTCTGGTACTGAAGTTCCTCATGGCACAGTCTATGTCTGCAGCCAGAGAAACAACACAGCTCTTTGGTCACTTGAGCTTCCAGTCTGGGTACTGTGAAACCCAAGATCTCCAAAGGTCTCCACTGTCTAGGATCCAGCTGCAAATAGAGTTGTTTACCACGCTGACAGCTGAAGAGATGATAGATGAACTTCTGAACAATGAAGGGAAAAAAAATGTGACAGGGCAGTGCCCATTGAATGGCAACAGCTCCAGGCCTTTTGAACATCAGAGAAGCATCACAAAAACATTGAAACTGTTTCATTGTGAGGAGTTTGCTTTCAAATTCCTGCCATTTAAATCTGTTTTCTGATAGATCCCACCCTTCCTTTTTTTAGAGATTAGTTAAAAATAATCAAGTTGTCATTGTTCCTTTAGCTCACTCTCACAGGCATTGGCATTCCATCCTGTTGCTGGGAAGAGAGAGGCTCACCAAAAATCTCATTTGTCATTATTTCATAAAAGCTTGTCTGCTGCCAGAGCAAAAGCAATTTCTTTTCCAGTTTCAGCACCATGTATTCTTAGATTAATGAATTCATCCAGTGCTTTGGGTCTGTTGCTGTAGCTTTTATTATTTTTCTGTTGTTTGTGGTCTGCTCACCTCCCAGAATACCCACACATCATCTTTTAGTTTGTTTTGGGGAGCACAAAAGATCCTTCAGTTTTTCAGCGTACAGACTTTGCTAATGGAGGCCCCTTATCTTAGGGATTCATGACACAAGGATGGAAATTTCTCTAAAACAGCATTAAAAGAACATGGGGAAAAGTGAGCTGTAGGAGCAACTTGGTATCTCTAAGGTTACCACACAGCAGTGTTTCTCCCCAAATTAGATTCCTTGGTGCTCACATTAAGACAGTCATGACCATGCAAGAGACTCATTCACCTGTCACTGTTTGACTCTGGTAAGCAAACGTGGTCTTTACTGCTGGTGGAGATTTGTCTTGTGAGCTGATTGGGGATTGTACATGAAACTACAACGTAGAAGTGTGGAACAAGTGGCCTCTCTTGTTTTCTGAGTGTGGTCATAGATACAACTGTCCTTTTCCAGCTGTTTGGCAGGCTCAAGCTGCAGGAATCCTTGGGGAAGAAGGGAGCTGACTCAAAGACTGTCTCAGAGCAGCTGGCCCTGACAAATGACTCTCAGACGCTGAGTTTGAAAGCTGGACCTGGACGAAGGAGAGCAGAAGAGGAGCGTGAGAGGCAGAAACACTTGGGCAGAGCTGGAGAGAAGAGGACCCCAGGTGACAGGAGTGAGGCTGATGTGGGCAGCAGGAGTGCCCACACCGAGGGGGCCCAAGCAAGGAGCCAGTCCGAGATGAGGAGGCGACCCAAGGTGGATTATCAGCAGGTGTTCACACGCCACATAAACCAGATCTTTATTCGAGGAGAGAATGTCTTGCTTGTCCATTTAGCACATTGACTTGGCTGAGCCTTTGTCAGAGCATTTATTTGATAGCATGACTTGCTGCTGCAGCTCCCATTGCTATTTAGAGTTGACACTGAGTAGGATGGTACCGTGGCTGGTTTCCCATTGCCACCACAAGGTAGGGGAAAGAATTGTATCTTGAGCATCCTGGGCTTGATGCCAAAGCAGCCTCCTTAGATCCCTGTTGGGGATCTTAGGAGAAGGTCAGCAATGAAGCTGTTTCTGTGATATGAGGGAGTTAAGCACAGATCCCACTGTTTCTTAAAAAGAAGCTAAATGGAGGGTTGGGAGAGAATTTTGGTGTACTCTGTTACAGGAGCTGCTTGTGGCACACATTTAAGGATAAGATCTGGACCTGCAATAAATCAGAAATGCTCTTTTGCACATTCTGAGTATTATCAAGAGGAAATTACTAATGAAACCAACGGTTTATCTGCTGCTGTTACATGGATGTCCTCTTTTCCAGACATAATTCTGACAGTCATTTTGAAATAGTTTATAAAACACTGGAGTCACATCCTGCTAATGGCTACTGGCCTCTGCCATAGTTAGCTCTGTAATGGCCTGTGTGGTAGAGAACCTCTTAATTGGAAACTGCTCTTTTAATGTGGGTGATGGCAGGACTGTAACTGATTTCCTGTATCAAAGCTTAGGCTCTCTGTAATGCTGTGCTTTGGCCCTTTGTCACCAGCAAACAGATGATGTAGCTGATCAGAGACCTCCCTCTTTGGAGTTTTTCTGTGGGTGAAGATAGAAAACTATACTTTTATATTTCACCCACTTGCTACTTAGTGTAACAGTGAAGCTGACAAAGATTGGGTTTTTCTCAGGTGTGTTTGTGCTGAGCACACCTGTCCTGTATTTAAACGCCTTTCAGGCTCCCTCTATTGAAACCAGAGCTGCTGAGTCTCCAGCAGCTCTCGTGGAGCAGGAATCTTCATGGGTCTTTCCTGTCCATGTGAGGAATGCATCATGTAATTCCATTTGAGCTTTGGAGACCTGCCTGAAAAGGTTTTGAAGTATAGAAGTCGAACTCAAGTGTGTTTTATTTTAGCAAGGCTGTTGAATTATTGCAGGTCAGGCCAGGGCTCTGCAGGTATAAACTGCTTTCCAAAAAACCTACCTGCAGAAGTTTGAGGGTAAATGAAGCTGTTCCATTATGTAGCCTGTTCCCTTTGTTGCCAAAGGAGATTTCATGCTGCTATTCTGTATTCATCTCAACTGCCTTGTGCTTTGCAGCAGCTCTGTGTGTTTAAGCTGAAGTTGGGAAATTGCTTTATAGCAGGACTTATATTGCATATAGATGCCCTGAGTTCTCAAATTGAGTGGTTGTACTGTGGGTGACGTGGATTTCTGTTGCTGCACATGCAGCATTCTGCTTGCTTGGTCCTTAGGGATATGTCTGGTGTTTGGGTGAATCACAGAAATCATTTAGCAGGCATTCTGGACACACAAAGCAGCTGTTTGCCTCTGGGGGAGCTTGAAACTTATGTCAACATTTCACATGACATGGGGCTTGATGAGCTCAGCCACTGAGCTCAAAGCCAAGTTCAGCCTGGGACAGAATAAAAAGTACTGTTGAGGCAAAATAGTTTCATCAAGGGTAAAAAAGAAAAGAAAAAAATTAAATACTCTCTACACCTTCTTCTGAGACATTGCTTTAATGCTGTAATCCCATCCCTCTGTGAACTGAGACTAGGCACTGAAAAGATTCTTCTCATGGAGGTTCTTGTTTCCCCTTCCTTCTTTACTGTTTGTGTTCATGTGCTCTGCAGTTTTTCCTTTTATTTCTTCTTTTCTTTTCCCCTTTCTTCTGCCAGTACTTTGTCTCCTCAGGACATTCCAAACTCTGGTTTACAAAGACTGTTCTTGTTGTCCTGGCTTTCTGCACCCTTTCTTGGTTGATTTTCTATGTGATAACCAGAACCCTCACAAATTACTAGAAACATGCAAAGCTAGAAACAAGGTGCTTATCTCTGCTTCTCACTTCCCAGCAGCTTTTATTGCAAGTGAATATTTTCTTCCTTATATTTTGGTTGTGGGGATTTTCCTCTCTGTTTTCTGGCAGCTTTGTTTGTATTTCAGCTGCTTGGGATGACTCCTCTCTGCCTTTTCTATTAGTACCAAAGGCCACTGGTTTTGACCTCTCCTCTTTCTTTCATATTTGACCAAAGGGTGTCAGATCAGGCTGATAGACAGTCACAGCTCATGGAATTCTTGCTTTTCTTCACCTCATATTCTTAATTCTGTTTGTCTGCCTAGTTTATGCCTTGTGGATTAACTAAGATACAACTATTATGAATATTTAGTGGCTACGCTGCCCTTCCTTGTCAATTGACACTTCCCCAAGTCCTCAGTTGCTCTGGAAGTCTCAGTGTTTCCTTTCATAATGGGTTTTTCCCTGAAACCTTACAGATGTTTGTTGCTTCACATCTACGAGTTTCTTTGTTTATATTTTATGAAAAATGTTGGTGCTTAGACTTAAGTTTGTGCCTTGATTTTTATATCATCCCTGACCTGTTCTTCCAGAATCATCACCTTGGTGAGCAAACCTGGTTAAGGATTATAGTTTACCTACTATTTTTTGCCCTAGCTCATTGTTAAAATGTTCCTCCTCTTATCTGTGAAGTTGGTTAAACTGCTCTCTTCCAATTTAGATCTAATGAATTATTTGTTGGTTCTTCATTTGTTTCCTACTCTCCTGTCCACCTTTTTCATTATTTCCAAGCTGCTTCCTAATACTGCTGCTTCCTCTTCTACAACTTCAGATCTTCCAAAATGTCTTCCTTTTCCCACTTTTTCTGGCATTGTATATTTTTAAAATGCATTATTAAAATGCTATCTTATGGACTTTGTCTCTTTCAAGCATCATGATCATGATGAAGCAAGTGATCCTGTAGATGTGTTGTCACTTGCTTGTTCTGTACTTCAGATAATGTGGCTCTTTAAATAAAATTGAATGTGATATTCTGAAATGGGTTCTTCTACCTCACTGAAGCATTCTCCTAAATCTGTTAAAAAAAAAAAAAAAAAAAAAAAAAAAAACAAACAACTCTGGGAACAAATGAGCTTTGGTTTTCAGTGTTTTTTTAAAAATTATTTCTGATTGTTTCTTCTATGGTTTTCCTTTTCCAAACTCAACATCAATTTTTTTTTTGTTCAAAAAGTTTTTTGCTCCCAGCCCTTCCTGTCTTGCTGCAGTGGTGCTGTGAGCACAGACACACCAAAAGTCTTTATGCTAAGGAATGAAGAGTAAGAAACAAAGAGCAAGGTGAGAGTGGAAAAGCTTTGGGGAGGTATGAAAGCCTCCCTGGAAAGGATCCACAGGTTGCCACCTGTCCTGTATTTCCAGGACTTTGCTCAGCCTGGTGCTCAGCAGTGGTTCTTAAAGTATGTTTGGGGTGAGGTACCCAGTTACTGCAGGGAGCAGTTTTCTGCAATAACTTCAAAGAAGCATTGGGATAATTTGAGAAAGTTTTAAAATAATTTCTCATTTCTGGGATTATTTCTTAGGAAATGCTTTTGATCAGGTGCTTCATTTTTCTCAAACCCTTCTTAGCCTGTGGCAGTAGAAAAGGTAAGGCCAAAGGAGAATCAAAAGCTTATAAAAAAGTGTGGGTTTGGTTCCTTCTCTCAACTGACTTGTCCATCTTGTTAATTGCCTGGGAGGTTTTTTCTGCCCTAGAGTGAAGTGCTTAGCATGTCCTCCACAGGTGATTACTGAATGAATCATCTGCTTCTTCTTCAGTGTTTGGATGCATTGTTTCTTTTGCAGCATTCCCTCAGCAGGAACAGGCCTGAGTGCCCACTGCTTTTTACCCTTCCCTAAGGAATGTTACCCTGTCCAGCTTTGAATCCAGAGAGCCTTTGGCTATTCTTGATTTTCATACTCTTCTCTTTAGATTTTTGGAATTATTTGGTCAGAAGAATTATTTATCTTGGATAATATTACTTTTTGGAGTAAATTGATTTTTTGAAACTTTTGAAAAATAATGTTATTTCTTTTCTTTCCCTAAGTGCTAGGTTTTCCTAGTTTGTTGTTGCAGTTACCCACTTGCATCTGTGAATCACTGGGTGAAGAGGTGTGCAGGATAAAATGAGGCAGAGAAAAAAAATTGTCTAATTTTTATTGAATTTGACATTCTGTCCAACATTCTGCCCACACTCATCCTTTCTGTTTCTTACTGGCACTGACCTAAGTAAGACAGGTGGAAACTATTTCATCCAGAATCTTGAAGGAAGATGGAGCAGGGACAGCAGACTGAAAACACTGAGTTTATGAAGGTGTTTATCTCCAGGCAGAGATCCTGTCTTTGATTAAAAAGATCAGAGTCATAAGCACCAACTTACACTGCAAGCTCTGCCACTGGATAAAATTGGAAGGCACAGTCCTGCACCTTTTCAGAGGTGATGCAGTGATTCCCTCAGCCAGGACAGCTCCTGCCTGAGAAGCTGCTCAGGCATGTGCCAGTGTCTGCCTCAGAGCATAACTACAAATACTGCCAGTTAATATGAGGATGTTTTCTCTCCTGCCTGCACTGCCAAGGGGAAAATACGAATGCTGAGGTCTGCAGCATCTGCAGCCCAGAACTACTTCAGTTCATGCTTTTGCTTCTGGACATTGGCTAAAAAAAATTCAAGTTTCTACTTAGAGCAATCCTAAGACAGTTTGTTAGAACCTTAGGAAAGGCTGCTGCTGACTAGAAATAGTGTTGGAAAAGTAAGTTCTTACAGAATTTGTGGAATTCTGATTGTAGTGAAAGTACTGCAAACCAGGAAAAGCTGAGAGTTGGGATTGTTCAGCCTGGAGAAGAGAAGCTTTAGGGTGACTTAATTGCAGCCTTCGAGTACCTGAAGGGAGTTACAAGAAAGATGGAGAGAGACTATTGATAAGGGCTTGGAGTGCCAGGACAGGGGGGAATGGCTTCACACTGACAGAGAGTGGTGTTAGATGGGATATTAGACAATGACAAAGGAGGAGAGAAGAATTACTCAAGTGGTGATAACTCCTTGGCATGGGCACAATCCTGGGCAGTTGAGCTCTGTAGATGAAGGGGAGGATGCTGAGCCAGCTCTTGAGTGCAGCCACCCTTATCCTGGGAGCCTTTCACAGCACCTGAGCTGCCCCTGGAATCTCTGCCAGGCTCCACCCCTAATCACTGGCATGTTTGATCCTGCCTCTTAACATTTTGCAGAGGAAACCCAGTGGGAGAAAGGAAGCAAAGCCCTTTTGGGAGATGGAGGAGGCTTGCTTTTCCTTGTTGACTTCCTGGGGTGCACTTTAATGGGGAAAAAGCAGAGATGCTTGTCTCATGATGTTTACAAGTCCTTTCAGATGTCACTGTAAGTGCTCTTGCTCTTAGCTGGTGGAAGTGAAGGCCTGTCAGGGAGGGAAAATGCCTCCTGATGTTCCTGGATAACTCTTACTAGCTTCCAGGTTTCTGGTGTACACCTAGATGACTTTGTTGAAAAAAAATGGGTACACCTGAGACTTTCAGTCAGTCTTGCCATCGTTCAGAGTGAAAAGTAGTTTGATCAGTTTGTGTGAAAACATATCCATCCTTTTTTCCTCTCAAAAGATCAGTGCTCTCCCTCAGGAAAGAAATGAAAGCTGCTCCTGTAGCGACTGCTTCTGATTTCCACTGCTTCAGAGCAAAGTGTAGCTGTGCCAAGGTGTCTTCAGCTGGCACGTTATTCTGAGAGGACGAGATGAGAGAAGTGCTTGGTTTCCCTAAAACTAAAATGGGCATTACAAGGGGAGCAGATGAGTTGACCTCTTTTCATGTGGTGCACACACCCACTGTAGTTGCAGGGGTTGGGACTTGTTAACCAATCACCTGTAAAACTTCCTTAGGGAGCCACAGAGGAACAGCATGAGCCACCAGACTGACATGAGATTGGAAGTCAGGGGCTGACAAATTCTGCTCTCTTCACTGCCTCTCGCTCACTGAAAGGCCTTGGCAAGTCACTTCCATCCCTCTCCCTGCTGCTCCACAGCTGTAACACATCCAAGAGCACTCCTTGCCTGTCCTGGAGGAGCTAGGGAAGTGGTGAATGCTATACAAGTGCCAAGTGTTGTTATCAAAACTCTCTCTGCCAGGTAATGCAGCTACATCCACCCTCTGCCCTCTCCAGGCTCGTGACTGTTAGCTAACCTCGCCTTGGCACACGAAAACCGTGTGGGGAATCAGGTACAAAACCACTCTTCAGTCTTGAAATCACTGACGTCCTCAAGGTCACATTTGGTGACTTCAATGTCTGTTTCACAGCTGCAGTTTCATGTTTGGGTCAGATGGTGATAAATGAGGGTGTAACTTGTTTGTAATTCCTTCTCTGTCTTCCTAAACATTTTGTTTCTTAGGAAGCTGATGCTGCTATGAACATACTGGATAATATGGAATTTGCAATATCCTGCTTTCCAGATATAAATGTTTATATTTAAAGTTGCCAAGACTGCAATGCAATAAATATACCCATGTAACAGTTTGCCTCAAAGCATGATTTTTTTGTGTGCTCTACCAATACAGTTGTGTGTATTGTGTCAGTGAAGGAGCTGGGACTGCTGTGGTTAGGACAGATGCTGGATGTGGAGACCCCCAGGTGTGAATAAAGCACTGCTGTCTAGTCACATAACTGGGTCAAACCAGTCATTTGTGTGTTCAAAAGGGCATTAATCTATAAAATAACAATACCACAATACTGGTCTTTTAGAGATGCAGGAGGGAAGTGAACTTCATGTTGATAAATACAGCCACCAGTGGCCTGATCACTCAAAGGTCTGTTGCTTCAGTGTGTGGTCTTCCACAACGCTCCAGGAGATGGTTTTCCAGGAACTGGGGAGGCCCAGAGCCAGCATCCAAGCATCTGCTCCAGTGTGTGCACAGCCAGTGGGGAACCTGACTACCAGGGGCCTTTCTAATCCAATGGTAAGTGATGCTGATACATTTGGATCAGAGGTATCTTTTTAGGGAGAAATTCTTCCTTGTGAGGTTGGGGAGGCCCTGGCACAGGTTGCCCAGAGGAGCTGTGGCTGCCCCATCCCTGGGAGTGTCCAGGTTGGAGGCGGCTTGAAACAATGTGGCCCAGTGGAAGTTGTCCCTGCCCTTGGCTAGAAGGAGTAATTCCCATTGGAACCTGGGAACTAGGGGATCAACAGGTGCTCCCTTTCTGTGCAGGGACTCTGCTCCCGGGAACCCCATCCCAGGCAGGAGGCAGAGGCTGGAGCGATGCTCCCACCCTGGAGGGGCCCCTTCTCGGGGAAAGGATGGGAGAGATTTTCAGGGCTCTGGAGTTCTCCCTTCCATGGGCACTAAATGCTCCAGAAAGGTTGTTCAAACACTCCCCTGTGTGCTACAGCCCTTCAGGCTTCTCTTCACTGCCCTGGGGATCTCAGCCAGAGCCTCTCCCTAGGTCCNTGGAAGTTGTCCCTGCCCTTGGCTAGAAGGAGTAATTCCCATTGGAACCTGGGAACTAGGGGATCAACAGGTGCTCCCTTTCTGTGCAGGGACTCTGCTCCTGGGAACCCCATCCCAGGCAGGAGGCAGAGGCTGGAGGGATGCTCCCACCCTGGAGCGGCCCCTTCTCGGGGAAAGGATGGGAGAGATTTTCAGATCTCTGGATTTCTCCCATCCATGGGCACTAAATGCTCCAGAAAGGTTGTTCAAACACTCCCCTGTGTGCTCCAGCCCTTCAGGCTTCTCTTCACTGCCCTGGGGATCTCAGCCAGAGCCTCTCCCTAGGTCCGAGCAGCGCAGCCATGGGAGCGCTCCCAGGCGGGCTGCAGCGAGTAGGAATCCGCTGATGCTCCCGCCGGGAAAAACGGGAGATTAGGGCTCACCGGAGGTACCCCCAGCACTGCGGTGTGGGGGCTGCGGGGACGGGCCGGGCCCTTTCCGGTCACTCTCCCGATCCCGA
>VYXD01014878.1:909053-1018479 GCA_013397195.1 Hylia prasina | reverse complement strand
GGCCCCAGTGCTGCATTCACCTGCCGTGTGAATGGTGTGTGCACAGCCTCATCTCTCCCTTCACAACAGGCAAAAGCTCCCCCCTAAGAACAGCTGTCCTGGAGAGGTGGCATGGCTGGAGTCACTGGGACAGAGTCCTCACACAGTCACAGAATCACTGAGGTGGGAAAAGAGCTCCAGGATCATCGAGCCCAACCTGTGGCTGATCCCCGCCTTGTCAGACCAGAGCATGGAGTGCCACATCCATCATTCCCTGAACATCTCCTGGGACAGTGACTCCACCACCTCCCTGGGCAGCCCTCACCTCCAGGTCAGGGCTGACAACACGGGGTGATGGCATGCATTGGTCAAAACTTAGTGCCTGTGTGTTGGCTTGGGTGCATCTCTGCAAGCTGACTTCTGGTTTGCACCAGAGCCTGCAAACGTGGCAACTCCATGATGGGCAAAACACCACTGGATTTGTCACAGGGAATGTGCAGACACGTGTCTGAGGACCTTGCAGGGAGGCAGCACTTGGTGGGGGAAACCATGGCCAGGCCAGGCAGGAGCAACAGCAGAGCTCTGCCAGGGAAGTCCTGTGGGTGCTTTGGGTACAGGAGCAGAGCAGTTCTGTAGCTGTCCAGCAGGGATGAGGACACGGCTGGAGGAAACGCTGGCTGTGGGAGGAGTGCAGGAGCGGGTGTTGGGTCTGCTAGAACACATCGGGAAACAGCGACTGCTGGCACTGCTGCCCAGGCTGTAAAACAGGACTCTGTGGCTATCCTTACCTTGTGACATATTTACAGGCAGAAATCATAAGTCATTTCTACACAATGATGCAGTGAAGTAAATCCTATAAAATACTGTTGTTTGAGAATGTGGGTGCTGTGGTAGATGTGTAAATGCACCAGAACAGGCTGGAAGGAGGAAACCATCCATTGCTGTCCTGCCCTTCAGGGGATGAGGCTCAAGCTCGGTACGTTTTTTCCATCAGAGCGTGGTCAATGGAACAATTGTACAACGTGTTGATCAGGAAAAGGATGTGGGAGCCTAAGTGGAAAACCTGATGCTATCATGCTAATGGCAGAGAGCAGCAGGAAGGATGGCAAACAGGATACTCACCATGCTCAGAGGAAAGAGCTCAGAGCGATTGCTGGGGCTGCAGGGCTGGAATCAGCCAGGGTCTGTCCTGTGAGCTGGGACAAGCTGGGGTCTGTCCTGTGAGCTGGGACAAGCTGGACCAGAAAGCAAAACATCCCTGATCTTACAGTCCTCTGCTGGGAACAAGGGCTCCTGGCTGATTCTTTTGGGGAAAAGTGAGCAACTGTTAGGCAACATCTCAAAGTTGGTGGAAAAACCTGCTGCAGAAAAGCTTACTTATAATTGCCTTGAAGGCTTGGAAATGAGAGCAGTGGGAAGCTGAAAAAAACGGGTGGAGGATGCTCTTGGCATATGAGAGCAAGGAAATGGCTTTTATTTGTCTTCTTTTGGAGGAGTGTCTCACAGGGAAGGGATCCCATGTGGAGTAAGGAGCAGTAATGCACATGGGTCAGTCACTGACTGTGCGTCAGGAGAGGCTGTTTGGGTGAGGAGCACTGGCTGTGTTTGCTTCTGAACTTGCCTGTGTTTGTGGTGTTTTGAAAACCACGTGTTTAAAAAGTAAATATCTCAGCTGGGCAGAGTATGCTGGTCCAGAGGCAGGCGTGTCACCCTGAGTGGGCTCTGCTCCCCTTCCCACGTTGTGAGGGCTGGCAGGTGATGTTGCAACATTGAGGTGAAACTGGGTGGTGGAGTCAAGGTGCACTGAAACAGATCCTTGATGTAACTTTCCCTAAAATCAGCCCAGAGCTGTGAATTGGAATCAGCTCCAGACTCCTCCTGCTTGCCTTTGGAGCTGGATATTCCAAAGTGCGTTCCTTGGCTTGTTGCTGGTACTGCAGTAACATTTGTGTGTCTGTGTGTAGCCTCATTTACAAATGCTTTGCATCTGGGTCTGCCCACCCTCCTCATGTGCTGACAGTTTTATACTGATAAGATAGTGGCTACTAATTAGTTTACTTTAAAAGCAGCCATGTGCCTGTCATTCCTTGTTGGGTCAAAATGCTCTGAAGTCGCCCGTTCCTCAGCTTGGTGTTTTAATTAAAAAGACCCTTAAAGAGGGTGGTTCTGTCTCCCGCTATTGCAGTCATGGCAAGCCTTAGTGCAGCAGAGTGTGAATCACTCGCCCAGAGCATCCTCCACTCTGGCCTCACATCTATTAACAAGTGTAAACTAATGAACAAAGAGCTACTGTTTGTCACAATATCCAGTGTAAGGGTTTCCCAAAACTGCTGTAGGCTGATACGGAGAGATTACAAAAGGCTGCAGCCCCTGACCTCAATAAAAGCTTCAAAGGAAACTCCTGAAAAGTTTTTGCTGCCCAAAAAGGGAATTATTCTGGTAATGTAGCACTTTAATAGCCAAAACTACACCAAGGTTTCTGCTGACTGGGTGAAATTGGTCTTTGTTTAGCATGTGAATGTTCTGTAAAGTCTTTTTTTGCTCCAAGTATATTAAAAAAAAAGACTTGAGGCTTACAAGATAAAGGTACCAGCTTACTCTGACAGCCACCTGCAGAGACCCAGCTGGGCAGGGTGTGGGGGCAGGAGAAGGGAGCAAGAGCCACACAGGCACCAGTCCCTGTGATGGACTGGGATGCTGAAATCCCAAGTCCCAGAGAGGGAGAGGACAGGAGCATGTAGTGACAAGACAAGGGGGAATGGCTCCACGTTGACAGAGAGTGAGTTGAGGTTAGATATTAGGGAGAAGTTCTCAGAGGTGAGGGTGTTGAATCTTTGGCACAGGTTGTCCAGAGAAGCTGTGGCTGCCCCATCCCTGGCAGTGCTCAAGGCCAGGCTGGATGGGGCTCTGAGCAATCTGATCTAGTGGAAAGTTGGTTTGTTGGCAGAAGGGTTGGAATTAGATATTGCTTAAGGTCTCTTGCAACCCAAACTACTCCATGGTTCTGTGATCCAATGAAGACCCTGCCTCAAAGAAAATGCTGGAAGAATCAACAGCTGCTCAGGCATTCACATTTGCGGTGAGTCTGGCCCTGGAACAAGAGCAGAGAAACAGTTCCGGGGGCCCGGAGGAGCCCAGGCAGGAGCTGACAGCGCGATCCAGCCCACGGGACAGCTCCGGGCGCGGCTGACACGGCGGCCGTGCTGGAGCTCGGCCGGTTCCCTCCGCAGCTCCCGGTGCTCCGGCGGAGCTGCCGGTGCCGGGCTGTGCCGGTGCACACCGGCTCGTTCCCTTTGCCCTTGTCAGGCTGCGAGAGCTGAAGGCAGAGACAGACCCGCTCCCTGCCGTGCTCCGCTGCTTCCGAGGCCGGGAGCCGCCGCCGCGGAGATGCCGAACGCCGGGGAGAGGGGAGACCGGGCAGCTCATCCGGCCACAGCAGCTTGTGTCTAATTAAGTTGAAAAGTGTCATCCTGTCTCTTTTCCTGCCTGCAGCCAGCCCGAGGCCTCGGCCAGGGGCCCTGGGCAGCTGACCCTCATCGCCGCGGCTGCCCCGCGCTGCAGCGCAGGAAACTCCCATCATTTTTCCGACTCTTTTTTTGTTTGCAGATATTTGAGCTTTCCCCTGAGCTGCGAGCCCCAGCACGGGGCATGGAAGGTGACGAGCACCTGGTGGGGTTCTCCCACATCCCAAAGACAATGTCCATGGGACAAAGCTCAGGTGTGACTGCCGGTCGTCAGCAGCTCCCTTTGTCTGCCCAGTGCCACTCACCTGGGAAGGAAAGTGGCTCTGTGACAGTCGCGTGTGTATGAGAGAAAGATGGAAAACGGCCCAGCACCGGGTGGGGAAATTTATGCACATCAGGCTGGGCTGGAAAACCACTTGGAGGCCAGTTCAGGAAGCTCAAGGTAGGAGCAGACACTTCCTCATCCCCTTTACACACCTCAGGGGGACTCCGGACAAGGATGTGCTGTCCTGTCCAGAAGGTGGAGGAACAAGGGGTAAACAGAGGCAGGTGGACAGAAAACTGAAAGAATCAGATTTCCTGACTTTTAGAAATTTAACCCTTAGTGCTCTCCAGTCCTGGAGTTTGTTTGCAAATCAAAAATTGGAAAGATTTTGGTAACCTTATAGTATCACCAACAGTTTGTTAAAAGACTAATTGCCAAGTAGCTTATGCATGTGGGACCATTAGTAATTCTGTAGCTATGCAAATTAAAACAGTGATGTATGATTTATAGCTTTAATAATGTTCTGAAGGCTCTTAAATTTTAATCACTTGCAACATCCTTTTTAATATTCAATTACTTTATTAACTAATTAGGTCACTTGCTGAAAAAGCACATAAGGCTGGTGCTATTTTAATATCAGCTGAACATCACAAAATACCTTTGAAATGGTGTAAATGGTTTATTTATTTTAAATAGATCATTAAGATGCTGTAATTAATAAATCAATTACAGAAAAAAAAAGACAAGGAATTGATAGATGCCAAATCACAATAGTAGTGGCTTCTCTGCTTACTTTATAAATGTTCACAGAGATGCTGAACTTGGTGAACGTGGCCACTGGAGCACCTTCCTGGAGAATTCGTATTCAGCTGAAGGGATAAGGTTTGAGATGTGCTTGGTTCATTATAGATGCTTTTTGTATGGATTCAGCTTTCTGATTGATAAAGGCTCCACAAATGACCTTGAAAAGTGAAAGTACTTAAAAGGACAGTCCTCCTTTGCCTCGTGCTCTTTTGTCTGCCTCGAAAAAGATAAAGCCGCGGCATCTGAGAGCGCTGCTGATGCTGGGCTGAACGGGAGAGCTCCGGGGAGGGCCGTGGGGCTCTCACTGACCAACCTGCTCCTCTCACCGCGGGCAGCCCTTGCTGCTGCCCCGGGGCTGCGGCAGCGCAGCAGCAAAGCAAGGAGAGAAAACCCCAGCCCTGCAGAAGCCAGGAAGATGCTCGGCTGTAGTGCAGAGGTTTACGCCTCCCCTTTACACCCCTTGCAGTAAAACTTCAAGTCTCAGAAGTTAAACTTATCACCAGCGTGGCTGCAGCTCTGAAAGAGGTTTTGAGTAATCTACTGTCTTAAAACTAAGGGTAAGACAAACACTATTCCAGGAATTAAGTCAATCTTATTAACAGATTTTGGTTTAAATTATATTGATCCGATGATATAAAGTACAAATTTTCTCTTGAGAAGCTGCTAGTAAGATCTGCAGTAATTACAGTGCACTCGCCTTCCCATTTTAACTTCTCTTGCTTCCATTTTCCTGTAACAAATACCTGTACATCGGGGGGCAAAAAGCTTCACGTTACAATTTCTGCTAAACTGAAGTCTGCCCTTTACAACTGAGCTGCCAAGAAAACTACTCCAGATCTCAAATGATCGAGTTTCCTGGGAAGTGAAACATCCACGGTGTAAGTCTGGCTCTAAAGCAGAGTCCAGGTGAGGTACCGGACTGTTATTCCAGGTCCCCAAACCCAAAAATAAATGCTGCCCCTGTCCCCATCCCAGGGGTGCCTGCAGCCCAGCTCGACTGCAGCCGACAGTGCCCTGTTCCAGTAGTGGGGCTTGAGCTGAAATAATGGATTTTCTTTTAGGCAAATGTACCATTCCTCACTGCTGTGAGAGGCCTCTGCATGCGGTGACCGTCCCTTGAAAGGAAGGACACACTGGACTAACACAGGCTGTGCAGAAGGGATGGAGAGCCCTAAAATAAATCCATTTCACATTTTATGGGAGCTGCCACAGGAAACAAAGGCGCAGAACAACTGTAAGGTACCAAATGCTGGTACAGCTTGGGACAACGTATGAGCTTCTCACCTTGGAACAAGTGCAGGTACAACTCTTAAGGGCTCAGAGATACCTGTACAGTCACATGAGGTAACTGCCGCTGTTTTAAGGGGATTTATTTCACCCTACAACAATCCTGTTGTACAACGCAGCTCAGGGGCTGTTCTGAGCCTCCTAACAAAGCCCCAGGTCTCAGTCAAATAGGAGCAATTTTTATCACATTCCTGTAACTTCTCCCCAGTCATTTATTCACGTGAGCGATTCCTGCGTCGCTCAAATCATTTATGTGGGAAACCCCACACCCTCCTCTGTCAGACCCAAAAAGACACAACCGCTGGAGTGGCAAATAAAAGGCCACCGGTGCCTCAAACCCAACTGGCAGCAGGAGCAGCGAGGAGGCAAAAGGGAGCAGCAGGCACCCGGAGAGCTCGGCGGGCCCGGCCCCGTCCCTGTCCCTGCCCCGGAGCCGCCGTTAACCTCCCCGGCTCGATTCAATGTGACAGTGACACTTCACAGCACATTGCATCCAATCTCATTTGAAGCTGACAAAGATTGTTTCTGTTTTATATCTATTGGTTTATTAATGGCCTACAGCCTCTTAAGCAGATGCATATTCATTAGATAGCCAGCTGTTAGGAGGTTCCCAGATGTCGAAAGTAGCTCTGTCTTGGTATACATTCTTTTTTTTCCCTTCTCATGAAACAAAGTAATTGTAGCTCGATTAAAGAACCAGTTAATTACTGAGCCAGTACCTTATGGCACGATTTAAAAAAAAAAAAAACAACCTGGAAATTTGTGAGGAATAAAGACATTTTTTAAAACAGATGAGCTGAGCCTTTGCTGTGTTGTACACACACAGGATTTGCATAGAAGTAGAGACTGGATTACTCCACGTAAAGAACCCCCAGCTGCAGAATCCAGGGATACACTGAGTTCTGCAAAGGCACCTTTCTTCATTTTCCCCATTCTGCAGATTTTCTCTTGCCTCGTATCATTCCTTAGGTGAATAGTGGATGCAGAAACACATAAAAAAATGAAAATGAGACACATCTCAGTTTTTAAAGGTCATTTTACATGGAGAAGAAAAATTCCACGGCATCTCAACTAGATAAAACTGTGACCAGATCATTGAACAAGCCGTAGAGATTGACTTACAAATTCCAGGGGCCATCCTGAGTCTCACAACATTAACCCAGCTCACCGAGATGTCTTTGCAACCTCTTTCCTCAAAGCTCTAAAAGCAGCTCCCAGAAGCAGAGCTACCACCACCACCACCTCCAGGAAGCCCTTTGCTCATGGAAATGTTTAAAACACTGAAGTCAGCTCCAAGTCCATGGGATCTGGGCAAAAAAAATGTTCCTGGGGATTGTGCTTTCTGCTTAACTGCACACAGCAACAGCCCTACTCTGTGCCAAGAAGGAGCTGCACTTCCATCACCAGGAGAGGAAGAAGAGTTTGAAACAACTGAAAACCTGAAACAATTCTAAATTTTAGTCAGCGACACCTTGGAATAAAACTTGTGAGGAAGGAAAAGAATTAACACCAAAAATGCTGTCAGCATTAAAAACCTTAATCAGAAGCCAGCCATGACACTATAAAATGTCATCTGCTATGAGTGTGTTTACAGTCGAGCACAGAGGAACATGGAGGCAATTTTGTAGAGTGACTCCTGGAGCAAAGGCCTCTGAGAATAAAAGTGTCTTTAGATATTTGTTATCCTGTTATAGCTGGTATCACCTTGAGTATACAATGCCTGCCTGCATTATGTAAACACTTCATTGATAAATCCCTCCCCCACCTCCCCTAAGCTGTGTCAGACTGTTCTTAGCTGACAGATAGAGCTGAAACAGATGCTGCTATAAATACCCTTGTTTAGCTGTTTGGAATATAATTTCTTTTGTAGAACATGGTGGATGCTCTAGTTATCACTGAACTTGCACCTGTGCTGGAATTTATTACTTCTTTGTACACATCAAGATGCATTTTTTTTAATGATTCTATAAAAAAACCCAAACACAGTTGGGTTCTGCTGCCCTTTTCTCCCCTTCTGAAGTAGAGGTAACTTTTACAAGGATTGCACTCATTTTAATTGAACTCTTAAAGTTTAGAAGCTACAGAATCCAGAGATGGTAAAAGTTTAACTGTCAGGACCAAATACATAGTTAAAGAATCATGTAATTTTATATATTGAATTCTGTGTTTCTGTACACAGATATACACAACCCAGCCAGCCAAACCCTTCTGGAGAGATCACAGGTACAGCTGGACCTGGCTTCAAAAATGAAGCAAGCAGTTGTACTAACACAGCAGCATGATTTGGTTATATTCGAATTCTGTAATGCAGCAGGTGATAACTGGTACATCTGTCCCCATTCACTTAGCAGCTCATTTATATTTTCACCTGGAAAAGTAATTTCTAGCTTAAAGGTATTACTTTGTTCATACCTGAAATATCAGAGGTGGAAACATTTTATGGTATTTATTTTAAACAAGTTCAATATTGTTTTAAGCAAATACCCATTTTATATTCAGTCTTTAAACAAAGATGTAAACCACATTTTGCTAAGCACTGCTACCTGTGCTCCATGTGTTTGAATTGGGGAGAAAACTTCCAGGCTCTCATCACTGCAGGAAAGATGCACAGGGATGCGCCTGGCCCACGTTCTGAAGGAATCTTTCCAGGGTTTCTTTCCTGATGTTTATTTTGGTTTGAAGGACTTTGTTCTCACTCACCTGCAGAGGACCTGGCTGGCTGACAAAGCTGCTTCTCACACTCCACACCCCCTGCTTCCTAAGGAGGACACTGATCCATGGGATGAGCAGAGATCAGCTCACCCCTACGGCTCTTCCCTGAGCCAGGGCACCCTTGATTAAGGTGTGATTGGCACAAGCACAAAGACCCACCCCAAAGTGACCACATTTTCACTGGAGTTACTCCAACCCCTGACAAATCTGCTCCATTATCACCAATGTCAGTTAGAAGGTTCCTCTGAAGAGATGTGAACAACCTGAACAGGGACATGGTCCTTCAACTCAAAGCTGTTTCAGTGGCCAAACCCACCTTAGGACAGCACGAGGAACAGACTCATCCTATTCATCCCAAACCTTCCAAGGAGGATTGAGAAGCACTGCACCCTCCAGCAGGACAGGATAACAACACTGACTCCAGGCTCAGCTTTCCTCAGCCCCAGCTCCCAGCCCTGGAAGGAGCTGCCTTCCCACCACAATTCTGCAGACATTGAACCAGTCTGAGCCTTCCCATCTGCTCCAACGAGAGGGGCTGGAGATGATTATTCCAAAGAAGTGTAAAGGTTTCAGAACAGGAACCAGAGCCATCTCTCCTACTCAGCCGTTGAAGGCTGCCTTGATTACTTTGATGTAACAACACTTGAAAGCTCCTATTCTTTGAAACTAATTTAAACACATTGAATTGTTGAAAGATTAAAAACCGCAGTCAGCTAATTACACTCACTCTCATCTCTTATTCAGCAAATGAATCACTTTTCATTACCACTTAGCTGAAGTACATGAATTTCTGCCTAATTAGAAATGTTGTAGATGGAGCATTAGCAAGGCTGGAGCGGGTCAGGATATCTTGCCTGCTTCATTTTTAATTCCTAACGGTAGAGCCAGATAGGAAAGGCTTCAGATAAGAAGTCATTAAACAATTTTAAATTATTTATAAAAATTACTTTGCCCAAATTATAATTATTTTTTTTTCCCCAAATGCTCTCATAAACGTCAAATGGAATGAAAGGAAAAGCAGCCCAACATTGATTTTAATGAACATTTTAATGTTATGTATAACAGAACATTATGAATACAATGGAAACAAAGTTTTATCAATTTAATAATAAAAAAGAAATCCAACATAAGAAAAGGGAGGCAATAAATTTCATACCTATAGTATAGTGCGTATTCTTAATGATATTCCCAGCTTGTGAATATAACAATGTCTTTGTGTTCCAGATTCTAAAATCTTGATTCGTGTGAAATTAAATGCAGAATTACAGAAGGAAAAACAACCCCCCCCAAAATCTTAATTCCTTCTTTTGCTTTCAGTAAATCAGTAAAATCTTTGACTGCTACAGGTCTCCTTTATTAATATATATATTTTTTACTCCTCTATTGGATTCCACAGCTGCTAATGCCATATTTACACAAAAGAATCACCGAGTGTTGTATAAAAGTCAGGATCCAATGCCACTGGCTTAAGTTAGGTTCTAGATTTACATCACTGAAGTGTGATTCACCTGCTGCTGATGCCCTAAACCAATGGCTCCTTAGGGACATTGGTGCTACAAAGGATGCCAAGTGCCACTGGAGAAGAACTCCAGGCAAGTGCATTTTCTGGAGTTTTCTGAAAGGAAACCTTCCAGCAGTCTTGGATAAAGCTTCTCCCAGACTTGCGTGGGTTATCAGTCGTAACATTAGAAGCACGTTAAGACCCCAAAAAATCTGTTGATCACCAATTGCTGAGAGAGAATTTTTACAATAAAAATTTGGGTAAATACAGCAGTGTGGCTGGAACATTAGCAAAAGTATATATACATTCCAGGTCCCTTTGAATTAGCCATAGTCACATATGTAAGCCATTTTTGGACAAAAATATATATTCTTATAAAAAACTGATCATAGTACTTGAGTGACTTCACAATTGTGGACTCAGTGGTAGTAAAAGGAATGATCCAATTATGACAAAGCGATCAGGGAGAGGGGAAAAAAAAAGTCAAAGCTCTTCAAGAAAAAAGAAAAGTATAAAATTAGATTCAAACATTTTTACCCAGTCCCCAATCCAGTCTTCCATCAAGTCTCAAAGTTAAAATTGGTTCTTCTATGTAGGAAAGGTTTTTTTGATGGTCTTAATACAAATTATTTTGCAAAATCATCCAACACATTCCTTAGAAGAATCTCTGACCTCTCCAGAATTTGAACACTAGTTATTTCAACACTTAGAAAATAGCTTTTGGTTCTTTATGCAGACACTTTAACTCATAAAGAAAAAAAAAAAAAGTATTGATCAGTGTTTCCCATCCCTTCCCCAGCTATATTTGTGCAGCTAAAAATCCTTCATTCAGTCTGCCCATTTATTTTAGTTTAATCTCAATTTATTCATTTATTTTACAATCTTTATTTGCTAAAATTGGCAAAATTTGCAAAGGCATCTTGCTTGGGTTGTACAGTCCCAGGAGTCAGGGAGGTCATAGCCATGCTGGGTACCCCCATTCCTATCGTGCCCATTCCTGTGGCCGGCACTCCCACGTTCACGCCCATCATGCCCTGGTTCATCATGGGCGTGGGGGCCATGGAGGCCATGCCCAAGGTCCCTGGCATCACCCCGGGCATTGCCAGCCCCATGGGCCCCCCCAGCA
Organism: Hylia prasina; assembly: GCA_013397195.1. NCBI lineage: Eukaryota > Metazoa > Chordata > Aves > Passeriformes > Sylviidae > Hylia > Hylia prasina. Next base: position 1,007,341 of record VYXD01014878.1, on the reverse strand, counting down.
GCGCGTTGGGCTGGGCTCTCACAGGCAGCACGCTGGGCTGAGGGCTGAGGTTCACAGCTGCAAAGTTCTGCGTCATGACATTCATCGGTTGTTGCATATCTGAGGCAGAGAGAAAGCACAGAAGTCACCGAGTGGAACCTGCTGGTGCTGAAGGGGCTCAGGGGAACCTGGTCATACTTCAAACACTCATGGATTTTAAGAAACTTGTGTGGTCACTGCTGTGAACACGGATACGATGGCCAGGCCTGCAGCTGTTTCCTGATGTGGACATCGGAAGGGATTTCTTTACTGAAATGGTGCTCAGGCCTTGGCAGGGGCTGCCCAGGGATGTCTGGAGTCCCTGTCCCTGGAGGTGTCCAAGGAAGGACGGGATGTGGCACTCAGGGCTCCGGGCCACAGGTCGGACTCAGCAACCCCTGAGGTCTTTTCCAACCTTAATGATTCTATTGCATTTGTTTCCTGATTTTCTGAGTGAAGACTCAGAAAACTTGTATAGAAGGTGCGCATATCATTTTATACCAATAAATATTCTAGAGAACTTCTAAAGATTAGGAAGCCCAAAGGCGAGATAGAGCAATGGTGCAAGCTCTACAGCAGAACCTGCACAGACACAGCCTCCTGAATACACACATCTCCATTTAAAGAACATAATTTGTGCCACAATGTCACAGTGATTTATGAAACAAGTGTGACTAAAGGAAGGGAAACAGTAATGGACAGAAGACTTGGATCTCAGGGACAGCCTAAGGAACACAGACAGGGCTGAGTGTGCAAAACAGTGCAGTGATCACTTACTCTGTTGCTGCATCATGGTATTGAGCGATGGCTGTTGGGGCTTGGAAGGCTGCATCCCAGGCACTAAATTGTCCAAACTGATATTTACACTGGGATCTGACCAAGTTGAGGGTAGAGTTTTGCTTGCATTTTTCTGGACCATCTCTGTCCTTGCATTATAAAGTGAGTTAGGCTTCGGTATCATCGGGTTCATGCTTTGCAGAGGCTAAAAAAGAAAAGTTTGTTGGGATTTATTTGGAACAATTTATTGGCAGGAAACAGGACTAAACAACAAGTATTCAGTTTTCCACGGAAGATAATAAAACCCCAGAAAGCCATGAACTTTAGCTCTTCCAAAGTAGGGCTGCTAGGTGCTGCTCCACAGTTAGACTAGAAGAGTATTTGTAAGCAGAGGTCAATCCCACATCCATGTGGAGTGACAGTGACCAGCAGCAGCCAAGTTTTGAACTCAAACATGCTGATTCTTTCCTCCTAATACCAAGCTGATCCACTACAGTTTCCAAACCCCTCTCCACTGCAGCAGGCACTTCTGTCTTTTGGAGAACAGACCAGTCCTCACCTGAAGGTACTTGAGGCTGGAAACCTGTAACATTCTGTGGAGAATAGCTTTCCACTAAAACTCAACTGCTCCAGAAAAGCAGCTACACTTCCTAGAGCAACAAAGCCCATCTTCAAGAAGAGACTTTTCTGTTTAGGAGGCAATTGAAACATTTTTGACAAAATGCTGATCACATCTGAATGACCAGGTCTAATGAATTCCAGGAGAGGAAAGGGTTAATTTTCAAAGTGATTAAGGAGAAGGTCATTAGCAAACTGTAGCAACAGCAGCATACCTGTGACCTGGACATGGGTAAAGTGACGCCCACGGAATTGGAACTCATCATGGAGAAATTCATGCTTTGTGAGGAGGTCATGGTTGTCTGAGAGGGTCCCATCAAATCAAAAAGATCCATAGAATTGGAAGCAGCTGGAGGCTGCCCTGGAGCTGGCTGGGAGCCACTGAAGAGCTCTAGAGCTGGCTGCTGTGCCGTGCTGCTGAACAGCTCTCCAGATGGAGCACTGGCACAAGGAGAAGCTTGGTTGAAGGCACTCCAGTCACCAAAGTCTCCATTTCCACTTGTTGCTGTACCTGAAGGAAAGGCAACAGTGTGGGAGGAAGGCAAACAAGACACAGACAAGACTTAGAGAAAGGCACTGAGCAAATGCCATATTCCATGAACTGAAACAAATGAGAGCTGATCTGTGCCCGTCCAGATTAACATCTGCAGGTAGAATCTCCATCTGGACATCATTCCCTGTCATGAATATTCTAACAATTTTAACAAGGTACGAAAGGAAATATGAAACACCCGTACACAGAAAGTGGAAGATGTTTGATAAGATGTCACCTGTGGATGCCAGGCAAGCAGGGACAGGTTTGCTTCAGTTGAAGTACAACTGGAAGGTAACTTGGGGTAGACTGGAGACTACAGTCAGAACAACACTGAGAACTTGGGTAATATTTATCAACCTTTTATCTTGGCATTCTGGTATTTGCAGAGAGTAGTTGTTTGGAACAAGCAACTGGATAAAGCAAATTCCATCATGATAAAGACAACTACATATAAATTTGGGTGTGTACAACTGTAGCCTTTTGTATAAAACCAGGCTGATGGGAATAAACCCCAGAACTTTGAGAGCAGGTTACCAAAGAAAGCTTATTTGAGGTGATAAGGAATAAGCACTTCTCATCCATGAAGTGCTCATGTAAAACACATTAGGTTTTTTAAATTTGATTCCTGAACTAAATGCCTTGATTTGAAGCAGATACTTCATCTTGAATCAATCATTTCTCTCAGCAGCAGCTTTGCTGAACTCTGGTAGTTCATCACTTCAGCACTGTTCCATTTCAATAGATGGCGTTTTTGGAGACAAGTGTTTAAATCAGAAGACAGAACTCAGAGCTCTCTCTGTATTTCTCTGTGAAGGCAAAGCCAACAGCACGAGCTGTTTGCAGCCACCTGCAAGGGCACCTCTTCAGCATCACAGATGTTGTGACACAAACCAGTGAACTGAGAGCGTGTCAAACCTTGGAGTCAAACAGGAGGAGATGTTCCCTCCCTCAAAACACGTGTTTCCCTATTAACAGGGAGAGTGTTGATTCACAGCAGTGATGGGGGAAGAAAAGCTTAAAACAGCATTTGCAGAAGATGCTGAATATAAAGCAACACCATTTAAACAGCTCACAGGCTACACAGTGAATCACACTCCAAGCTTGGGCCACTGGCCAGCTCAGCTTTTTGATTCTCACTGATTCACTTTTGGTACTTCAGCTACATCACAAACAACAGCGCTGCCATAGGAAATGAACTTTGAGTGCTGGTGAACATTTAAATAATCTCTTGGATCTCTTTAGCTAACTGAACAAAGACCCAAATACACAGAGCTGGGGCAGATGCATCCAGTGCCAGTTTCTATTTCCTGCCCTATGCAATGGCTGCTTCCATAATGTATTCCACCCACTCATGGGTAACTGCAGCAGTCTTTTACACTTTGTGTAAATATTTATCAACATACACCTTCAACCTTTAGTCATCTCTCTTTACCAACACATTACAATTTAAAGAATCATAGAAGAGTAAATTTGTTCACAAAATCCAAGTACTGCCAACAACTTCAGTGCATGAAGTGGGCTAATATTCATTAGCTCAGGGCCTTGCTAGAACATTTGCTTTGATCTTCCTCACAAAGAGGCACTATATTAGAATGTTTCAATTAGTATTACATATTAAAAATTAAAACCTACTTTAAATATTCTTGATAGCTAAGTAAATGCTGAGTGTGCTCCTTCTGTGTTCAGACCTGTGCACTGAGCACCAATAATGGAAGTGGGGGTAAAAGGGAGAAGGTTTTGCCCCTTCAGTAGGACTTCAAAGATGATTAATCAAGAAGGAAAACATTTCTAGAGGGGCTTACACTGTTCAGGAATGATTAATCATTTCACAGGACTCCTTGTCCCTTGCATAATGATGATTGGAATAGATTAATCATGTTAATGCAGATAAAGGATTGTATCAATTTAGACTGTATTAACACAGGAGTTATTTGCATAGTAGGCAGCTTTGTGTTTGCAAAACAACTTGGGTTTGACTGTGAAAGCCTGTAAAAAACCAGAGCAGTCCTTTGCTACCAAGTAAACTGAAGGTTTACTAACTAGCCCAGGCCCAGCAGAGTCTTCCCAACACAGCAAAATAAAGGAAGAGATGTAAACATGCTGACTAAAAGCAGGCTCCCAGACAGAGCTGCTGCTCAGCCTCTTTGCTGTTCTTCTCTCATTTTGTACTTGATCCTGCACCCTGGCTGAGAACTGCCCATCACAAACAACACTCCTGCTCAAATGAACTTCACAAAGGACAGCAGCCAGTTCTTCCCCACTCCAGGGTTGTCTGCAGCCCTGTAGGATCCCACAAACATTCCACCAAAGGAAAATGGATCACTTTAGGTGGCTTCCAAACATATTTTATTGATTTCCAGTCCAATTTTAAGGGAAACCTTTTCAGATGGTGGCCATGTCTCCTGACAAGCTTGTCTGTCTGCAGGTAAAATGTCTGCACATGCACTGAGCCAGGCTGCATCTTCCTTCCTCCCAGAGCACTTGTGGACCAGTTACACACACACAGTTTACCCTGGAAAGGGAAGGGACTTTCAATAATGCCATGTGGCATCTCTTGCCCTCCTTCCACCCTTCAACAGCACTGCAATCCCTAAATCAATCCTACCTTGCGACGATGGGAAACTCGCTGAAGCAGCAGGTGAATTAAAATCAGCAAATCCTCCAAATGGGTCACTTGATCCACCTAGGAACAGAGGGAAGCCAAAAGCTGTTACAGGACTGTGCAAAGATCCATTGCAACAACTGCATGTGGGATTTATGAAGAAAAGCTGCTCTGCACTTGACACGATGGATTTATTGATTCTGCTCCCTAAGTCGGCTCTGTTTTCCTGTTCATGCCCAGACTATGTTTATACAAGTCTGAGCAACAATAAACTGGATTATTTCCAACTGCCTTGCAGATCTTGCAGCTTTGTTTTCCATGGGAAGAACTAAAACATGCAAGTTTTTGTCACCTCTAAATATAACTTCAGAGATATTAAAAAGATTAACAAGTTTTTAACTAGGGAGTGATGCTACCAGTTTGGCACTTTGTAAAATTAAAAATTTGGAAGCCTAATATAAAAAGGCCAAACATTCTCATTGTATAAAAGTTAATTTATTATGTTTCTTATGAAAAATTACATGTCATCTTATATTTAGTTTTTGCGTTACTTAAAGCATGAATGATTCTCAAATGATCTTGAATTAGGATTTCAAGGACAGAGCTTGCATTTGTGTTCATTTTTAAAAGTTTGCTTCCTTTCTACAGCAAGGACATTAAGTCTTCCAACTAGGCATTTGTGTACAGCAAATAAATTATTAACTGCTGAATACAGCACAGTAACCATTTTTCACTAAAAAGATACAGCCAAGGTATAAAAGCAGAAGATTTAAGAACCATATTGTAAAGCTGATTTTTAAAACAAACTCAGAAAAGTTACAAAAATCACCTAGTTATGGTTGGTACTGCTTTTAAGCAGGGATTCCACTGACCAGAGGAGGCCAAGAAGTTGACCTTATTCGTTTGTCCTCAAAGATTTCACCTCCAAGCAGTCCCACCCTCAGAAGAAGCTGCAGCAGTTCAATTATTTTGCTTTTAGTGCTCTGGGTACATTATATAGGTTACATCACAGCTGCTTAGCCTGCAGTGCTTAGGAGGCAGCCAGGTGGGACTGGAACATCTGTGCTGCACTCAAACACCACCAGGGACAGCTTCCAACATCTGGTGCCATTTCGGAATTGTCTTATCGCTGCAAGACATTCTGCCCCATCTGCTACTCTCAACTGGGTTAATTAAACCAGAACCATCTTCTTTTTAATAAATGGCCAGCAGTAATAAAAGGAACCATTCACTTCCTAATACATGTGTACTTGTATTTCTTTTTAATGTTATTTTACTGTAGACATTGCCAGGAAGGCAACTGCTCTTCCAAGGGGAAATGTCTTCTTGCTGAGCATGTCGTGCAGGATATAAAACATGAGCAGAGAATGCAAGGATGGTCTCTGAATTTTCAGACACAGCACTACAGAAACTCTTTTAACATCTTTTCAAGAGGGAAACAACTTCATACCAAGTAATTTCTTCAACATAAATTCTGAAATGATCTAATAACCATCTCGTGTCTATACACAAATTTTATTCTGACACCCATGAATGAAAAAGGGATAGTGAAATACCAAACTAAAACCCTGATCTGATCCTGTTTACCCTGTTCACTGCAATGAACATTTTCAAGTAATTTTTTTCCCCACATATGTGCTTACAGAGTTCAGAACAGGTTAATGATTTGAGAGTTTATATGCTGAATGAGCAACACAGATGACACACTCCTGACCACATGCTCAAAGGAAAAAATAAAATCAATGCTCCCTGCTACACCCATTATCCTTGGGCTGCCTGACAGTGCCTAGGGATTAATTTAATTTTAAAAACAGAACTAGGTTCAAACCCAAAATAACCCCTTAACATCTTCAGTCAAGTTTAACTTTTCCTCGTCATCTCTTGCCTGTTTTCAAATGAAACTGAGTTTCAGAGAGAGGTGACAGAGATTAGGCTGGATGCAGTAACCCTCTAAAGAAAGGTTAAGGAACCTCAGCTCAGTAACACCAAAAAATCCTCCCACTAGGTCTAACCAGGGGTTTTACATCTTCTCTTTTATGGCAACCAAGCACTCCCTCACATACAAACTGTGTTGCTCCAGTACAGAATAACACTGAGCCCAATCAAGCCTTTCACATCTCTGCACCTGAAAATACACAGATAAGCAAACCTTAGGTTCCCTGAGCTCACACCACTTCCCTGCCAGCTCCTTCACAGCACACATCAAAGGCTGCATGTGACCCTCTGCCTTGCCTGACACTGGGAATGTTCCCACACCCTGTGCTGCCAGGAGCAGTGGTCATAACAAGTGACCTGCACGTGAAGGACAGGGCTAATCTTCTCAACATGAGCAAGGCTCAAAGATTCCCATCCGAGATCTGTCGCTACAAATGAACCCTTTCCATCTGCCTGCTCAGGTCAGCAGAGGTTATTTAGCAGGACCAGCTGGTAATGTGCCTCTTCTCAGCACCATTTCTAAATGCTGCTTTGGAAAAAAAGGAGAAAAAAAGATAAAAAAAGAAAAAAGGCTGACTACAGCAATGAGCCAAACTGATGAAAGATTTAAATACACTATAATACAGAACCTGCCATTGTTCTGTTTGAAATATGGGCAGGTTCACTTTGAAGTGGAAACATCTATTCTCAATGAGATCTTATTTTTATAAAAATAAAACCATACACACTGTATATAAAACAAAAAAAGGTTCCAATCTCTTCTGCCATAAGAATTAGATAGAAAAAAAAAAACAGTATTGATTTGGGATAGTGGTTCTGATCCAGGATCTGGAACTTTCATGGAACTGTGGCAACTGGTGTACAATGAACACCTTTGTACGTGAAATTAAAAAAAATAGGAAACTGAACAAAATTAAGTTGTTCCTTAAATTCAGGCATGTATGTATAAAACCAGACAAATTAAATGTCTTGTATTTCTTAATCTCTAGGAATTAACTCATTTCAGAACAGAAATAAAACATTGTCTACTTTCCCAAAAACAAAAATGAGCAAAGTTTTAAAGATCTGCTCAAAATAAGAAAGAAAACATTAGGACAGGTGTCTGATACTAAATTACCAGGACAGGTTCCCTCCTCTGCAGTAGAATTTTGATACATTTTACAGTGTATTAAACACTGCCAGAGGGGTAGGGTAGTGATGAAAGGAATCACAGTCACACAGAATGGTCCTGGGTACTGGCTTTGGTCACCCAGGACAATCAAATCCCTGGTGTGACCCTGCAGGAGTGATGTGGCTTCAGTCAGGGGTGAGCAAGGCCAGTCCTTACAGACACCTGACTGCAGCACAGGGCCACACTCGTGGGCTGCAGCTGCTCTGAACTGCCACCCCTTGGTGCAGCCTCTGTCATTTCACCTTGTCTTTAAAGCAAGGGCCCAGCCTTGGCTCAGTGAGCCACACACAGCCCTCTGCAGTGCCAGCACCACCCTGCCCACCAGGGGACAAAACTCATCTGCAATTTCACTTTTAGGGCAAGGTTTCTCTCCAGGAAATGCTCGTATTTATTTGCTACTCAAAGTGGTCTCATGTCACTTTCTCTTAACTGTGCCATCAAACCTCAAGTGCACAGAAGCTCTTCTTCTAGTCCATGCCACCACAAACCCATTGATACCAGGAACTTGTAAGCACAATAACAAGTTTAAATTTCACGTCTTAGGTTCTGAAAAGCAAAGCACCAATCTTCTGAACTCCCACCAATCCCACAGGAATGAAATTTAACACACTCCTAAAAAGAATTTGCATTTTGGGAGCATAGGGTAAATCCATGTGAAGATTAACAGATTTGCTACACATTTAGAGTGAAGGATGTGGTTTAAAACAAGCAATTTCACTTTTAGATAGCAATTTATGTTTGGTTCTAGGGTTGGGATCAACCAAGTGCCAAGAGAAAATAAGACAAAGAAACAAGTTTGCCATATACCTCAGATGAAAGCTTCCATGAAGATTATCCATCTGCCCAGCCTTTGAACTGCACTATGAGAAATGCTTGAATATGAATGGATTGCACTTGCTTTTAGAGTTAATTATAAATAACTGCATTACATACACAGTTTCTGACAGACTGATCTAGCAGTTAATCTTTGTGCTCCTAGCATTTATTAGTCCCATGCAATAGCACACACAGTACCTTGCTACAAATGGTTCTTTCTAGGCATTTTCACATATTTCCAAGTATTCATTTCTCAATTGATCTGCTTTATCTTTATTCTAGCAACCAACAAGCTTCTCCTCAGAACTGGAATACACCCCAAACCTACCTGTGGAAGCTGGCTGGCTGGCTCCATCAAACAACAGGTCCACCAGGTCGTTAGAGGACATGCTGCCAGAGGGGACAGCAGCCTGGAGAAGAAATTACATCAGATCTCACTCATGATGTCATTAATGAAATGACATTAATAAGTTTTCTGGGCTTTTGAAGGGTTTTGTTTGCTTTTGCTTTGAAGAGATAACAGATTTGTTTTTAAAGCCAACAATCATGTGGCTAACTGAAATCAAATATTGAAAAGCTAAAGGCTCATATTCTTTTACAGCAAGAATTTGGTAAGTTTTCAGTAAGTGTGCAGCTTCATAGAATCTTTAACACCTCATGCCAAAATTCTGTTTGCTCTCCTGGCGAGGGCAGAACATGCTAATGACTATATTCAAAAAATTTTACACCTTAAAGCAATCACAATTAATTACAATTACACTGCTCCATAGACTCTGGTAAGTCCAATTAAACATTTTTGATAAAACAGCTCCTTGAAGGCTGCATCACAAAACCTACCCTAAATTAGAAATTGTCTTAGAGGATAGAAGAAAACAGCTTCCAAGATGATGTGCTGTGCTGCTGTCTCACCTTTGTTGTAGGCTGTGTAGGATGAGCAGCAGAGTTCTGTTCTGGACTTGCTTTATCTCCTGTGTAATGAGCCGCTGCTCCCAAGTCAATGGTTTTTGAAGGATTTGCTGAGCGTTTCTGTCTGATGGTGGTAATTTCTGTAGCTTGTGCAATATGAATGTGTTTTGTTGTCACAGTCTCCTCTTCATCTTTAAATTCAGCTTTGGGAGATTTGCCTCTTCTGGATTTTTCCTCATCACTGTCACTAGAACAACAGAAGTGATAGCACAGCATTCGTGATGGACTTCTCAGTACCTTGACAGGACATTTGGCTTAAGCCACACGAGTTTTGGTTACTGCACTTTCTCGTAGCAGCAGTTCATGATAAAAACGCTGCTTTTTCCTACATTTGAGAGAGGAACTGTTTCACCCTTACATAACACATCACACCACACAGCATTGCACCTGTTGTACAGAAGCAGTGGAGAAAAGCAGGTTATTTTGTTAAACATGAACTGTAAGTCCACGACAGAGGATAATAGGAAATCAGTGTTTAAACCCAGTACATTGAATTGCCTTCTGACAGGAACTCCCCCACACATTATGTAACACTTCAGAAACAGAAAGTGAAGTTGGCAGGTGTGCTCAGTACTTACACCAAGAGACAGAAAGCAATGAACCACGTTCTGTACTGTCTTTCGGGTTTGAACAACTCCATTTGTATTGCAGCTCATTTCCTTTTCCAGGGAAACAGGCTTTCATATTCTTTAAGATGTTTGTGGGAAAAGAATGCTTACAGAATTATGCAATGCAATGTCACCACTATCAGAGCACACATAGCTGTTCTCAAAATGTAAAAGAATAAAACTATCACCCTTTTAGGCAAGAACTTCTTAGATGTTGCTGCAAACTATTTGAATAATTTGTTACATTTTCTACTTTTGTATTTAAGTCTTTCACAAAGAAAGTAATTGGCCCCCACAACCAGTCATGTTGCCTGTTACCATCAGGATTTGTACATAACAGTGAGAATTGCTGTAGAGAAAGCTTAAATACATTGGAACGTATTTTGAAATCGTAATTCCCTTAGCAACAGAGTTGAAAGTGGAAGGGTTTTATATTTTAATAATGCATTAGAATACTAAAACTGAAAAATTTAAGCAAGGCTGTCCCTTTGTCAGAGGGAATGTGACAGTAACTGCAATATACTCTGGGGGGGAGCCTTTGTTCTCTGCTAACAATGGTGGCTTTTTGGGAACACATTGCATGTGCCATTTCCTCTGTGCATGCTACCTGCTCACCACTGGGGATGGCTCAGTTCAGTAACATCACTCAACACAAATGCTCACTCCCTTTTGCAATTCTTTTACTGTTAAAAATACAAATTTCACAGCTGCTGACCAACCCAGCAGCTCCTGGCATTGGCTTGGGCCAGCCTTTCACAGATAAGGGAGCTCAAATGGCATTGTTTAACCTGATTTTCCTGTGTGTGAGCACAGCCCTACTCAAATTTCACAGCTCACAAACCCCAGAGGGGACCACAGCCACACTTCCATTTGTGACATCAGGATTTTAACAGGAGCTCCCAGAGCAGAGGTTTCTGCACATTATCCTGGTGTGCACAGGGCATCCATCCCAAAAGCCCAGGAGGAGGGTGGAGGATGTTGCTGGAAGCATCTAAGATCAGGACAACACAACTAAGGGTCAGTCTCTCCATATATTGTATTTAATAGCTGCAATGCATTTCTTGTCCACACTAGAGAGCCCAAGAATGTTCTGTGGGCTGAGGAAACAAGTGACAAGCAAAGTCTGATGGATACAGAACTGCCAGAGATCAATCTCACTAATGCAAGAATGGAAAAAGTCAGTCTTTGGTGATATACAGCAAAATAAATGACTGAAGGCTGTGAGGAAAGAAATTAAACATATATGCCAAAAAGGGGAATAAATATTACAAGACTCAATTTTCTATGACAACCTGTACTGCTTCCAAACTCTCTCAGGAGATCCACTTTTTATTTTTCCTTAATAGTCACATTAACAAAAAAAATTTACAGATTAATGTTTGCAGTAAGTGTGTTTACTGTGCTTAGTAAAATTGCAGTGCTTCATCTGAGAATTACACAGAGAACTTAAAAATAAAATTATAGCGATGTACCAAATAATTAAAAAACTTCTGTAAAGAAAGTATATAACTACAACTTTGAGAAATCAAAGTATGGACACACGTTCTTTTCCTTTGCCTTAAGTTTTTTGTAGTGAGGGGGCTTTTTAACAGCCTTTAAGAAAAACAGAAACAGTCTACTGAGACTTTAAGTATCTCTGAATTTCACCCCAATGTAAAAGTCATTCTTTAGATACAAGTTGCCTTTAAACATGGCTGTGGCCTCCTTTCAGGAGTACAGGAAGCTTTGCTTCCCTTTCTATTCTCTTACCTGCATCAACCTTTCTGAGTACTGGAGAAACAAGGATTAACAGTTTTAAGAGTTCTTAGGAAAAAATGCAGTGTTTCAGAACCACCTCTGTGTGTCTGCAGGTCATTCAGAAACAAGAATGTCAGTGTGCAGTGCTGGACTCAGGACAGCAGCTGGTTTATTCACCTAAGGAGTAACGAGCACTAAGAAAGAAAACCAGAGGCTTTCCCACCCCATGGAGTATTGCTTGCTGTTTTCACTACTTGCACAGGGATGTATTACTGGAAAAAAGAACCCATTTCCCTCATAACACTGTTAGACTTTTTCATCTAAATTAAAAAAAATGCAGACTTAGTTCCTCCAAAGCTCACTGTGTAAAGCAGTTGCACTGAAATCTAATGTACACTCAACACTTTGCATCATTTACCTCTCTGTTAAAGCTCTTATTTCCTTCAAGCATTTTTTTCCATCTATGCAAACCACTGGCTTTGTAAGTCAAGTCAGAAACCCACAAGTCTGGCCAAGTTCTTCTGGTGTGTAAAGACCGTGGCTTCCAAATTTTACTGGCCACAGGCATGATGTGTAAGACATTTATTCTTTGTGCCTCAGGGCTTTTTTTGCCTTACAGTACTCAAGCAATAATGGTTTATAAAGTTATTAAGACAAACAATAGAACATAACAGCACGTTTGCCAGCTGAGTATCACCATTTAGTCACTTTTCCAAGTGAAATGGCAACTTAATTGTTATTATATGGCAGCAGGCTACAAATAAGCCAGTACGTTTTTGGCACTTTTTTCTACTAAAAAATTGCTGAAGTGTGGAAACACAAATGCAGAGATTTTATGAGGCATTTACAAAAGAATGTTATTTTGAGTCTAAGTTATATGACAATTAAAATTCCTGCCACCTTCAGTTTTAATATTTAAATATAGTATTTTGCTAATAGTGCATGCACTAAGGCATGCATTTACAGTATCTTTAAGGATAAATACAGATATTCTATAACCTTCAATCTTCTTAGATCCTCTGATGGCTTCTGTAAAAACCAATCTCTTCATTCAAACCCTTGGATAAAATCCCCTCCATGGTATTTGATCCCCATGCCAAGAGAAGAGAGAAAGAAAGTCCAGGCTGGGATTTGAAACAACATTAGAGAAGCTGAAATGCTGCAGCCTGGATTCCTTCTTACAGCACGATAACCTGCAAGCACCAAACTGCTTTTGCTCATGCAGGTCCCAAAAATTCCTTCTTTCATTCCAAGTCCCAAGTTTATCGCTTTTATACATTTTGAGACAAATACCCTGGCACAGACCAAGCAAAAAAAAAAAAAAAGAACATCAAACAGAAGAGACAAGGGTTACAAGAGCAAAGCAAAAATAAAAAAGGTAGCATTAGCCAGAGAAAAAGAGCAGTGTAACTTGGGGTAGAGATGTACAGTGGAGAGTCATCAAAATAAGCTGCTTTTGCTAAAGATTAGACTGCAGAAAGGACTGTCCACACCACTGAAGAATACAAGACCAGAAAGGACTGTCCACACCACTGAAGAATACAAGACTTTATCCAGCACAAGTAAGGGACAGGAGCCATTCAGAAATAAAACAAAGGAAGTAAGATTTAAAAAAAAAAAGTCTATTGTACATTCCCTACGTGAAACGTGGCTGGTGAGGTCTGCAGACATCACGGGACAAGTTGCTTTTGAAAGATAAGTACAGAAATGCACACAGAAATGTACCATTGTTACATGTGAAATTGTTTACTTTTCTTCTGATCCTTTCTCTTTGTTGTCCATTGATATTAAGTTCTAAGAGGGAACCCTGATGTGTGCAAAGAATACCAGTTTCATGATTTATTAATGCCTCAGCAAGAGGACCACATGGGCTTTCCCCTAGAAATGCTGCCATTATTATTATTTTTTGTTTCTGTGCAAAATTGCTTTAGTTTTGCATCACACAGATGTGTGCACATGTATTCTTATGTTCATATACATGTGTGACTATCTAAAGACATTCTTGTAAAAAATATTAATCAAATCTCAGTGCAAATTTGAATTTTCAGTTGTTTCCCAAAAGGAATCATTTCAATGTACTTGAGCACTTTCTCTACAGCAATTTCAGATTCTGTTAAGTACACATTTGATCTCCAGATAATTAAATTCAATGCACCTGTTGAAGTGTGACAGATGTAAAGTTCTTTCCACAGCCAAAGCAGGGTAAATTTTCTCCCTTACTGAAGAAATTTTATGACCAGACACAAAACACAAAAATTTTCTTGAAAAGCCCCAGCTGAAACTGACTTTTTTTTTTTAAGGATTCACCTTCAGGCTGTTCTTCCTGAGATCAGCTCAGGGAAGCAGCACTGTGTCAAAGCAATTTCAACTTTCTTCCTTGGCACTCTAGAATTCAGTGTGTGTAGCGTTAAGTGGCAGCCTTCAGCACACTGGCACATGAGCACTGAATTGCTGAGACAAGGAAAAGCTCAGGTTATTTCAGCCAAATTCCCTTTGCCAGCAGCTGGGGCAGTAATGGAAGGCAGCCAAGAGCAGTTAACTACTGCCAGAGCCACACTGCTCCCCAAGGCCAGGGGGACCTGCAGAAGCCCAGGAAGCAGGTACTGAACACAAATATGCTTCCCCCTACAGACAAAAAGAATGACAGAAGATTGTAAATCATACCCAGCAATGTCAAACTGCTTCTTAAGAGCAATCTCACAGGTAAGTTCAGATTAAAACAACTCCAGTACCTGCACCTTTCTGGAGAGTCTTCTCTATCTTTCCTTCGGAACTTGCTGATGGTGTCGTCGATCGTGCTGCCGATCTTGTCACTGAGCTCCCCCAACTTATCACTGAAAGGAAAAGCTGACTTTTTATCCCACTCTTCATCCCACTTGGACTTGGGCTCAGGATCGTATCTTTCACCTGGTAAGACAGAGATAAGAACTATGCAATGTACCCCAAAAAAGCCTGTGGTCTGTCTGGAATCCCTCTCAAGCCCCCCTGCCCTACACCCACGACCTGTACAAGTTTACAGAGCAAACTGAAAACTCCCTCAGTGCTGAACCAAGGCACAGCATGGAATGCCCATCCTAAGTGGCAGGAATGAAGATTCAAAGACTTTTCTTTATGACAATGACACAAGCTCAGTGCACAGCACATCAGGATGCTCTTGGGCTCTGCTGGAGAGGCACCAGAGGCACAAGAAGCAGCTGATCAGGAAGGGCACATGGCACTTCTGGAACAGCTCCTTAGTGCAGGATATTCCACTCCTGGCTGAGCTGTGTGATTGCAGATAAATCATCGGGGTTTTATACACTGACATTAAAACACAGTACCAAAATACTGAGAGAATGTGCATAATGACTTTTTATTTTCCACACTTAGAAATTTAAAAAAAGTTTTAAAATTTTTCCAAAAGAGATGAGAAAGAAAAGGCAGTAAAGCAACTCACCTTTTCAGGGGCCACTGAATACCCCAAACATCTTTTCTGAGCACTATTACCAAGAAATCAAAAAATTTTTCCTCTAATTTAGTATTCCAGACATCCATACTGATATTTTAGATTACAAACAGCTGCAGGTTTTACATGAAATAAGCACATCTGTTGTACAATCCCATCAAGGAAGTCTAAAACACTAAAGTCTTGTTTATTTATACACACACAGCCAACCTGAATTCAATTCAAACGAAAAGACCAATATTTTAACAGACTTGACTGTCAGAAGCACTGCATGTTTTAACTTGTATTGAGATCATGTATCAAATATAGGTGTCCAGAGCAAACCAAACCAGTTCTAGACAACATGTGTAGGCAAACATTTTATATTCTGGGCTATCATACACATGAACTAAGCCATTTTTTGTACCTCTTTTAAATATGTGAAACAACAGTGACTTTTTTTTACATGGGCTGAGTAAAATTGAGTAGCAGAAAGGAAGGACAGTGAAATAATCCCTACTTCAACTAACATGCAGATGATATTGCAGCTCATGTGATGTTCAAGATGTATCCAATTAAGCCATTTTAATAAAAAGAAAATGATGATTCCAGCACTAGAAGGTGTAAAATTTGAATTGTACCTGTCTGATAACTTCCTATCATATAGGGTATTTTTGTAGTAAACACATAGGTGCAAGTCTCTAATGATATTTGTTTAGATCCATAAAACTTTTCCAGTAGAGAACCTGCTACAAATCCATGAGACACTCAGTGAGATCTTTATCATTGGAAAAGGAGACACTGCTCAGAAATGTACTGCTGTTAAATTTTGCAGGAGAATAAAACGGCCTTATTTCAGTTTGTGTCAGGCTCTCAAGCATTTTAATGCAGATTCCTTTAGAGGGGCTTTCCTGTGCAATAGAAATTTTAAAATTAAAACAGACACCAAGTAAGAGCTCTGTATTTTCAGGGCAAAATAAACTAATGAAAAATCTTAATACAAGCATTTTGTATTTAAATAACTAGAATTTTTTTGATTAGAAATCTCACTGGGGAAAAGGTTTGCTCTGTGCTGCTAGGAAAACTTTTTTTAAATCTTTACTCAACAAATGAAGGAATAATTCAAAACCTTTTACCACAAAAATTAAATGCAAGACAAAGAAACTAATCCTTTAAATAAAAAAAGCTGGATGATACCTAAAGTGCACATGGAGAAATGATTCTACCCAGCCTACCAGGATCGATCACGACTCTGCACAGAGAAGTCAAAGATAAGCACAGTGAAAGAATAGAGGGACATGCACTCAAAGTACAAATACAGTGACTCATAAGTATTTCCTAAAAAGAGAATCACCACAATTCCAAGCAGGTAGCAAAAGCCCAAAGGAATGTAATAAAGCAAGAAATATCCTGCCTTGGAAATTTTAAACTACTCTGCATATGTGGAAAAGGAAGAATGGAGAAGCAACCTGCCAAAAACAGGAGGGATCAAATCTAAGTGGAAAACTCACAGAGAAGAGTAAAAAAAACAGAAAGCATCAGACACAACCAGGTGAAGTTTAAGCCCTGAAGAGCTACTGCTGAGCTCTTACAGCAAACCCTTCTCTCAAAGAAATCAGCAATTCTAGCAAACTAGAGCCTTGTACCATTGGGACTTTGGTACTCATCTCTTACTGAAAGCAGCTAAGGATTTACTCAGGCCAAGGAAAACACAGACTGGCAGCTGGATTGTGGATGGCATGCTGGGATACATCAGATGGAAGGCCCAGTGCAAGCTCAGATCCCTGCTACACACTATGGCAGGGACTGGGAGCAAGGAGGAACGTACCTGGTGCCTGTATTTAAAGTCAGATCTGACACGCCAGGGAACACGCACCAAATCCACAGCTGCATTTCAAGGCTCCAAAGAGTATTATTTGGGAAAGCAAAAGTGGATTGCCAATCCTTGCCCCAGGCAGCCCAGTACTCACTGTATCTGAACCCTCCGACACTGTCCGAGGACACCCCAATGTATTTGTCCTTGTTCTTCTTTGCTTTCTTCCTCTCTTCCCGAAGCCGATCGTCGTCTTGAGCAAACTCCACCATTTCTTTCACCTTCTGGCGGATGTTTATCCCCTGGTCTTTGCCATTCTCATCTGTGCAGGTAATGCAGGAAGGGAGGATGGATGGAAGATGGGAGGAAAAAGGGAAAATAATGAGTAAGAGGCAGCAAAACTGAACAGCAAATTGATAAAAAAATTTGAACCATAAACACAGCGGTTAAAGATTTCGTGACTACTGCATGAGGTCCACTGCATCTGTTAAAAAGGGACCAATTAACACAAAATTTAGATAAATGAGTTTGCACTGAATGGTGTACTTAAACATAGGAAAGATTAACAAAGACTGAGACAGAATTCTTATTCTCCACTTCAACAATTTTAACCTCTCAAAACATCACCCTTTTTCCTCAGTCTTTTTAACACAGTTTTTGCAAGTTTCATTGCAAGAACTCAGTCTCATGGCAGAACTGATTTTTTGAAAAATTGCTTTCAGTTGGGAAGTACTATAAGCTAAATGTGCTCCTTTCCAGCCTTTTTCACATTCAAAACACACACTGGCCTTGCTGCCTTTGCACTGTAAATATTATTTGGTGGGAGGAAAAAACCCCAGCTTCAAACAGATGTGTGTGTTTTGGAGCTCTAACCTTTTCTTCCCATATGATTAAAGCTATTCCTTTATGGACACCACAGGGGACCAGTCTCTAGTGCATATTTTAATATAAACCCCAACACTCATGTTGTGTTGGTTCTGTTGTTATTAGCCAGTCTTTTCTGCAAGTTCTTGTCTTCACTAATTAATACTCTAGGGCCCCACGTCTTGGATTCTGCACTCTTCACACAACTGGCAACAGTCACATTTTAATTAGACTGGGGAAGCTTCTAAGCTGGTTCAGGTGACTGACAACTCCAACTACTGTTTTAATTTGCTTATAAGATTTTTCTATTGCTCACCTACAAAGTGGTAATTTTCCAGGGATCGCAAATCATAAATGTGTTCTCTGGCACTTGTAACAACACGCTCTGATCCATTCCTTATGAGGTAAGCTAGGAGCAGCAAAGACTATAAAAATACAAAGCACCTTATGATTGCATGAACAAAAACTCTACCTTTTTTTTTGTAAAAACCCCAAACCTACCCCCCTCCCCAAATTAGTAAATAACCTTCTCTTTTTAAATAAATGCTTATTATAAGGGTCCCATGGAAAAAAAATCTTTTCCTCACATGAATCTTTTGCTCTTTAGACTATCAAAACTGTACTTTTAAAACTTTGGCTTGTTACTACTAAATCACAAATAGTTACCTTTTCCAGCTACTGCTTGTTTTAAGACAAAGCAGTAGCAATTAAGGAGAAAAAGTTAACCTGTGAAATGAAGCATTTTCTTTTGCCTCTTTTGTTCACAATTTTCCAATGGCTTTCACTGAAAGGTAACTTGTACAGGAATTTAAGAAGTCTTCTGCAGGATTCAATGGATATACAAAACTGCGTTTCAGGACCATTTTAGACAAGTGACAAAACAAGTTTAAATAATACTTTAATTTCAGTTCTTTACATTGAGGATTTGTATCTAGAAAGAAATAACGCACTTTCTCTGAAGTAGTGCCTTTATCAGCTAAAACTGTCATTTTATTTCAACCAATCTAAACTTGGTAAGCAATTCCAAGGAGTCTTTATAACAATAAGTAGCTATGTGTGATAGCATTAAATATTAATTTCTATTGTACTTCAGGGAAAACAATTACTATGACTACAAAACATCAAGCACCTGTGAAAAGCACAAACCATGCTTTAAAATTAATTGTCTCGCTACAATCCTGCCATCAAGAAAAACAAAATATAACCTAGTCTAATACATCAATTCTAAAAAAGGAGGTTATATTTGCATAATTCAGTGAACATTGAACACCACTTTAAGTGCAGCACAACACAATCTCAAGAAAAAATTTCTGTACCAAAGACAAGAAAAATGCACATGACTCTGATCTTTTCCAAAACACAATTAGGACCTAAAACTGTCATGTAAGATCTGCAAGGAAATTTGGCCCACTCAAAGGTAAACTACAATTTTAAAGCATTACAAACTGTCAGAAAATTAGGTTTGTTTGCATTTTACTTCAGGTATTCCTGAATTCCTTCAAAACTGTTTTCCTGATAGCACAGTAACTTAACATCTCCTTCTCACGGAGCTCTGTAGCAACTCCTTTAGGTAGATTCAAACTGTGAGTGCTACTCTAATACCTGAACAGCAGCAAAATGGAATTGCTCTGTTGTGTTCATTAAGTAACATCTTAACGTGCTAAACCAGAAATTGTGGGTTTTTTTCACATACAGCATTTGAAAAACACCTTTGACTTCACCAACAGAATTATAAAACAGTTAGGGAAGAAATTCTAGGTTGCTAGAGGAGAAAATGCTGCAGGATTATCTAAACAAGAACTCCACCAGGACACTGCATGAGCACCAAGCCCTGATCCTTACACACCTTATAAACCCTCCTCCAGTTCTTTTTGTTGTCTTTCAGCATCCGAGTCCACAGCATGTTCATGAGCTCTGGAAACTGCTCGTACATAAAGGTAGCCCTAAAGGAGAGAACAAAAGCAGCACGGAAATGTCGTTTGCCCGGGTTTGCCACAAGAGCTTGCTCAGACTCGGGGCTGGCAGTAGATGGCAGGAGTGATCTAAGCCCAGGCACATCGGATGACATTCAACAGAAAAAAGCTGCCCCTGCTTTAGCTCCTAGATCAGTTATTTACATCCCAGGACTACAAAAGAAAAGAGTAATTCTAAAAATAAGAGGCCGTAAAAGAACCTTCGCTAATTTGCAATGAAAATAATGCTGAATATTAATACCCTGATAGCCACTGCAAGTACTCAAGCATGCAACTTCCAAACTGATTTTAACACAAAAAAAAAAAGCTCAAGGAAGAATTCAGTATGTTTTGCTGTTTTGGGAAAAGTTACAAGAAAATATTTTGAAAATAAATACTCCAAAAAAGTCAGCTATACTGAAAGAATTCTGAGGATACATAAATGGAAAATCACAAATTTAAAAAATACCTGGGCTTCATTTTTTGTTTGACAGTTTTTAATACATTCCTTGATTATGCATTAAAAAACTTATGACTTTATTTACAGCAACTTTTCAGCATTATCAGTCTGAATACCACAGAGTTGATTTAGCATCAAATTTCACATTCTTACATAAAATGTACCTTTCTTTTCTTCATCACTGAGTCAAATTATCACTTACTTGGCAATCTCTCCCATGAGTTGCCCTGAAGGTCCCCACGGATCATCATTGGTTGCTTCTCGAACCTTAGACTCTATTTCTGAATAATTCATAACCACATTGGTGCTGCAAAGGAAAAAAAATTCACACACATGAAGATTAGCATCAAAACTGAGAAACACATGAAAACTTAATAATGACACTAGTGCAGATCTCACTTAATGAGATACCTCTACAGAGGGGGAAAGAAAACAGCTTTAGTGCACAAGTTACCCTGAGGACACCATACACCACATTTAAGTTATCTTTAAGAAGGTTTGACTATTCTATTAGTCTTCAAGAATACAGATGAGAAACTGGGGATTACATTACAGCTGGATTCAGTCCAGTAAAAATGGCTTTGGGTCGAATTAAAATGCAAACCAAACCACCAGAGTCAAAGCTGCTGGCTTCTGCAGCTAGGTATGGTTTGCTTACAGGTTTGTGATGGTACAGAGTTATTTGCAAGAGGCTTTATAACTCAATCAGAGGCAATTTTTTTGGAATGTTACAGGAGAAAATCAAGAACATCAGTACCAAACAGGTGTTAGTGAAAAACTAACAAAAAAATCACATGGAAGACTAAAGTAGGGGAGATGAGATTCACTCTAAAGTCTGTTTCCTAGCCTGAATTTAATTAATTAAGGGAAAACAGCAAAAGAAGCTGCAGAGCACTCAGTTACAACTACAGCAATGCAAATACTGCAAGGAGCTTGGGCTGTCTCTCAGAGGTCACAGAAAAACCGACTTGGAAATTTTTTGTCTGTGATGTTAGTATTAAAATAAGAAGTATGTGATTTCTTTTTAAATTAATCTTTAAAACACGTAACATACGAGCCCAGCAACCTCCTTTGTGCCCCTAAAAGCATCCAGATGTATTTGATAACACAATTTCCCTCATCTTCTAAGGTGAGCGAGCAGCCCTAAAACCTCACTCACAGTGAGAATGTTTGAAAACTGCTCTCTGCTGCTGGAAAGGAGACCTGGTGGTCTCTGCTTTCCCTTCATACCTGGAGTGTACTGAAACAACAAATATTTACACCCAGCATGTCAGAAGTTTGAAAGTTTACTTAAAAGTACATCATAACTGCTTCAGAAGCTAAGAAAAACCCCTGTGAGCACTTTCAACACAAAACAACCCACCACAATGACAAATTAATTAAACTGTAGGAATGATGTAATGATTTATAATGCAATGTGGAAAAAGCATTTGCTGCTTAAGAACCTCTTCTGAACCTCAATGACCTAAAAGGAGGGAAAAAACCCAAAACCCACAAGATGCTCAATAGTCATCCCAACAGTTATCCCTCTGTCCATGTAGGAGTTTGCACAAAGCAGCATTCAAGCAACTCCTGCTCAGTTTTATTTGGCATAAGGATAGCAAAGATCTTGGGATTGGGAGTTATAAACAGCAGAAACAAGAATGAAATCCCCTTAAGTCTGAAAGGGGACACAGAAGGTAATTGTTAAAACAGAATAAAATTTCTGGACTTAATCTTGGATTCTCAGCATGAGAATTCCTGCTGTCAGATCCTGATGTATGATTTTATTCAACTTTGTGTCTAAAGAAAGCATAAGCTACATGACTGAATAAATAATCAGCAAGCTCACAGAACCTATCTATATTACAACAAGCATGTTAAGAACACAGCAGTAGTTTGGAACAACAGCAATTAAGGTTTCACAAATTCATTTATGCTGAATGCACCTCAAGCTTCTGTTTCTGGTATTTTTTTTTTTACCATACATACAAATTGTAAACCAATCCCATCTTTATTTCCCACATGCATGGAAAAAACAGAACCCCAAAGCTCCAGGATTTGCAGCTTCCAGAACACTGGTTCCCTTGTCCAAAGCAAGGAAAGGCAAGGAACTGAATGGAGAGGTTCTGCTTGTTTTTATAACCCCTCCTTGAGCATTTGTTTGAGAGACTTGATGGAGACTTGGGAGGGGGAAGCATAAAATGAAGTATTTCCTTAATTTCTTAGAGCAAAGAATTTAAGAACGGAAAATGCTTGAAGAGATGCAAACTTAGTGCACAAAAATAAATGGCAGCATTGGCTATGCAAGAGCTGAGGGCACGTGGCTAAAGCAGCAGCAGGGCTGGAAAGGGGAAACGGAAGGAAAACAAGGGAAATTAAGTAATGCCAAGAGAAAAAAGGGGCAGTTAAGCCTCTCTAAGTACAGAAACATGCTCGACTTCTAAACCCCTCCTGCAGAAAAGTTATTGTTCTCAGTAACTAAGAGAAAGCTCTTTTATAAATGCCAAGCTAAGATCTAATGGAATGAACCATTCCAAACCAAAGCATCTTAGAGCCACATTTAATTCAGCAACAAATGTAAACTTCAAGGAGAAAAAAAGCCCCTCACTGTTGTATAGTTTGGCATCATTCCAGGTCACTTAAAAATAACTGTTTCTAAAAAGGTGGAAATACAGTTTTATTCTTCCTTTCCCATGTTTTCTATGGCCCTCATTCCCTGCCCTACCCATGATTCCTGTGACCTTTGCAGCAAAAAAATAATTTATGTCCAGATGTGAAGGGAAAAAGTGACTAGCTTGATTGCCAAGACTTCCTGTGATTGATATAAATTTAATATCCGAGGACACTTTCCGACACCAGGGGGGGCTCTCTGATTAGTTTATCCTGGGCAGCTTCCAGGGAATCGTGCTGGATCGCATGGACAGGCTGCTCTGCAAACAAACGGCCCTGCAACACTCGGGGCTGCCAGAAAGGAACTTCTCAGGCAGGGCTTACAACCCCCCCTTATCTGTCAGACCACATCTGGATTCACCCCAAATCGTTCACAGAGACCCTGCACCACTGGAATCTCGTGACAAAACATTTACAGAAACTTTTGACATGGACAAAGATGTTTAGCAGGAAAGTATATTTTGAAAGCTACATTCAAAATAAGGGTGCAGCAATAAAGGGGTTGACATGAACATCACAAACTGTTACATTCTTCTGTGTCTTACATTTAAGACTGTTAAAACAGATTAATGACAACAGATTCTTTTTACTCTTTATTGTACCCCTCTCTAGTGCTTTCAGTATAATTTTCTTTTTTAAAAAATAAAATTGTTTTCAAAGCCAAGAGAGGGCACTGTCACATCTCTATGGAACAAGCAACACTATGACAACAAAATGCTTTTAATTTTCTTGCAACTTTGAATGTTTGCATCTGCAATTTATAGCAACACTGAACAGGTAGCTCAAGTCTGAGATTAAATTCCTCTTAAGTGAATAAATGGACTTTGCTAACAAAGTCAGTGGGTAATAGCTGTAAATACCTGACCATCTCCAACTGCAGCAGAAAAAGAGACACATTTCCCCTTAAGTGTTTTAAGTGCATTTTCTTAACTATCATATGACAAATATTGAAAACTAATTGTTGTACCACATACCCTGAAATCTTTTCTACTTTGTCCACAATTTTGTCTGCATTTTTTAAAGAATTCAACCAATTGTAAATAGCTTCAAATTTTGTTCTAAGTTACGTTTTGAGATTTGTACATTTGAGATCAAGATATTATCTGGGTCCAGGTGTCATACCCTACATAGTGCTACAAAAAAACCCAAAAATGAGCAAAAGGGGGAGAGGAGAGAGATGTGAGAGGGGAGAGGAGTATTGAACATATCTCAATTGCGTAATTCAGGTAAGAGTGATGCTTAGCTGGTATTAGGGAGAACAAGCTGGCAGCAAGAGGGCACAAGAAATTCTGCACCTCCTCATATAAAACTCAGATCAGGAAATCTGTGTGAGGATAAAAGTTCTACAGGTCTGAGATTGTCCTCAGCACTTCTCTGTGAAACAGGAAAATGAAAGGCAGCTTGTGGATGGCCTGCATGAAAATAAAACCTAACAGACTGCAGGAACACTTCACAGATGACACACAAAACTGGCAGACTTTAAGAGCAGCCCCGTCTTCCTCCTCCCTATCAGCAGACACTGAACATAATCCACAATGTGGATATAAATACACATGACCATTAGTAAGTGATAAATGTATCTGCAGAAAACTTCTATTTGTGTTTCATTTGAACAGACTCCAATAGATCTATCTGCATACTTTGCTCAGGCTTCTGATTTTACACAACGCATGAATCAAGCTGTAACACTCAGAAGGACAATACTGATGGGCATGAGGTATATTCTGCTCTCAGTAACATATTAGTGCTTCATCACCAGTGTTCCTCCCCATAAAATAGCCAGAAAATAATTACTGAAAATTATTTTTTTTTCCTGTTCCAGACTAAAATTCCTTTTAGAATGACTTTTATGCTGGCAAAGTAAAATCATTGTACTTCCACCCAAGATGCTAATAAAAAATTAAATAAACACTACATCCTGAATTGAAATGTTGGTTTCAGAGTGAAGATTTTTCATTGCTCAGTACCACAAGGTGTTCTCTACAGATTCATATGCTCTAACTGAAGTCAATTATCTGTTAGGAGATTACAATCACTTATACACAACTATAACTGTACTGCTTCTAGTAATAGCTTCCAATTGGTAACATTACAATTAGTTTTGTTGTGCCTGAACTAATTATCCACATCAATCATTGCTGCTTCCACACTGAAAAAAATCCCACCCTAATTCTCCCTACACCACATTCCTTGAATCAGAACCTTTTTGGAAACACGGATGTGGGGGACACAAGGCTCTGCATGTGGTCAGCAACAAATGGAAGAGTATTTTCTCAGCTAATGTCCCCTCTAAAATTAACCCTCAAACAACATTTCACAGCAATGATTAAATACACTGCCAGTAAACCTGCAAAAGGACAAGATGCAATAATATTTTTAATGTGATTTAACACGTTGGTGAGAACCCTAGATGCAGCATAAAGCATTAGGAGGAGTAAATAATTTCAGTGCCCATGGTTTTCCCTAAAGAACATCACAGATACTTCCACTTCATGCTCTCCCTCCCAGCATCTCCTCTATCTTCCACATTTTTTCCCATGGTCAGTGGTGTTCTGCTCCCTCACCACCCTGACAATACATTCAAGTGCATAAAATCTCAACTCATAAAGGAAGTTTGCAGTTCATGGCCAGATTTTGGGAGCAATGTTCTTTGGAAGAACTATTCCTAAGATAATCATTCATCAGGAAAGGAATAGTGTTATACATCAAATTTTCAGATCTTCAAACATCACATAAACTCAGCATTTTGAATGAATGCTCAAACACCAGGGGATTCTTAAACATGCAGAAACCTTCCAAAAGCATGTGCACAGCTAACCTGCACTCAAAAAAACAAGCACCACGAGAAAAGGAGGGATTTACACACTAAAGGTAATGAAGGAATAATAAATATCTATCCATCCATTCAGAATGGAACTTACTAGAAAACATTTTAAGGAATCAGAAAGCCTATCAGATCTTTGCCAATGTTTCTGCACAAAGGTAAAAGCCTTGAATATGCCCTGGGGCAGGAGTCAGAGCACTGCATTAAAAGCAGGGTCAGGATTAGAGCTGCTGCTGATGTGGGTGGTGTCACCGAGGACACAAGCACAACTCTGGGCATCGGATCCACAGAAGATTTGTGAAATGCCAGGTCTAATCTCGTGACAACTAAAATAACCAGAAGCCACAGAGAGGGGACATTACAACAGTTTCTTTATAGTGATGATAAAGGTATTGGATTGGACAGGGTGAGCCTCATTAGAAACACTTCTCAAGCCTCTGGGAAGCTGCCCACTGTGCTCAGGGACTGGGCCGCAGGAACAAGAAATGTGGCTACACAGTTAAATTTCTTTCAATGTATATTTCAAACCAATTACAGTATCACGTATACATGGGACTCCTATGTGCATAATATTATGCCTTTAACTATTACTCCAAGGACACCACTGGATTATGCACCTTCTGTTTTCCTTTTTTTTTTAATTTTACAACTGGGAACACTAAAGTACTAAAAGCTGAGATGAGAAACTTTGTACGTTTTGCCACCATTAACAGTTTCCAATGAGACACCACTCTGCAAATATCTGCTTAAGGACTAAGTGCAGAAGAATAAAAAATTCAAGCTTTATTCACGTGTATGTACCATACATCCAGTATGAACATGAATGCTATTCAAACAAGCAGCAACACTAAAGAATTTTATTCTTTTTAAAGAAAGAAATTAGTCTATTAGAGCAGGCAGGGTCTGGATAAACAGAGGACAAGAGAAGCTCTGTTACTGTACAGCACTATGAAGTGTGGTGCCAAAGACTTACAAGAAGCAAATATTTTAACCTTTTGTAATTTAATGTGCCAAAACAGACACAACATGATTTTATCCTTTGAATAACATGTTTAACATTATCCTTTCACTAGGCAGTCTCACATACTAATAGCTTAATCTCATTCTTTTAGTAATTTCGTTAGCAGTTTCCTTATTTTTAGAAAGTTTTCTCCATGTTTGCTGTGACTTTCACAGTGAATAAAGGCAAAGCACACTTTAAATTTGGTCATGACAGAACAGATGTTACTGACTCTAAATCAAATCTCATCACCCCTACTGGTAACATAGCAAAGGAGACCATTACAGTATCAGTCCTTACATTCCACATGGACAAATTCCAGTAAGGAAACAATTCCACAGCTCTATGCTGGTGCTTCTTGGATCTAAAACTGAATAGACTGCATTATCCAACCAGAACGGTTCATAAATGCATCAAAATAGTTAAGAAAACATTAAGTTACAGCACAAGGTAAGTTTGCTTGAGCTGAATAGAGAAGAACACACGCCCATGGTTCATGTATTGACCTTTCCTATCTCCACTTAACATCCCATTGCTGTGGAAAGCACCCAGGTGAGGAGTGCAGTGCAGTCTCCAGGGGATGGTGCATTACCAGCACAGTGGGAGCTCCAGGTAAAGCCCTGAACAAAGGCAGCAGTAACTCACACCTGGAGGCTGAGCCAGCTCCCTGCCCCTGCAGTTTGAGCACCACCTTTGTCCTCCAGCAGCTGCTTTTCCCAACAGCTCCCTCTCGGCTGAGAAGCTGCAGTCACCCACTAAGACAAGACAGGGACCACGAGTGACTGCTCATATGATCCACTGTGCATGTTTTAGGAGTATTATCCAAAAGCAACAGCAGCAATTTGTGCTCAGATTTCCCAAAAACCAGTAGAGGGGCTGACAACTTAAGACAAAATAACACTAATATAACGTAGAGTTGCTTCTAGACAATTGAGATTGTAGCTGTATTTGTCTTCTAAAAGAGTGAAGGAGTGAATGCACTATATGAGCCAAGTGAACATTCAACATCTGGGGAAGAGACCAGGCAGGCCCTGGCAATATTTTCACAATACAGTTATCTAGAAGACCCCCACCCACAGACACACACACATTTAAAATGAAGCCCTCAGAGAGGAGTGAACACCACCTCAATCTCACCATTCAGCTCCTGTGAGTCATGCATCTGAACTATTTTTAGTAGCTAGATTAAAAGGTTCCTGTAAAGGAGGGGTGGAAATAGAGGGAAAGCTTTCTGAGAATGCAAAGAAGTTGCTTTAATGTTAAATGGTCCTTTTTAAAATTGTGTGCAGAGGTTAGTTTCAACCACTGAAAACACACAGTAAATAAAAAAGCTACACAACTTGCCCGAGTAGAGGATGCATCCTCCTCCACTCCCAGGTGTAGGAATCTTGGCATCTATTAAACTGTTAATTAGTTTCCAGAAACACTTTCGCCAATTAAAAAAAAATCATTTAATACTTATCCATCTGGGCATGAAACAGTTTCAACAGAGTGTTTGAACTGGTGAGCTAAAAAAGAACCGATCCTGATCTGCCTCCCAAAGCACCAGAGGCCAGGACACACAGCAAGCAGCACCCCATAACCAGGGGCAGCATCTATCAACTCTTTCTGTGAGCATCCCTTCCTTCAGGCTCAGAGGGATTTCACAGGATCACTGGTCCAAACTTGTGTTCCAGGAAAGTGGAAAGATTTAAGACAAAGTCAAACAGAACAATGCATTTCAGGATCACATTTAAAAATGTATTTTGGGATAAGATTTCACTACCCTGCGACACTCTGTCACTCATTGTCTTAGAGAGCTCAATGTGCAGAGTGGTTCACAGACAGAGGACATCATTTATCCCCCTGTTATCCCAAACAATACAATGGATATTCAGGAATCTATGCACCTGATGTTATTAACAATTATTCATAGAAGACATTAATTGCCTTCCAAATAAAGATGGTGCTGCTCTTCCCTTCAGTGAACTCATGTATTCAATCTCAGCCAGCCTCTCTCCCCTCGCCGGGTGAAGACTAACTAACTAAAAACATGTAACAAACTTAATGCATTTTCATTTTGCTCCTGTCAGTTATGTCACTTCTGTTATAAAACATGCAGCTTCGATTTAGAACCTTACAGATAAAACATATGGATACCAAATAGGAAGCCAGCAGTCCACATTCAACAAAGAAACAGATGGGGACCCATCTGCCAAAATGCCTGGTGAAACACCCCAGGTTACAGAGAGGTAAGAGCACAATGTTAGTGATGCTTTGACCGACTGAAGTTCTTTATTTTTCAGCCACTCCTCAGAACCATTACAAATATGGCACCAGTCAGTCTAGTCCATGAATGCCAGGTATTATTCCAGACCTTCCATGCAAGGAGCAGTCATACTCCTTCTGACCAATGATACAATCTTCATTATGTACAGTAGGCTCTGAAATACATTTTCAGCTTTTCAAGTTCAGTTTCATAATTTATGTGGCAGATGTGCAAGGCAAACTGCACAGAAAGAGATAAGCCAAGAAAAACATCCTGATGGCCACAAATGAATTACAACTTGTGGGAGGAAGGAACTATAAAGCTATTTCCTGTGCCTTACAACTTCTAATCACAAAAGACTACCAAGTAAACAAAATAGCCCCAAATCCACCACACACACTGTCAAAAAGAACAGTGACTTTAAAAATTAAATTGCAGCCTGTTAGAGAACTCAGACCTCTCACTTACAGAAACCAACACTGAAGTGTTCTTACCTTACTGAAGTCTTCCCTTTCAAAGTTTCCCACTCTCAGAAGTTCCCAGTTGCAGAATTCTACCTCCTAAATGGTTTTGTAATTGCTTGCTACAGCTGAATT
Organism: Hylia prasina; assembly: GCA_013397195.1. NCBI lineage: Eukaryota > Metazoa > Chordata > Aves > Passeriformes > Sylviidae > Hylia > Hylia prasina. Next base: position 977,725 of record VYXD01014878.1, on the reverse strand, counting down.
ATTTTTTGCAGATGTTGGGAACGTGAAGCATGGGAACATGGCAGTTTTAAAGCATATTTGTGCAAGGAACAAACACTTCCTCCCCCACTTGATTTAAGACTGATTTCACCTCTCCTACTGCAGATTCCCTGCAGTATGTCAATGTTAATACTTTCCTACTCTTATATAAAACAATCCCTTGTGGTTCACCAACAGATACGTGGGTGCTTTGTGTATCTTAATACGTGGTAGTAGATAACTTCTCAAACTCATGAAGAATTTTGCCATGTTGACAATATTGCTTGTGGGTTTGTACCACCTCTATACAAAGTGTACCTTCATTTAAAATCCAGATCCATTTCTTTATTTCCCCATTTTAATGCAAAATTTTCATTCCAAACACCTACCCTCTTCAGTTACTATCCCCTAAACTTCACCCATTATAGACCATACTCCCTTCAAATGCATTTTTCTGCAGTTCCATTTTTAAAGGCTTAATACTGTTGCCATTTTATAATACTTAATTCAAAAAAGCATTCTTTAAAAAGTAACTTATGAAAATAAATGCTCCATCAAGTAGAATGAATCAAAATATTTCCTTTTCATTTACATCCTAAGAACACCATAATAGTATTTCCACTGGTTTTCAGTATTAGTTTTTAGGTCACATTTTTAGTTGGAATTAGAGGACAATTACACCTAAAGCATTCTTGTGACAAATCCCATTAAACTTAAGCATGAAAACCAGTTTCACAAACAAGTGGAAAAAAGCTGCCACTGAGGCCACACTTGACACTTTGGTGGGACAGTTACACATTAAACAGCAACTCTGGTTTTGATTCAGATGTAACAACAATGCTGCTACTGCCCCGTGCAGATTTTCAGTCTCCTTGCCTCTTTGAGCTTCCATCTGGCACATCAGCTTGGAGTCACTGCTTTGCAGCTCCTGTTCCTGTGGATTTAATCTCTTTCATGGTCACACAACAGCAGCTGTATAGCCCAGAAAGAAGTGGACACGTGAAATTTGTGTAACCTTTTATAACTGCAGAACTAACGAGACCTCCAGAAGCACACTGTAATTACATTACTCAATTTACTATTGCTCAGTCCTCAGAATTATTTTGTACTCTGCTCCTTACGCTTCAGGTTTTTTCTTCTGCAACAATCAAGCTGCAACAATTTTAACTTTTTTTTTTTTTTAACATTTAACTACATCTCATTTTAGAATTCAGATTGCACTTCAACCTTCAAGAGTCAGCAAATGCCATCAGGAATTTTCTGTCATGTGATTTATTTTTAATTTTTTTCCTCTTTGTGATCCAGTCAGGTAACACGACTCCTACTGGAAACAAAGGTTTGACCAAGTAAGACAAAGTCTAAATTACATCTAATCAAACTGACATTTCTGTAGAATGCTTTTTATATAAATAAAATACCAGCACAAAAATGTCAATCTCAATAAACCCTGGCAGACAACCACAACATAAAACTAAAATTTAAATACATTATTTTGGGGGAGAGAGACTGAGGCATATCACCATAGCTTACACCCTCAAATCAACAGTGTTTCTTTGGGCTTTGTAGCATTCATATAACTTCAAGTGTAACTTCCCTGAAGATAAAAAACTGGTTTCAGATGCTCATAACGTGTGGCTTAAGTCCTCCTCCAAATTAGTACAAGTGCTACTTCCTTCCTTGTATGCACACAGAATTGAGAGACCACATTCAGGCCCACAGCTCAAGTATTTTAAGAAATCTTCAATAGAGACTTTTAAGGTACTCCCAGCCACTGAGTTTTCTAAGATTGGAGCACAATATTTTAACGTTGGGAGAGTAATATTTACAAGAAGGATAAGATCCTATCCTTCTTCCAAAACAACAAAAAAAAGGGGTAGAAGTTTTCAGAGGACAAGGAAGTCGTAGCTACTCTCAGCACGAGGCACCCGTGAGCTTTGAAGCTTTGCAGCTTCAACTCACTTGTGCACCTCAGACTTCCTATTTCTGACCACAAAAAATTTTGAGAGTGACCTTGAATCGAGGCAGAAGATAGGGAGGAAATGAAAGAAACCAAACACCAAAAAGAAACCAAAAATAATAGTAACAGTACGTATGACAGTCCACACCCTCCCAAACGTTCTGTAGTGACCTCTGTATATAGGAAGTACCTCAAGCTTCCAGAATTTCAGAAGATGTGGCATTAGTGCTTTAAGATGATTCCAAAAGGTACCACTGCAATTCTGGGCTGTTTGTAACCATTCACTCACTACTCATGCGACCAAAAAACTTCATAGCAGAGTTTTCTGACACCATGAAGAGCTTGAAACAGTTCTAAGCTCACACTAATGCACCATCTGGCCAAGGAAACCTCCTGATGCCATATATGCTTGAAGTGTATTAGCTGAGTAGTTACAGGTAAGAGATTTTACTTGGAAAAGCAGGAACACTGCATGAGAGTCAGTGAACCTGTGAACAGCACAGATCCATTCAGCCCAACTAATCACAATGAATTCTAAATAATCCAAACTTTCCCTACTCAAAGAACTGTTTCAATTACTTGTCAGTTGACCGAGTCTTTGGTGAGGACAGAAGAATGAACATGTTTAATACTGCCAAAAACCACACACCCCAACATTAATGGGCCATGCTTAATGATCCTTGTAGTTTCAGCTATCCCTTCATTGCAAGCTGAGTACCATTAAAACATTGCCCTAATTCCAGATTTATTACAAATTAAGCATTACTCTAAACACATGCTTGCTGTTCCACCAGGGAGGGCTGATTAAAGTTTAAACAATGAAGGCACTGAAGCTTTTAACACACAGCCTGATCATTCTCTGCTGCCACATCACCCCTTTGGCACTGTGACATCCCAGGCACCCCTGTACTTTGCAATATCAACTGCCTTCTGTGATCATTTTTGAGGAATAAACCTGAGTACAGGTAACTCCTCTAAGCCATCAGTAAGCACTGTTACAAGTTCTTCTCTCATCAGATCAGGGGCAAAGTACAGTAACATGAACAGATCTGTCTGGAGTCCCACTCTGGAAGCGCTACCCTTGCTGTCTCCAGAGCTCCAGTTCCTGCCAGCTCCTCTCCCTGGCCCTTCAGGCTCAAGGCAGCCAGGGTCACACAACAGCATCCCAACTGCACATCAATCACACACACTGAACACACCAAACCTCCTACAACATAATCTGCTCTCTATTCCTAACTGCCTGTGAAGGGCCTGCAGCTTCCTCCTGCCTTTAACTACACAGCTCCTCATTCCACCTGTGTGGTAGCAAAGTACTACCAGCACATTACCAAGGAAAGAAATGTCCATGCCTGGGACATGTAGCTCATCAACACAAGCATGGTCCAAGTAGCAGGTGAAGCAACTAAACCAGAAAACCTTCAACTGCACTTTTAATATGGCCTTGTACCCTGGAAAATGTCCTAAGGCTGAGGAAGAAGCTGAACTGCACTTCTGAGCAGGAGAAAGGAAGAGGAAAGAACAGCTTATACAAAATAATCAAATTGCAGGTTCATAAGCAGTTGTTTTCCTTCATTTATGCAAATGTCCTGCAGTGGAATTTCTAAGCAGGAGGTATTCAGGAGGAGTGAGAAACACTTGAGATCACTACCTTTATCCTGGCTATTATAAAGTGAAGTGCACTTCACTTATCACTTACTAAGCTTATTTCTAAGCTTACAGGAATTCATTCTACAGTTGCTATTGTTTACAAAAAACCCCAAAATACACCACCTCAACATCAGATTTCAGACCTTTTACTTCTGGAAAATAATTAAAATAAAACCAGGAAATGAATACCGATGTCACTACAGAAAAGCTAGTGAGCTTCTCTTCTCAAAATTGGTTCCTTTCAGTCTACTTGTTTGCTATTTGAAGCTGAAAGCAAGAATTATTCCATTATTCCATGAAGAGCTACAGTAGCTGCTACATTCAATAGCTCTAATGCACCTGCAGAATTTCCTTTCATATCCAATACTGAAATCCAGTCCAGAAGACCATTACATGGCAGACAATATAAGATGTTGTCCTTATGCAAGATGACATGGAATATGTCTGGATGCAACAAACTTATTTCTTGCCTCCACTGAACACAGAGAGAGGAGAACACACAATCAAGGTCTTTCAAACTTCTGTTTCAGTGTCTCCAAAACTATCCTCTCCCCCTTCCCAAGAAGGAAGCTGTTCAAAACACTAAACATTTCTCTGCATCCCACCTTGCTAATAAGAAAGAACAAGAAATTCAACATCTTATAATTAAATTGCACTTAAGACTTTGCAGTCTCACAGCAAGTACTTTGAACACCTTTAGCATAAGCAGGGCTGTGGAAGGAGAAACCTTCTCAGCATCATAATCTGACAATGTCAGAAGATACCCATTATATTGTGGAAAGTGTAAAGGCAAGTATGCAGTGAAAATTCTGCAGAATAAGCTGGGAGCATCCAAGATTTTACAGGCAGAGACAAAATAAGTCCTCTTCCTGAACTTGCTCTGCCCTCAGGCCTTTAGTCCTGAACTGCCAGTTCCTAGGAATGGCACAGTTATTTTGTTTTCTGACAGTAAATTTTAAAACAAAACAAAAAAGCTCCAATACTTTCCTACTTTAGATCCTTCATCCGTTAATAAACCTGAATTACCACATTTCTTCTCAGCTACAAGTTTATTCAAGAATAAAGAGTAGTCACCATAATCCTAAATAGACTAAATTTCCTTAGTACCAACTGGTCTTTAGTCACTCTATTTTCCATGAAGGCAGGTGACAACCTTGCAGTCCTGCTGCTGCTGTATTAAGCAGTTGGACAAAGAAATTTTGGTTAATAAGTCAATGACAAGGTGCTCTTCCAGAGCTCATCACAGCTCAGTATCCAAAAATGGACATGAGCAGTAAGAACACACCATTCGGAATTAGTATTGCAACAACAATGTCATATTAATGTTATTTCATTAAAATTTTCACATTGGTATCTCACATTAACTAAAAAGTGTAGCTTGGCAAACAAAAACCCCACAAGTTCACAAACGTGCACGTTGACAGAAAGTTCTTTTCTGAAATGAGTCTGGTCAATTACAGACAAATTAACTTTCACATTTCCAAGCCATGTTTATTTGTGGAGGATAATGATGTTTCCTCCCCTTTCATAGGTATCCCTTTGTTAAACTGGTTCCTCCCAGAGATCAAGTAACTCATGTCCTAAAAAGGTAACAGGAGCTGTTCCATTTGCCTCAGAGACCCAGTTTCTGGTTCCTGTCCACACAGAGATGGTAATTTCAAATGACACCATGTATTTGCAACAAACAAATTTCACAAAGGCTCAACACAGGCACTATTTATTTATTTACTCACTAATGGTAAGATTACTGGATTTTTCTGAGCTAATGTCTGCAGCTACAGGAGTTACTGTGTAATTAATGAAAAAACAACGCTGGCAGTCTAAAGGCTGAGACTGCACTTGCCAATTAGGAGTCTATTAGCACCACGTTTTCAAGCTGTCTCAAGAAATGCAATCATCTGGTAGCAAGGAGAGCTAGAACACTGTGATAGAAGTTAACTCATTTAGACAATAAATACCTCTGAACAGAGAGTTTCCCCCCACACTTCACATGATCATATAGAGAAACAGTTTAAATAATTAAGTAATTGTCAAAACAAGGAATAATTAAAAGTGACAGCAATCTTTAAGATATCAGCTCTATTTGTAGATGTAAGTTACCAAGACTAATTTATTTTTCAGGAGCTGCATTCACCTACTGCAACTCCAATAAAATTATCTTGGGTTATCAAAAGCCTTTTTCTTCTCTTCACATCCCAAATGGTTTTAGAGAACCTTTCAACTGAGTAATCTTGTAGGATGCAAAACACAAAACGCACACCTCCAAAAAAATCACACAGGGAGGTATTTGTTTACTAAGTATAAAGTAATGTCTTGAGAGGAAACACTGTGCACAGTCTGTAACCTACATTAGGATGATTCTAAACAGCTTGACAGGATGGGGAGAGTAACCACCAGGAAACACATTTATTGCTCTGACTCAGAGTGGAGTAGAGAAAAAAACCTCTCCCTAACTAACTCCCAATAGGTCTCATTATTATTACAACAGATTAAAAAAAATGCAGGCCAGTCTCATTAAATAAGTTGAATATACACTAATATTTCTAATTGTAACCCAAATGAGCCAGTTAATATCTATTAAGCAAGCAGTCAGTATTTAACTGCTCAGGATAGGACACACCCTTTCAATGAGGGGAAGAAAAAGTACAACAACTTTGAGGTGGTTTCCTTGTAACTCATAAATAGACACTGACAACACTGGTGTAATGGTACTTTCATTCTTAGTGGCAAACCAAACCCTCTAGAAAGGTTTAATCCATTTAAAGTAACAGTCTATACAGAATATCCACTTCACCACTCTGATATAATCCAAATATATATCACCAGTATTTCTATTACAATAAGCTGCAGAAATTGAACTGAAAGCTTCTCATGTGAAGATCTGTTGGATCCTGAGATCAATTTGAGCCTGAATCACTCAAAGCAGCACCACACAGGACACAAAACCATTCAATTTATTCTCTTTCTCAGAAGTTTGTGACCCAACAGTGGAACCAAAACATTGATGTTTACCCTCCCCATCACAAGAGTGACACAAACAGAACGATTGGCTTGGGACCTTCAAGCTGTGTGATACATGAGATAGGAGAACCACCTTAAACAAATTGAAACTTGCAGCTAACAAACCACTAACAGTACAGTTTTAAATAATAAAAGTAAAAATGTTTTATCATTAAAAAAGGCTCCCACAGCTGATCTTCCTGCCCTTTCCCCATCACCACAAGCATCAGTGGTGCCACGAGCAGCTGTTTGTAAAACATGTGGCCAAATCAGTTATGAACCCAAAAACCATGGGGGCTTTTTTAGCTGTTGTCAGCAAGAGAGCACAAGCAAATGCTGAAGCACACACCAGCAAAGACAGGGAATGGCCAGGTATAAAAATGAATTAGTTCTCTGTTAGCAGAAGAATAATCTTAGAGCTCTTCAACCTGCTTGTGGAATCACATGCTAAGGGTGTATGGCACTTAACTTGTACTTTGCCCCCAGCCACTTATTGTTGCCCAAATACCATTCCTTCCTTTATGCCAGTACAAATATTTGTGTGACCATGGAGTTAACTATACCAGGGAACCAATCCAGTGGAGAACGAAATTGGCAAAAACAACTGGTTAGTCAGAGATTTTCTCATCAAGCAGAAAGTCTACAAGTGCCAGCAAAAGGGAGAGAAGTGTGCAGGCTGTGGCAGACGGGAGGCTGTGAAACCTCTTTCACCATCAGCCCACGCTTACACTGACTGTGAAACTACAAACTTTGATTTCATGGCTTGGGTTATGTTTTCTTATTGGTGAAAGTGCTGACTGTGTTTGAGATTTCAGGGCAACTACAAGGGGAGACTTCACCCTGTGTCCAATGCCCTCCATTTCCAGGAGAACTTTAAGGGTCCCTCTCCTTTCCCAGCTCAACACTACCTCCTCAATGTGCAACACAACTGCTTGGCAAACAAGTTTAGGGGGCCACTCTTACTCAAACCCAGATAATCTACAAAGTCCTTCTGGGAGATAAAGAGCTCCCAATTGGGTCTGTTCCTCTTTCCAGTTCCTCACACAGCAACCCAAAGACCATCATTACACAGCACACAATGCAAGAATAAGTAATGAATACTCTTCCTAACTGATACTGAAAAAATACTCAAGAGTACTCAGAGCACCACAGCCTATACAGCTTCTGGAAAGAAGTGATATACCAGCTTGTAACAATTTCACATGACCTTACCTTAGCATCTCTTTAAAAAAAAAAATGAGTAGAGCCCAGTTAGAATCAGGTCTTGCTTTGCAGAGAGGCAGAATAGAAGGACCATTTTGTTCTGGAGAGTTATGCTCTTCTACACAACTGCTCTTTCTAAAGAGGCTACCAAGCATTGTTCAAGTTTTAGCTGTGTAACAGCTCTTCATTCCAAATGAACAGGTAAATACAGCTCCTGCTCCAAACTGAAGCATGACAGCAGCTGTCAGTCCTGGTGTCCAACTGGGTCCATATCTGACCTGTGTCAGTAAGATCCAGCTCACTACAAGGGGCTGGAAAAAGGCCAACTGCAAATCTGACTACTTTATTCACTTGGTACATTTGCTACTAATTCAGCTTTTCAGTCTCTTGCCCTACATTAGTTTTGCCTTATGAATACAAAAAATGAGATAAGTATTTAAACAAAGTTTGCTAAACAGCCAACTTTTAACAAAATGTTATGCTATTGTACATATTTATATCAGTAAAAAAACTATTAAAGGGAACAGCTCTTCTCAAGGAGTTTCAATTTCCTGCCCCTCTTCTTTAAATACTGTCTCAATTTAAGATCAGAGCACACAGTGGTGATCTGGAAGGAGAAGTTCCTCATGAAGCACATGCCAGCAAATTATTCAAAACATACTTGAAGCAACAGGCAAGTCACACTCTGTATGCTGGAGATGAATTCAAATTGGAATTCTTGTATTGACTTTGGACAAGTTGTACTTAAACTTCAGAATAAATCAATGAAAGACATTCCAAAAGTTCCAGAACAAAGCACACAACTCTCAATCATTACATTTTTATATTCTTAACCTATCATCCTGTGAAGCAATGCTTCACTCATTTTCCAATGGCTCATCTTTCAGAAAAAAATATCATTTTCATATAAATACAGAAATTCATTTAACTTGAAATGAATGGAGACAAATATAAAAGCACCAGAACAGCATTTTAAGACTGTATTTTAGGACAACTGCAACACTTACAGATGCACACTGAAATAGCAAAGCCTTAGGAGAGAAAGCAGTAGCGTGTCCAATGATTGGAAGTAATTATACCTTGTATATGAAATAATTATGCAAACCAGCTAATATTCTGTAATACACTAACTGGCAACACAAGCAAGAGCAATTAGCATAGAACTGAGCTAAGCACCTTGACCCTGTGGCCCACAGCTGCACACAGTGATGCAGGTAAGGCTCTTATCTTTGACCAGCTCCATGCACTCCCCAAGCAGCCGCCCAGTCCTGCTTGGCAAGGACACACAAAGCCCTGCTTTAGAAACATTTCAAGAACACAGAAGTTGTCACATGGTACGTCACTTAGACTCCCTGAAAATACATAAAGCCAACACCTGAGCTAGCCTTACACTACATAATACAGACTAAAATGGCAATAACACATTTGAAAGAGCACTAACAAAAGCACCACTTGGAGTGTGCTGATGAAACTGTGTGCTTGGCCACAACTACCTGATGCCAGCTCTTAATAAATCCATCAGCTTGTCACATTTGCCTGTTTGATGGATTACTCCACTAGTTTGCCCGTTTGAATATTCAAACAAGAGAACAACATATCTATGTATGTGAGGTAATAGAGCATAATACTTTCACAGATGCTTATCTCCCATACTCAATTACATGGCCCAGAGACTAGATCCCTTTTTCTTCCTTATTAACATCAGCAGTTTTCTAGAAGTTTTTTAAGGGAAGGAAGAAAGGCCTAATAAGTAACTTGCTGCTACAAGTGCTTGGCAGACACAGCCATGCCTGGCTGCAGAGACAAATGCTATATTCAAATCCAGTCCTCCTTCGTATTGCCAAGACTTTCTTCTCTCTCCCAGCTCTCTGGTAACCAGGCAGAGGACAAACCCTTCCAGGGCTGAAGATAATCATCATCATCTTGCTTGTAATAATAATTCAAACTGCTGTTCTTAAAGCAGTTATCAGCAGGACACCTCTTTAGCAGCAATAGGAGAATAACTCATGCAGTGAGGGTTAACTAACTGTCCCTTACATAAAACTGTGGAAGTGTTCACTGCCCTGAAGATCTTGCGTATGCAAACCAAAATAAATCTTAAATATAGAGAAAACTAAATGATCCTGGGACTGAAGCAAAAGAGGTTCAGGAGATTCAGACAGCAGTGGACAAGTGTTAGACAGTCATTTACCCTTCTGCTGGATATATTATATGATGGATCATTTACAATAATACCTGCTATTACTGAATGAGCAAACAGCATTTCATTAAAGAGCTCAATGGTCTGGGTGGACAAAGCTATGAACCACAAGAAAATCACCTGTAAATAAGAACAATTACAGGCACATTAAAAAGAGAAAGCAGTTAGGCTGGAGGACTGGAAAACCCCAGCTAAGGATACACAGGATCCTGCCTATTTCTGGGCAAACATGAGCATTCTACAGGCAGAGAGCAACCAGAAGTCAACGGTAAGGTCTGTAATTGTAGGGTAAATGATGGGGGTGCATTTATCACATTAGTATCCTGCAGACAGAATGAGGCAGCAGACAGCAACATGAGACTGGAAGTCAACAAATGCAGAATTTTAACTGTTACCAGCACAATGTGACTTGGTTTACTTGACAGAATTATCTTACTAGCTTCCCTTATGTGTGACCTGGGAATGAAGTGCAAAGTCTCACTCCATGCTTTAGGCTACAACAGCGAGAAATTGCAATGACAATAGAAGCAGTAATTCACTCTATTTTACTAATAATTTACCCTCCTCTTTACAGATTGTACAATTAGAAGTACTAAAGAAAACATGCTGTTTATCAACCAGAATTTCTCCCCTGCCTAGTTCTATTGGAGCCCATGACAACAGCTTCTTTTAATCCTTCCTCTTCCCCAAACACTAAAAATCCCTTCTCTTATGTAGCATCAAAAAAATAATAGAGGACTCAAGTGCCTACCTCTAAAATAAATTTTAAGGTGTTATAATGCTTTCTCCTATTACAAGCAATTCTAAACAAGACTATTTGCTCTCCATTTAGAAAGAAATTAAACTATTACATACTGGGGCAATTCATCAAGCTTGTGAAGTGTATGGAAACAGCTCTGCAACACTTCACCTCCCACTCTACAACACAAGGGAGTGCAAACACGTTCCTGCTGGGCCACTAGAAAGGCGTGGCTAAGAGCAGTACTAGCAAAGCAGCTAGAGCTCAGTTAGGTGGACAAAACTGAACTGGAAGGAGCATGGAATAAAACAGGACTATGGCAACCGTCTATTCCTATTACTGACAAGAAATTGACAGGCTCTCTCCTTTAATTTTTAAGTAAAAGCAAGTGACAACTACCTCACTCAGCTGAACGAATGCAAATGAACATCTGGGTAATACTGTCCTAACTACATTCAGATCTGTCACCTTCATCCCTTTTTTCATGAGACTATTTCTTATCCTTTGATGTGTGGAAAGGTGCTCTCTCACACTAAGGTCATGCATGCAGAAGATCACAAAAGCTAAAAATGGCAATGGAACTTTAAAGAAATTGGCTGCAAAGTCTCACCACACTGTTACATAGGCAGCAATCTGATCTCAGTAGGTCCAAAGATCTTCCAGCCTGCCTGCTGTATGTCCTACAGGTCTGTGAGAGAAACCAGGCAGCAAAAATGGTAACATGACATCTTATATTGACAGAAGTAACTGCAATGAGGAGTCCAGCCAGCCTTGCTACCTATATACACACAAACACTGTGTTCTGCTTTGAGCTGAACCTCCTTGTGCAGGTTAACAACATGCAGGAACCTTTCAGTAAAATAAAAATCTGCTTCAGGGAGAGGAAATTCAACAGAATTAAAGAGAGATGATGACCTGGCTTTTGAACTTGGCCACAAGGCCAAGCTGATACCTTCAAGTTTCTGACAAGTTAAAATCTGTTTTAACAGGGTTTCTAAATATTCCTTGGTTTGGTTTTTTTCTTTTTTAAAAGCATGGGGTTTTCTTTGTAGAACTCTCCTAGAAATTTCACAGGGAACACAAAGCACATGTACTTGTTCAGTAAGACTTAAAAGTGAAGTTACCAAGTTGCATAACATTCTGTATTTCCACAGGCAGGACTCCTGAACTTGCTCTCAGTGACTACAAAAGCTTTTGCCAGTTCTGTTACCATACAGTGAGGAGAAACGTGGTTCAGGCCTTTGGTGATGAGATTATCAAAACACTGACACACCTATACCAATAAAAATATGACTTTTCTTGTGTAAGCTGCTTCTGAACAGTACCAGGCAGCCTGCAGATCCTTAGTCTTATGCAGCTCACAAGCAGTAAATGCAACAATACTTGGCCTCAAGTTTCACCACAACTGCAGGATTGTTTCAGAGCAGGCATGGGGTAACCTGAACCCTCTGCTGCGGTGCCACAATATCTGGGACTGCTCTCACCAGAGCATCCAGAGACAAAGCTGCAGATCCCTTGCTGCAGCAGAGCAGTGGGAGAGGGAGACCAGACTCCTTCCCACCTGCCAAATGTTCCTGCAGCTCCCTCCCACCAGCTGCTCCAGTGTGTGACATGTGCCTCTGTGCTCTGTCACAGGAACTGGCCACCTCCTGCCTGGAATGCTGAGGCAACACAGTTACACTGCAGCCCTCACCTAAGCCTGTGACAAAAGAGAATCCAACAAGAAATCTCTGACTTTGCCTCAGGAGTGACTCAGAACTGCCACCTGACTCACCAACTTTGCACCAAGCACCACGCTGGCCCTGAGCCATCAGAAACCTCTGCCATTTAAACACAGCTCACTGTCCTGGAGCCAAGGAGCTGAACACAGAGGGCTGCATTTATTTTCCAACTGTTTAGTTTACTTTCCAATTCAGTTTTGAATTAGTGGGGAAAAAGAACCCATACAAGTGAACACAAAAGTGAAAAGCTGCCTTCTTAAGTTAATTTATTCACATAATAATATGAAATAGAATTTACTCCAGAAGAAATAAAGAGTATGTAGACCTGCACCTTCTAAACTATAAACTAACCAGAAATTCAACAGAAATTCAATATAATTTCACACAGCTGAATGCTTGAACACACTGCAGCATCCATTAAGAAATTAGAGGGTGGAAGAATTTTGACAGTTATTTTGAAATTGCAAGAGTAAACCTTACGACAAGCAGATTTTAGCTGGTAGAGACAGGTTTTATTAATTATTTGATTTAAACTGCAACCTTATTCACAATGCCCAGCCAGAAACAAGGTATTACTGTTCAGTCAAACCTGATCAAGGTACTTAATATTTAAGGGAAGGAGTTGCAGCGGCATTGAAAAGCAATGAAGTTAACAAAGGGCAGAACAAGACATGTAACAAAAGGATTCCACCACGTCCTAGAAGAGTAAATCTAATACTCTACCACAGAGTCTTCCTCCTAAACTTCAAACACAACAAGACTAGCACTCAGTATCTAAAATAACTGTCCCATGCCCAACAGGATGCAGACCCATACTTTGGAGTTATGAGTAAATGCTACCATAAAAATAAGAGGTGATTGTGGTGTGAAGAGAATTACAAAGCAGAATTTACCTGATGAACTTCAGTGCCCAATTCCTACCACCCCAAAGAAATATAGCGACCAAATACTTCAAAAATACTAAATACAAATTTGAATTTCTCATATGTATTTTGCAGCTGCTAAAACTTACTTTTTGGTTCTAAGACTTTGATGAATGTTAACAGGCTACCATTTTTACTTGGGTTTTTTGCATTTGAAGTAACCCACAGCTATTTATCATCACTTACAGAACCTTCACACACTGAAGTATCTGAGAATTGTGTAAGAAAAGTCCTCCATGCTGAAAGAGCTGACCTAACCAAGTTCTCAGCCACTGAAGCACAAATAAGGATAAAAAAACAAACCCCAGATGAGTAAATTGAAACTCTAAGATAAGTATCTGCTGAATATGGAACCAAAATGCAGAGCTCAAAACCGCTATCAAGGTTTGAACCAGGAAAATTTCAAGCTATTTGCACATTTTCAAAATCCTCATATAATCATATCCCATTCTTCAGGAAAGAAGGGCAGTTTCTTGTTAAAGTTCAGTATGCTGCTGCCACAGCATCAGCTGTTGATTTATGAGGCAGATTATATCATTTAGCTTCCTCTGAAGAGAATTTTGTAAATCATGGCCTTAAGACAGAAGACATTATGACAAATCTGCACCACACACAATGGAACTACTGATCCTGATGTCTCTAAATTCTATTGACTCTGCAGGCTCCACTTTCCTCCTCCCCTCCTTTTTTTTAAATAAACAATCTGCTTTATTTGGATAATGTTATTCGCAGAAAACTGAAGTTTATTCAAAAAATCTTTTTTTTTATTATTGGAAATGTTCACTTCTTGCACCTGTTCTGGAAATAGAATGTCTTCTCTAATTCAGCCTTTGATGTACCGTTGGATTTAATAACTTATACCCTTAGAAGTAAACACTTAAAACAGTGACAACATTATCATGCTACAGTGATCATTAATCCTACAGATAAAAAAACACACAAGTAAAACTTAGAAAAAACTTTATTTCCCTGAAAGGGCCTGGTATTCAAGTCAGGGTTGTACTCTAAATACCTCATCTGTCACGTTATTAAAACTACTTTACCCAGGGTTGATTTCGTACACAAGAAGCTGTAAAAAGTAAATAACTTCCTCAGGACATGACCTACCAAGACCTAATCACAGTGGTTTTTAAATGCCATCCAAATCTTGGCCTAGAAAAGTCTCAGACTAGTACACAGCACTATGAGCAAAACAGTTGATTATGATGAATAAGCTGACACTTCTCTTCAGTTTGCCATCTTTGAGCTTATACATCACACAGGCCCCGTTAAAAACTTCTTGGAGAAACAAAAATTAGAAGGAATTTTAAAACAGAACCTCAGTTTTGAAAGACTTTTGACTTGTAAGGGCAGGTACAACTGTTTGTCATTAATATCATCTGGTATACACCCATCTACAGACCTTCAGCCAGTTATTCCTCTTAGCATTCCACCGTTCACAGAACACAGAATGGTTTGGATTGGAAACTTTAGGATGATCTAGGCCAACCCCCTGCCATGAGCAGAGACATCTTCAACTCAGAATTACTGGAGCTGGAAGGGAGCTCTGGAGATCATCCAGTCCCAGTCCCTGCTAAAGCAGGTACACCTGGAGCAGGTTGCACAGGATCCCATCCAGCCAGGTTTTGAGTATCTCCAGAGAAGGAGACTCCACAACCTCTCTGGACAGGCTGTTCCAGAGCTCTGTCACCCTGAAAGTAAAGAAGCTTTTCCTCATATTCAGACAGAACTTCTGTGTTTCAGTTTACGTCCACTGTCCCTTGTCCCATCACTGGGCAGCACTGAAAAGAGTGATGGAGAAGTGCTCCAAGCTTCCCCTACAGATATTTGAGGAGACAAAACAACTTTTGCTAAGTTCTCCACCGTATCAAATTTTTCTCATGCCAAAAATGAAGGAGCAGCTGACACATGCAATAATAACGTCATGCTCTCCATCTGCAACACAGTGATCACCATAACCAAGCCCATAGACAAGTTTTCAGTGGGAGGAGGCTCTATTTAAGGAAACAAACTTGTAAATATCTGAGCTATTTAAATGTGTAAGGGGTAAGAACGGGCATCTCAGTCCTCTGCCAAGCTTCACCTCTGAACAGCCCGGGGTTGTGAGTCAATGGCAATTGCAGGCAAACCGATCCTTAGGAAGGAGGGAAACACTTTAGACAGCATGTAGTGACTTGGGAAACTCTCTGAAAACGTGCAGGTGATTCTTTACCCCCCCTCCTGCTTCGAGAGACTTGACTGTTCCCCCTCAGGGGCCTAAGGGCCACGCTAGGAGCCAGTCCAGCAGAGACACATTCCAAGGGCTCGAACACCAAGCCGGGCACACACAGCCCGGGACCCTCGCACAGGAGGGGGCACCCAAAGCTGAAGCCCTGATCGCCAAGAGCTGGAAGGGCCCAGATGCGCCCGAGAGGGGCGGGAAAGCAGCCAGCCAAAACGGGAAGGCCACAGACTACCTGAAAAGCAACCCCTGCCTGCCTGCAGCCTCGGAGGGGCCACAAAGCCAAGACGGGAGGTCGCTCGGGAGCCAACCTGGGCAGTCANGCTCCGGCCGCCGCCGCCTCCGCCGAGCTAGGGACGCGGCGCCGCTCCCGGAAATGAAGGGTCGGGCGGCCGCGCGGGTTGTTGGGAGATGGAGTCCTGGGAAGGGAGGGGCCAGGCGCGGAGCCTGCGGGGGGCGCCGCGGGGGCTGCCGGGAGTGGTAGTTCGCGGCTGTGCGCGCGGGGCCTGCCGGGAGGCGGGCCGGGTCGCAGTGGGTGAGGCTCTACCGGGCGTGTCCTGAGGGCTCCGCGGGCGGGGGCACCGAGCGGCTGTGCCCGTCTGAGGGGCACGGCCCGGCTCAAACCCGCCCTCAAACCCCCCTCGCTGCCCTGCATCCGCAGCCCGGCGAGGCGCGGCGTGAAAAAAGGCTGCGAAATAGTTGGTTAAAGTCAAAACACTGGCGTAAACCCCATGTCGGACCAGAGTGTGGTTTTGTACTTTAGCGCGAAGAACTCGTTTAAGAGCAGCATTCTGTCCTTATGGCCGTCCATCTGCTGATCATGATGTACGGTCTGGAGCGAACTGCCGCTGGAATTTCCAGATCCCCAAGACCCAGATTTTGGAAAGAAAGGTCTGGAGAAGCAGATGGAGGGTGCAGCGTGTGGGCTGCCCCACCGTCCACCGAGGCACCTCACAGGCAGGGACCGTGTCAATCTGCAGAAAGACCAAGTTGATTGACAAAACTCAGGGGACAATCACCCACATAAAAGCCGCCTCTGGAGAATATTGGCTGTTTTAACACACTTGCCAACAGGCAAGACCATCTTCAAATATTGTCCACGCAGGTGTTGAGCAATCACAGTTACAATGAAAACAGTGAAGCCATCAAAGTGGATTTACAATCAGGATTGTCAGTTTCATTACACACATTTATTTTCTCACAAATTGTATTTAATGTGAGTTTTAAATGACCCAGTTTCATTCTAGATGTATGTTTTTTTGTTTGTGTGTGCCATCCAGTGCCTGGATGGACTTTTGTTTTATGGATTTACTGACTGCTTTTTGAGCCTTTTTAGATGAACCTACACTACACTTCCAGCAATAAATTCAGTGTTCTGTCACATGACAAAATGGTTCTTTTTGTGTGTTTCAAATTGTCTGCTTCATAGCATTACCAGTTCAAGTAGTGTGAGAATTAGTACATAACAATTCCCCAGCACTCCCTTTGTCAGTTGCAAATTTAGAAATCCGTGGATTTCTTACTACATTGTTTATTACTGCCTACGACTTGCAATGTACTTAATTTCTGCAGAAGGCTATGACCAGCCTAGAGATGGTTTATGGCTTTTTTTTTCTCAGTTCCCTTCATAAGAGTTCTTAACAGAGTTTTCATTTTTGAATGCTCGTGGACCCTGAGATGATATTTTAATCCGCAGAACAATACCTGTGGTGACTGTGGCTGGTGTGTAACTGAACTCAGCAACAGTTTTGCTGCCCTCACAAATATCAGGCACGTGGCCATTGAGGACTGGGAGGAGGGAGATGCTTAATTTTGTACTGTAACACCTGGCAAAGCAAGCTGGGTGAGGATTCTTGCTGTTTAATATCAGCCTTTTGGTTTTTTCTGTGAGTGCACGGACATTTGTCTTCAGGAGCAGATGATGTTCATAACCTGTGTTTAATGAAGAAAGAACAGAAAGTCTAATAATTGGAGCTTGCAGAAACTCACCTTTTCTGATTGGTTGGAAATGTTGTTATTTTTAAGTGTGGCTTCAGTCCATATTGGATCAAGATCAGATTTCTAAATACAGTTCTGATGAACTGCAAATTCCCCAGATTCTGCTGTGGTGCAATGAAATTGATGTTCTTGCTAGAGCTGGTTTCCTTGAGCAGCTGCAGAGTTCTGAGTGCTGGGGCAGAGCTGCCAACTCATGGGGGGCTGCCAGAGGCAGATTCCAGGGTCCAGACTCAGCCACACCTCAAAGTGCCCATACCCCCAAAATCAAATACATCCATTCCTCCCTGTTTTCCCATCAGGGATAACATTTGAATTGAAACAGTTAAGGGTCAATAAGCCATCAGGCTTATTATTAATCAGCCATCATTTGGCTGATTAATTTGTTTTATAGAAATTGTTCTTTCCACTTGAAAAAAAAATTACAATCCACTGTAATCACACACTTCAGAAAAAAAAAGAGAATGGTAAAGAGTATTTTAGGTGCAGGCATAGGAGAATAACAATATATGCAGAAGAAAGAAAGGCTGAAGCAGGGATTTAAAAAATGAAGGTGAGTATCTTCTGAGTATTGCTTGGTATGTCTGGATGCAGTAATGGGGCAAGGAGAGATGACTGGCATTTATTGTCAATTTTAAGGTATAGTAAAAAGCAGGTCTTTATGTGACATTGAATGCAACATGACTGACAGTAATTTTGCCATCCCCATTCTGTCAGCTGCTGATAAAGTGCATGAGCATATGTATAATTTCTGAATGATGTGAAGACACTTTCTGGTTCATAAGTAATTCCTTAAAAATAAAAAAGATCTGATCGGTGAAGGGAGAGGGTAATGCAGTTTCAAAGCAATGCAATATTCAACATAACAGGTAGTACTTGTAATATATATCTTGTAGAGGAACTGTACTTTATTATAATTTGAGCCATCAATTACAGGAGAAGCAGTTAGAGAAATTGAACTAATTTGAGCACTGCAATAGAGTTTGCACCTGGCTATTCCAGAAGTTAATATGGGCCATTTGGTGCACAAAAAGTCTTGCACATTCCAAATGCCTGGAGAGCAATATTGTTGTTAATATCAACCATATTAATGCACAGTAGAGATATGTCCAAAGCAGTGATTAATTTACAATTAAAATGCAAGGGGGAAAAGAGGAATGTCAAGGAAAATCAGGTTGTGGCAGCATAGGGAGGCTATGGCACAGACTAAGAAAAACTTTTCATTTAAAGCAGTATTTGTTTCCATGATTTCATAAAGCTCCACTTTTTACCCACTTACACAGCTGAATCTGAATTTCATAAAGTCCGTTTGTTCTAAGAATTAATCAGTAGGGCAGAAGCAACACTGGAATAATGTTTCCTGTTTGTAGGCTGGTTACCATCCAGGCTTTTCTGAAAAATTGCAGCTTCTCTGAGTCCAAATATGTCTTTCTGTAACACATCCCAGCTGCACAAACATCATATTCCAACCAGAGGGTCCCTAGGTGGGCTGTTTCAGAACACATCTTCCTGCTCTGCCACAGGATGGTTTTGCCTCTGGCAAAATCCTCCGGTCCTTTCCATGGGCGTAGAACTGCCTGTGAAGCTTCCACTACCTGAGCCCACATCTCACTTATTTCAGGAGAGACTCTTGAGGGGCAGGCAGTAACAGGGAATATTGGCAGGGAACGGTGGAAAGTGTGGGGGGAGTGAAAAAAAGACAGCGAATGATGTCCCAGTGTTTTCCCTCCTCGTGCTGCCCTGCTGAGATGATCCACCCGTTTGCTACCAGCCTTTGCATGGGCAGGACCCGTCTGACTCACTGAAAAGGAATGTAGGTAGCAAACTTCAAAGTTTTTAAGAAGCGAAGATGATTCTATTTTAAGCTTTAGAGCCGAGACTACAACTGCTCGTGTTATGCCTGTGGAAGACTGGGAGTGCCGGGCAGAGGTGATGATTTATCTCAGGAACTGGGACGACAACCCTGCCCTTCAGACAGCTTCTTCTGCCAGCAGAACATGGGCAGAAGTCCCTGCAGGGAGGCTGTGCTGAATGTTAACATCAGGCTGCATCCAGCCCAGTGATGCTTTTTTTTTTCTAGCCTGAAGAAATGAAGGTTGATTCCATACTGTGGATTTTCACTCTGTCTCCTCAGTCTTTTGAAACGTTTGAACCAGTTTCACATAGAAGAGGCAGAGAAGGTTTGCTCTCGAAGTGAATTACAAATTTATGCAGAATTCTTACAAGTTGTCTCAAAATAAATGACTGAACAGGGGAGACCCTTTTGTTACTGCTCCTGAAATGATGTGCTCAGCCTTTAATGAAAAGCATTTAAGGTCAGAGTTCTCAGGGTTCTCCATTGTCCAGTAAGCAGTAAATTCTGGCTTTTCCTGTGCCTGGGGCATTCACAGTGTTGCTTTTTGTGGATTCCCTGATGTCTACAAAGGGGTGAATTCCTGCTGCCAAAATATTACCATTTAATTATCAAACCAATCAACTGTGAGACAAATGTCCCCAGGGAAGCAATCTTCATTAGTTCCAATTTTTACAGAGCTACTTGGGGTTTTTTTGGTTTCTCATTTTCTCCCACATTAGTAATTGGCAGTGTATGCATGTCTCCAAATTAGGATGGAAACATGGGGTTTGAGGATTGCCAATTAATGGATGATATTAGATGTCCTGAGCTGTCCTTCAGGATGATGATGTGATCTGATCTGACGCTGTTCTTGGGAAAGCTTTGGAGGTACAGGTTTTAAAATGTTACCACTGTTAGAAGTTTAAAATATGTGTGAATTATATCCTGATGGCACCACAGCTGTCTCTGTCACACCCTTAGACACCTCCTTTAAGTGGATCTGGTACTTTCCATGGGAAGTTTAGGAGTTTGTATTTGAGAACTAATCCTCAGTAGAATTCTCTCGTGTGAACCATACATGATCTTTATCCTTCTCCCAGAAACTGAGGTCCAGATTCCTCAGTCTTTTGTTACAGCACCTGTATATTCTAAGACTCTGGAGCCTGGATTTTTCCCGATTGCTGTTGTGTGTCTGTTCCAGTAAGTTCTTTTATCTACTGACAACAATTCACCTCTCTGGCATTTAAACTATACAGGAGGAGGAGAAAAGGACAGGTCACTGTCTGCTTTTTGTAACAGTCAGCTGCTGACAGATTTTTCTTGGTTAGCAGGCTGGGTTTCAAGTTCCAAAATGCCTGTGACAGTGGCCAGTTAGAACACTGGTAGCAGAACAGGGCTGAACCAGAAGCACATGCCAGACTAGTGAGGTCAGAATTCCTGGGGATGGTTGCAGCCTGTAAGTGTTCCCATTTATTACATTGTCAGTTTGATTGTAGTCCAAGTCACTCAGCTTTGTGCCAGATCCTCAAGCCAGAAAGGTCTTGTTTGCCTGATTTCCTAAGGATACAAATCTTCTGAGATCTCCCTGTCTCTGTATTTGTGTCTTTCAGTCCCCTTGCAATTACTGTTGGGCCAATTTCAATCAGATGAGATACAGGGGTGGTCGGCCTAAGGATTTGAAGTTGTGTTTTGTGAAAATGCACAGCTGTGTGGAGGGAGATACCACAGGAAAGCTCTGTAAGGCTGTAGTAGGAGTGGAAAGGCTGTAGGAGTTCAGTTGGATACTGAGGATCCCCTTGGAGAGCATTCTTACCAGTGTTCCTCAGGGAGTTTGTCTTACACACAGGAGAATCCAACCACAAAACACAAACAGGAAGACAGATTTCTTTTACTGCTCTCTGAAAACCTCGTTTCACTTTGCCTCTTCTCATATAGATCAACTGGTGCCATAAATGTCTCATATAACCCATCAGATAAAGCCCTACTATGGCTTTCTGTCAGCTGTGAACACAAGAGGACAGTTGTCTTCCTTGGTGCATCTAAATAGCCCCAAAACAGCTGAAAAAAATGGCAATCTACAGTCATCTTCAAGCTGTGGTCCAGGGCAGCTGCTCTTTGGTAAGGCAGAGAAACATGGTCAAAGAAATCACTGCAGCTTTTTCTCTTAAAGGTCATAGTACATATTTTCATGGATGCAAGCTAACAAACCAACCCAGGGAGAACTGAAAGCAGTACTTGAACAGACAAAAATTAGTCTCATTTTCATTTTGGCTGAAAATTAAAACTGGCACAGTAACACTTCACAGGATGGTCTTCAAAATCCCCTTTTCAGAATATTTAGCTGGACTTGGATCAAAACACAGTAGATGGAGACATTTGCACAGACTGGCAGACTGGGACTCTCCAGGCTGGAATTATCCAGCCAGTTTTAGTCGGAGGAACTGGATTTCTATCTCAAAGAGGGAGACAATGCCTTAAAATGCTGCTTGTCCTTTTTTTTTTTACCCACCACAGTTTTTAATTAGGTCGTGTTTCAAAGAAAAGAATGGAAAACAGTGCTGCTGATTTTTCTACATTCAAATAATAATCAAGAAAGTGCTGTTTAATGAGTTTCTTTTCTCTGTATTAGTTCACATAATCATTTATATCATCAACAGGAGAACAGTGCAAATGCAAGTCCTGTCATGAAGAGTTCCCACCTGAGTAACTTATGTTAAGGGGAAGAAATGGTGTTTCAGAAACTATGACTTCCATGCTTCCCTCATTCCTTCTTCTCTATTTACATTGCTTGCATAGAATATGGTTGTTTTAGTTCATATTTTTTTACAAAAATAAGCTGCTGTTGGCTATTAGTATTTTACAAAAGCAAACTGCAAACATCATCACCAGCATAATAGCTACTGAGGTTTTAATGAAATAAAAGGAACATTGAAAGAGAAAACTCAGTTTCAAAGGTGAAATTGATAAGGTTTATTGTTAAGTTGGGAGATATGTCAGATGGAAAAAATACCATAAATTAACAACGTGTATTTCTTGTCTGAAAGGACCAGATGTGTTCTAGTGGGATTGAAGTGGACATTTTTTGCAGCACTGGGTAACCTTATCCACAGTTATTTACTAGAGCATCTTTCTTAGGATTATTTGACCACCATAAGGTGAAAGATGGTGAATTGAACATATTGATCATCTCCAGTTCCAAAGTTCTTGTGTGAGGTTCTTGACAATTCATTCAGCTTCATTCAGTATCAAATTTACTGTGTCTGGGCCTTCAGTTCTTAGATCCCATCAAAGCAAAAGAGAGCCACCATCTCCCCTTTCTCTGATGCTGGGGATCACTTTGGGAACAAAATGATGCTGATTTCCAGCTGCCTGTCTCCTCCTCCTGGAATAATTGCCAGACAGATCTAAAATTTTGCCTTGCACGCAGTACCACCCAGTTAAACAAACATGTTGCACAAGACCAGAATGCAGTGGCTGGGTCCTTTTGTGCTTCTTTCTTGATTTACAGTATTTTAAATTCCTCTGGTTGCCATTGATGTGACTTTTATTTACTGTCTCCCACTGTGTCATGAACTAAATGGTTACCTTTGGATGGAGGCTGAGGGCTGAGTTTAGAGAGGAGATGTTGTCAGCCCTTAAGCTTTGAGGTGTGTGTTCATTAGAATTGATCAGTTTGGGGACTCCTTGCTGTTTTGGAAGACAGGAACAGAAAAAAGAGACCATAAGTGCTACTGGACTGAATAAAAGGTTCTGTTATTGGGAAAAGGAAAAGAAAAAAAGCCAAACCCAACTTACCACAGAAACAAAGAGGTAAGAGCTCTAGAGAGACAGGAGTTGTCAAAAGGCCTTCCCCATCAAACAGACTTCAGAGAACCACAGCAGACGGATTTTCAGTACCAGTCAAATGTAAGAGTGTAGGAAGTTGACATGCTGTCCCTTGGAGAGCCGAGGTATTGACAAAAGACATGCAAACTTGAAAAATGTACATTTGTGGAAAAATCCATCCTGACAAGTGACTGCACTTAAGTCGCCAAATGGACTTCACCCCTGGGATGAAACTCAATTATTGTTGCACATCCAATGAATCCATCCATGGAGAAAGCACATGGCCAATAAAAGGGAACTGTTCAGTAATCAGATCTTTCAAAAACTATTTAGCTCTTTGCCACTGAGTCCCTGCTCTAAGTGACGTGTGCTTCCCTGCAAACCTGCTTGGCTCCTTGACTGCCTGGTGAGGAGTGCTGAGCCACTGGGAGCTCCTCTGCACCACAAACACATCCTGCACGAGCCACCCCAAAGCATTTCTCAACCCCTTCTGTGTTTCACAGAAAAGCTTGTTCAATTGTAACTTGTATTTAGTGCACATGAAGGATGCTTTTGGAGATTTTTTTACAATACTGTGAGTAGAAGCTATTTATTGCCTAAAGGATTGTGTTAAATGGTTTAACCCAGTCAAAGTTCCATTAAGTAAGGAGCTTGCAAGCTGCAGTCATTAAGACAGTCTTCCATTTTGAGTGAGGAAGTGTCTTGTGTGCATCTGCTGCTCAGAGTTTATCTTTCCATACCAATATTTACAGGTGCCATCTCTCTTATTTGAGATTACATTATACTTTGCACAAGCTGTGTACTTTTTATTTGCCATCTTCTTGATTTCAGCAGGTCCACAGTTATTATCATGAGTAAATCCCTCTTAGCAAAAAGTCCATTTTGGGTAATTTTTTTTTTCTGCTTCACAAATGAAAGCCAGCCTCCCTACTGGCCTGGAAGCCATTTGTTTTAGGATGCACCTGCACACATATTTGTTTCATAACAAAAACATCGTTGTGAAACTGAAACACTGTAAATGTTGTTTGGGGAAAACAGGCAACAGTGGCTGACAACAGAGGCTTTTGAGGACATGTATATTATGTGCAAGTGTTTAATAAGTTTACTTTGTTGCCATGGCCAGATTTGAAACATTTGTCTCTTTTACCAGACATCTCGTTCACTGCTGTGTCTGTTCTCATAGATCTGTCATGGTGATTTCTAGAAGATGTTGTTCTCTAGAGTAAATTGAATATCCAGTTTTTCATAACAATTCAGAATGCAGTTCCCCTCAGATATGTGAAATTTCAGCGCCAACACTGTGTACCCACATATATGTGCCATGAACACAGACATCTGCCCTTCTACCAATCAATAACAGGAAAAATGTCCTGAGGACAAAGCTGCACATTTTTTTTTGTCGTTATTTCTTTTTTACTACCATTGTTTCAACCCTTTCATAACCTGTCTGCCTTTTTCTTTACAAGCTGGCAGTTTGGTCTTGGAACATTCTCTGGGCTGCCAAGCAACGAGCTTCCCCTTATTCAGATTTTCAGGGAAAAATGTAGCACATCTGTTTACACTGTCACCCTGACATAAGTTTGAGCCCACTCTCCGGAGTTATCAGATATTATTATGTCAAGTACCAGCTCTGAAGGAGCATCAGCCATCAAGTCTTGCATCATCCCAGCCTCAGAGAAAACTGTTTAGCACAATTTTATTCATATCCTGTGAGTAGACATGAACAGGGTACTGGATTTAACTCTCGTTTCAGCCAAAGACTAGCATTTCTTGCAATGATATTAGCAGTTTTATCTCAACAAGCAAAAAATCCACATTCTTTGAAAAATCTCCTTGGGGAACTGAAAAAAAAACCCCTCTGCCTTCAAACCCAATAACATGTTTTCATAAAAACACCCTATATTTGCTTCATATTTATGACAAACCTTCATCACACTCCAAATTTATCCAGCAGTTTTTTCTCTGTCTAACATTCTTTTCAGCATTTGTCTTTGCTGATACAGTGACTCAGCACAACATGAGCATGGTATGCAAGTCTACCATTAAGCAAATATTTCTCATTGTTTGCAGAATCCCTAGAATTCGGCAGAGGAATAGACTGGTATTTGAGCCAAGAAACATCTGAATGTCATGTAAAGTTCAGTTAATTATTTTCTAAATAGTCACCAGCACTGCTCTAGCTTAGAGTAGGGTTCAACTGGTATTGTTGTGATCACACTGGAGCCTTTCAGAGGGGGGGAAATGTTTGCTTTCATTTTGGCCTGCCTGGTTCCACATTGTGACAGAGCCATTTCACTAAAGGATGCATTCACAGAGACTGAGAAAAACCATGGTGTGGTCTTTTAAAAATTGCACCATTGTTCTTCCAGGGAATCAGCTTAGTCTGATTAGCACTCTGCACATATTCCATGTGCTCCTCAGCCAGGAGCACACAAACCAGCTGTGGCCATGGCAAAATTCAAGTGAACTGTCCTGCCATTGTAATCTGTGTCTGTGTTTATGGCACCACAAAATAAAGAATAAGCATTTTTGAGTGTTTAAGTTCAACTCTACAGGGCTTGAGCTTTCTGGCTCTGCTCTGGGCTCCCTGACCTGTTCTGGCAGTGCTGAAGGGATTGGGAGCTGATGATGGAAGTGTTGCTCTAGCAGCAATGAGTCAACACTAGTGAGCAACCTCTGAACACATCTCAGCAGGAGTCCCCTTATGTCAGATGTTCCAAAGGTAGCAAAAAATCACATGATTTGCAGTTCATACTCCAAATCTTGACTTCTACAAAATAAGTTAGAAGATCTGACTTTGTGCTATTTCCAAAACCCTGGAAAACAACGTGAGGAGCATGGGAACACAGCCTTGCTCAGGTTTACAAAGGTATTTAAACATACAAAGATGCAGACAGACACCTAATAGGATTTATAAAAGTGCCTAAGGGAGTTTGGGACCTAATTCCCATTGGCTGTCAATGGGAATTAGATGTGTAATCTACTTAGGCAATTTGAAAATCCCACTGGCTGCATCTTTTCATGGCTAAGTACCATTACAAGCCTTAGCCTTAATGAATAGAATTATTATTATACTTGGTTTCATTTCCCTAAACTCTGATCTTGGTATGAAGACTCAGTGAAAAACTGCTTGAATCCAAGCATAGATGTGTGCCATGGACATGAAGTGTCAGGAAGGAATAACTGAGCTGCTGAAACCATCTTCATATCACCACTGCATCTGCAACCAGCCCAGAGAGCTCCCAAGGGATCCTGTACTGGTCAGCTTGGCTTTAATCTGTGTCATGTAAAAATGCAAGTGACTTGGTGAAGGAAAATTCTGCTCACTCACAGCAAAGCAATAAAGAAAACAAAATCTTAAGTGTCCAGAGGCTGTGACTAGCCAGTTGAAAGGGTTTCATTTTTCCTGCAAGGAACAGCATTGGAATCTTCTCACCACACCATGGACTGAATTAAGTCCCATCTGGTGCTGGAGAGAATTTACAGCTTTGGGCAGTACAAGGACTCTTTGGTTACCCTCTTTTGCTCAGGCAACCCAGACACAGGCTGCAGTGCAGAGTTTAACCAAACAACACTCTATCCCTTTCCCTTTTTCTTGTCAGGCTTGAACTCAAACAATAACCAGAATTTCCCTACCCATACAACTTTACAAAATCTGTGAAAAACTTGATTTCCCTGGATTTCTACATGGTGTACTTTTCATTAAACCCAACTTGAACTTCTTGTAATTGTTTATCCACTTAACTTTACGTGCTTGGAGTTGTGTTATGCAAGTTAGCCAGCATACAAAAGAGGAAGAATGACATGTTGGGATAGGAAAATGTTGGGATGGGTTTCTACAGTGTCTGAAGCTGCAAAAAGTTACTAATTATTTACAGGGCTTCATTAAATGTGCAACAAAACAAGGTGGTTGAAATGCTCTTTGAGCTTGGTGGATTTTGAAAAATACTGTTTGTGTTCAATAAGAATAATTTGACACTGAAAACTTTAACAACCACAACTCTTTTAAAAATGTTACATGTATTGCTGGGTGAGCCCCTTGCTGGAAGTCAGATGACACCAAGCTGGGGAGGAATGTTGGTGTGCTGGAGGGCAGCAAAGCTCAGCAGAGAGATCTGGGCAGGCCAGAGTGATGGGTCAAGGCCCAGGGTGTGAGGTTCCACAAGGCCAAATGCTGGGTCCTCCACTTTGGCCCCCTGAAGTGCTCCAGGCTTGTGGCAGAGCTGCTGAAAAGTGTCCCAGTGGGAAAACACCTGGGAGTGCTGGTGAGCAGCAGCTGAACAAGAGGCAGGTGTGCCCAGGTGGACAAGAAGGCCAATGGCACCTGGCCTGTATCAAAACTGGTGTGGCCAGCAGTACAAGGGGGGGATTGTCCCTCAGTACTGGGCACACCTCTCCTGTGCTCAGTTCAGGCCCCTCAGTTCAGGAAGGACAATGGAGCGTGAACAGAGAAGGGCAGTGGAGTTGGGAAAAGACCTGGAGAATAAGACTGATGAGGAGAGGCTGAAGGAGCTGCTGGGGCTCAGCCTGGACAGCAGGAGGTGCAGAGGGGACCTTATTTCTCTCTCTGACCTTATTTGTCACCACCCTGATAGGAGGGTGTACCTGGGTGGGAGTTGGCCTTTTCTTCTAGAAAACTAGTGACAGGATAAGGGGAAATCACCTCAAGCTGTGGCAGGGGAGGTTCAGGTTGGACACCAGGAAGAATTGCTTCATGGGAAAGGTAGTCAAACATTGGAACAAACTATCCAGAAAAGTAGTGGAGCCACCACCCCTTGAAGTGTTGAGGGAACACCTGGACAAGGCACTCAGGGCTCTGGTCTGGTTGACAAGGTGGGGATTAGTCACAGGTTGGACTCAGTGATCTTGGAGGTCTTTTCCAACCTTAAGGATTCCATGATTCTTAGGAGAATTTCTTGATTCTTGATATCTTGATTTTCTCCTAGCAAGAACTCTTCCTGTTCTGGCACATCTGCACATGCACAGAGCTGAGCAGTCAGTTTGCTGCAGGATGGTCTCACTTGAGGTTCAGTTTGGCTTTTTGAATCAGACAGAAAAGGTCACACACTGGATGTGTCTGTAATGCCCACTGACAGAGCTCAAGGGAAGAATGTCCTGTGAAAATGGGTCAGTGCCCAGGTGCAGTCAGCACAGGGATCCAGGAGGGAACTGGCACCAGGAACCCACACAAGCCTTGGCTGTAGCCAGCTGAATTCAGTTTTACTGCAGACAGCAAAAGCCTGCTGAAATCTTGCCACAGCTAGAATTTCTTCCCAGCACACCCATTGCTGAGCAACAATGTGTGTCCTTTTCCAGAGAATGGGATCAACCCAGTCTGGCTCTTGAGAAACACACCAGCTGCACTTGAGAGAGGCTGGGATGAATGTTCAAGGAGCTGTGCAGCCCAGCAGAACACTGGGTTTCCATAGCTCAGGGCACTTAGGCAGTGTAGTCCCCCATGTGAAAGAGACACCCTCTGCCCGAGGCACTGGCATTGAGGTGCAAGGGGCATACACCATTACAAGGAATGGAAGGGATTTCTGTGTTGAGAAGCCAACTGATCAGGAATAAGAAGAGTCAGCTTAAGATTTTTTTTTTCCTTTCTCTCTCTCTCTTTTTTTTCTTTTTAAATTATTTTCTGGTAAGTCAATTTGATACTAATGAACTGGAGGCACATTAGGGCTAACTGCTTCCTGGCACAGACTACACAGACATTGTGCAAGATTCCTTTCAGCTCAGCTTTGCTGACATGTTTGGTTCTGACCTCAAGTATCTCAAGTTTTTCCAGTTCTGACCCTCTGCAAGTGAAAAGGCCCCTGTCAGTGAACTTGTGCCAAAATACCTGGGGAGCTGGGGCAGACTGGAAAAACTGGGTTGTTCTGCCTGTGATCTCAGGCAGGGGGTTGAGCTACTCTGCAGCTCTGGGAGGCCAGTCTGCAGAAGAGGGAAAAGGCATCAGGTGGGATGTGGAGAGTTAGTTCCAGTGGGATGAGTGAGCACACTGACAGCCAGCAGGCAAATGGCTCAGTTCCTTATTTCCAGTGGAAAATATTTCAATTACAGTGTTTTGTTTCATCAACATTTTTCTTAGATCCTTTTTCATTTTCTGAATAAAAGGAAATCATCCTTGGCATAATAATGGGTGAATATTGTCATGAAAAATCTAGCTCCCACTAAGTGCCCCCTGCTCCTCCAGCAGACATTTTCCAACAAAAGGCTCTGAAATTTCAGCTGTCCCTGTATGTGCTCCAGATGAGTTTTACTTGGAGTCATTGGTGTTCCTTCCAGTTTCTGCATGTTCTGTTTTCAGTGTTAGTCTGATTCAGCATCCCTTGACAGGAACAGATATCATCCTGTGGCTCCATCTAGACTGAGCTGTACTCACATCACAGAGGAGATACAGGTTCTAGTTTCATCTCACCTCTTCCCCTCCTGATAATAATCACAACAATGATTTTCACTCTACCTGACTTTTGCCTGTCTTGACTGGCAAGCTAGAGAATTAATTCTCCTGCCTCACAAGAGGTTTATAACCATCCCTCTCAATATGCTGCATATGGGATATTTCCTAAATTATTTTATTATTTTTAAATCTACTTCCTTCTTTAACTAGTGAGAGAAAATTAGCTAACAGTTGGGGAAATCTGCATGTACAGTTTTATTTTCTGTGTTTTCTCAGTTCTGAATTTTTCTTCATAATTTTATTTGGAAAATATCCCTGAAAAAAGTGCTTATTTGTCCCCCCAGTCCCAGGGAAGGCTCTGTGTCTTTGTGAGAATGTGGGCATGTATGTGAAGAGAGTAGGATGTCCATGAGACATCTCTCTTCCTTGGCTCTGCAGTTTGAACCAACAACTGAAACATTTGTTACTATATTTGAGGAAAAATCTGACATTTGATTGACACAATCATTATTTTATAAATTTGCTTACCTGTAGCTGTCCACAGGTCTTAAATCCACTGCTGGAGAGGTTGAGGGGGAGTTTGATAACATTGAAGGGTTCTGCTTTGATCTCTGTGTGGCCATCTGTAATTGTCAATTTTACTATTTCTTAATCATGTTTGCTCTCTTAAAGCACTGCAATGATTTTAATGCTTTTTACTCAGATTGATCTGAGAGAAAATTTAGTTCTGTTTGGAGAAGGGAGCACCGAGAAGCTTTACAAGGCCTGATGTTCAGTAGTTTTTAACTGCTGGAGCTCTTCCCAGCAGCTGTAAGGGCTGTGTAACATAGAGGGAACTTCACTCAAGTCGAGCTCAAGGGGCCTGGGATTCATCTGGAAGTCTATTTTTGACTAGCTGGATTTAGCTGGTCAAAATCTACACAGCTGTGAACAAATGCAGCTGTGCTGGTAGAAGATGTTGCTGTTCCCAGGAGATGATCATCATCAAGCTGGCCAGAGGTTCCTGCCCCAGCCCTTCTGCCAGTGAAGCACCCCATGGGTGATCCTGAATTCAGGCAGTACCAGGGGGATGGGTGGATGATGGATGGATATGGATGGATGATGGAGGGATAGATGGATGATGGAGGGATGGATGGACTGATCCAAATGATTCTGCAGGATGCAAACTACAGCACACTCACATGAGCCTGGTCTATCAGCATGTTTAAAGAAGGAAAGGTGGTGTAGTCTGGTGGGCAGGTCATTGTGACATAGCTGGTCTCACAGTGGCACAACTACAGAGAGAAGAGGAAATCTCTCCCTGGCTTCAGTCATAACAAACCTTCCTCACTCCTCTTGCTGTGTGCCAGAACAGAACTGGTGGAAATGTCTCTCAGTCTCTGCACACAAAATGTTTAGTGCTCATCCCACCCAGAAGAGTACAGTGGAATCACAAACCCTAGAGATAGGAAAAATTTGTATCTTTTGAGAATAAGTGGCAGAGTCTGACCAAAGGTCAGAGAGTGACATGGAAACCAGCCAGAATGAAGAATTGATTATTTTTAGTAGGCAGCTCTATTTTCAACTGTTGATCTATCTGGGTTGTTATAGCCTTGGAGCTACTCCTCCTAAACACACAGTGAAGGTTGCTCTTGAAGAATGAGGGTGGAAAGGGATTAATCAGTTCTCCCAGCAAACATCACATGGTACAGAAGAGAGGAGGGATTTGTCCGGCTTTAAAGTACCCCAAAATTGGCAGCAGTAACAAAAAAGCTTTAACTGATAGGCAAATATGGAAGGCAAACAAATTTGCTCTGCTGAGCAGAGACAAATAGTATCTAGATAATCTAAGAGAAAGATTTCACTTTTGCCTAATCCCCATGGCATTTCCAGCCCAAAGATTTCTGGGAATCTGGCGGAGTCCAAATCACATGACATTTCTAGCCAGCTTTGCTGACCAAGGACTTTGGGATCAGCCCTGAACTTTGGACGATTAGTCAAAATGGAATGCTTTAGGCTTAGCTATTAACAGTGTCTGTTTGGAGCTCTGTGCTGTGCTGGCGCTCCATCATCTTCCATCCTAGGAAGTCTGAAATGCCCTCGTCTGTAGGGGACTCAATCTAGGCCATCAGACCTGGGGCCAAGATGTTTATTTTGTGCTTTACCCATTTTTAGGGTCAGTGGGGTTAGTGAAAGAAGCTACCAATGTATATGGTACCCTGAAACAGTGCTGCTACAGAAGTACCTGCTGTCATCTGCTCTTTACCCTGGGATTTACCAACTCCTGCCTCTTCTTTTCTTACTCTACACCCTCACCATTGCTCCTTCCTCCCTTCTTCCCTCATCCCCAGCCCTGTGGATTGAAGGCTGTGGCTTCATTTTGTCTTCCAGATTTGAAATTGCAGCTCCTGCCTCCAGTTCCAGGGCCACCACTGAGGCTGGGCATGGTCTGGGCTGCTGGTGTCCAGAGCTGCTCCACTGTTCCTGGGTTAGGCTTTCCAGCACCACGGGCTCTCTCACACAGCACAGAGCTCCTGCTCTGACCTGCAGGAGCTGTCTCATGCTGGGCAGGATTTGGGCTCCATGGTGGGCAAAACCAGCTGCAGCACTGGAGCCTGACCATCCTTGGAAGTGCTGTAGCCAACAGCTGCATTTTAGGAAATGCCTGTGGCTCAGGTAATGTGCAGTAACCTTCCTCTGGACATCTTGAAGTGCGCTGATGCCTGTCTGGGCACCTGCCACAGATCCACAGAAGGGATCTTGGTGGGAGTTGCCAGAGTGAGTTGGATTCAGGCTCTCAGCCTTCAGCAGGCTCCAGAGTACTTGGCACGGGGTCAAGGCTCTCACAACAGCTGTGCCCCTTTGCTAATGGCTTGACAAATATGAGCATTTTTGCATTTGTCACAAAATCCCCAGGCCTGTCGCTTTCAAGTTTCTCAAGGCTTTAATTCCATGCCAGTATATTGGGCTGGGGGGAGAGAGGGAGAAGCAATGCTCTGCAGATGTCCAAGGCTGGAATATCCTGGGAAGCATTAATCCTCTGAAGAAAAATATTCCATGGAGAGAGAGATTTTAAATATTTGCTGCGTTTCTACAAACACTTTAAGCTGGCATAAGCCAGCTCTGCAACAACTTCTTTCAGAGGGCACTCCACCATTCCTGTTCCTCTGCCTTCTTCCTGGCCCAGTACTGCTCCTTTCCCCATGCTGGCACCAGCACACAGGCGATTGTGAAGTGAACCAGGCCAGGGAACTCAGCCAGCTTAAAACTAAACATTTTCCCTTTCCCCAGGTTAGTTTCAACCTGGATGAGTTCCCTGATCTGGTTCATTGCGGGGCCACAAGAACACTTGTGCTGGCACAAGGTGGGGAGTAGCAGAGGGAGTGAGGAGGAATGTGGGCTGCAGGTGTGGGGAAGGAAGGGCCATTTCCTTCAGCAGCACTGCTGGTTTATGCTGGCTTAGAGACTTGGTGTATCTGTGGTGTTAATTGCTGAAAATTATGTGCTCCAAAATGTGTGTCACAGCTGAGAGATTTTCAGGAATAAAAGCCGCTCTCACTTTTAGAACGGGACCTGATTTCTTAAGTTCTTCTTCGGTTAAAGTTTGGTGGGTCAGAGTGAAAACCGAGTTTATAATATTATGCCAAATAATTGTCAGTTTACCTAGGCATGATAAAAAGGGAGATGGGGGCGTGAGGCAGGGAAAAACTGCTTCTAAAATTATAGAACAGATTAGGAGCAGAGGCACAATGACCTGGCATGTCTCCTTGCAGCCTGGTTCCCACCAGGGGCTTCCCTGCCTCTCTGTATGGCAAGGAGGAAACCAAGTCAGTTGGCTGCCACACAGCACTCAGTTCCCATGTGCATGGATGGTGCACATTTATTATGTGTTTATTTAAATATCAAGGAGAATAAATCATCTAAGTGGCAGCTTGGTGAATGATTTTTCAGAAGTTGTCTCATTTATCCTAATAAAATGTGAACTAATTCATTTATCCGAGTGAAGCTTTCTCTGGATTTACAGTGGTGTAGCTGAAAGTAGGATTGGCTCCATGACTCTGTAGCAGCATTAGTGAGTATTCTGCTTCCAAATATTACTTTTGTTCTACTGAATTAATCTGAGGCATCCATTAAGTTTTGGGGCACAACACTGCCTTTCATTTATAGCTGTAACCAACAAGAAGATACCAAAGTCTGACCCATTCATGGAATAATGGACATCAGCAAAAGTTCTCTGTATTTGCTCCCCTGCAGTTCCACTGGGCGAGGGACTCATTTCAGCCACGTTGGGCAGTGCTGGGGTCACTGTGGCTGCTCTGGCTTTACAAGGGTTTTTCCAGCAGGGAGATGTGAGATGCTCATTATGCTCCTCATGTGTGTAATTCACACTGAATCAGCCCATCAGTTGGATTTTGAAGGTGAGGTTCTTGTGCATAAGAAATTCCCCTTTCTAAGAAAAAAGTCCCTTAATTTTCTTCCCCTTTTCTTTGGTTCCTTAGAATGTTATTGTTTTCAACTGAGAGGATAATTTAAAGCGAATCTTGACCATATTCCCACCTGAGGAGAGATGTACTTGAAGTGATTTGCATATTTATTGAATATATGCTCCTAGGATGGCCACACCGCAATGTCGTGTCTCATTTACAGCTTGTTGCTGCTGGCTCTCCAGCTTGTTAAAGGAAAGACACTGTAAAAAGGAAACAAGTGTTATATGAGGACTACAAACATAAAAGTGACTGAAGTATGGAGGGAAAGGGATAGATTGGCAGCCTGAAAATATAATAAACCATTAAAGCATTAAAGCATTAAAGGGAGGCCTGCTGAGCTTGTTGTTTAATTATTTCTAGTGATGAAGAATATCAATAATGATGATTTTAAGCCTCTATGACATTTACATTTGTAAGAGCTCCAGAGGTTGGCTTTAGTAAAACCCACTGAGGCTGCTCTTAAGGAGCTAAAATAAGGCTTGCAATGCTACTTTTTACCAAAAAAAAGCATTTTATGCATCTGTACTCAGCCTATTGGCTGCCTACAGCCTATAGCAAACATGTCCAGCCCCAGTCAATCAAAGCAATGGGGTGGTCTGGTCACACATTTATGACAGAGCCTTGACAGAGCCTTCTGCATCAGTGGTGGAAATGGCAGTTCAAAGAGTGGGTTTGTTGGAGTGCCTGTGGCATCTCTCATTTTACAGGTGTATCACTAATGAGAATTGAAGTGGCCCCAGATGCCGGCAGTGGTAGAATTTCTGTGATAAGGTTAAAGTGTTAGTAAACTCTCAGTTTCTAGAGGTTCTCTGTGATAAGTTTGAGTAGTTTCACAACCCAACATTTTGATAGCCCTTTTAACTCAACGGAGATGATAAAAAAATTAAGATTATAAAAATAAGAGAGAAATTAGGGTAATTTTAAAATGCCATGCCATAATTTATCTGAAACATCTCATCATTCCAGATTAATTTCCTATGCGCTGTAATAATATTGTCCTTATATTAGTCTTTGGTATTCAGATGGATTAAATTTTAGCATAAGATATTAGAAACTATAAATAAAATCTCAGTCTGATTAAAATCCTTCAGAGAAACATAAAATAATAATCTGGAGAAAAAAATCACATCTTAATTACAATATCAAATAAGATTAATTTGTAAAAACAGTGATACACTATTTTGTTTTAGTGTCAGACAAAATGTGTATATTTAATGAAAAGATGATAACCATGTGGTTTTTATATATAGCTATTATTCCTTATTTATTCTGGTACAGGTGTAGAATAGAACCTAATCCCAAATTCTGAAAGGCTTTCTGCATATTGTATCACTTCACAAAAGCATTCTTGTGAAAAATTCTAGCATTTGAAAACCTTCACTACAAGGAATTTGAAAAGATTCTTTTTGTTTCTTTTACACCTCCACAAATGTTCTTCAATTTTTTTAACCAGAATGCTTATGAAGATGTTATTTTGGTTCCCCAACACCCAGAGAAGAAGTATTGCTCCAGAGACAAGAAGAGATACTTTTTGTTTCACCAAAAAATGCTTAAAAATATTTTTAAAGGGCATGAGATGTTTCGTGTTAAATATTGCCAATGCTGAAAGATGCTGAAGGTTTCATTTGAACAGCTTGGTGCAAGGTTCCCTCTTTCAACAAGTCTGTGTCTCAAACTCTGTTGCGTAATAAAACCAGCTGCCAACTATTTTGAAAAATAAACTGCCTAAGTTGGATTCCTGTTAAGCAATCAGCTTTAATCCTCTGGAGAAAGGGTGAGCAGCTTTGTTCCTCTTTGTTGAAGTCTGGGTTAACCTCCTTCATTTCTTGGGCTGTCATAACTTTGTCGTATAGAGAAATCCTTCCGTGTGCTTAAAGCTCTGCTTGGACACAGGGCACATCCCAGCTCTCAGGGCAGTTGGTTTGTGTGTTTGGATACCTCTTTAACCACCCAGCTCTGATCTTTTTGTGATTCGGAATAGCCCAGAAGAGCAGTTGCACTCAGAGAGCAGTTTCACGGTTACCCTGAGCTGACCTAAATCAGCACAATGCCAAGAGTCTTGCCTTCCTGTCTCTGTCTGGAGACAGGTCTTTTGGAAAAGTGAGGATCATCTGGAGCATGGTTCACAACAGCCTAAGCTGGTCTGTGCTGGGACTGGAACAGCTTCTGGCTGTGCATTCCCTCCACGCTCACCGTTGGATCAGAGTTCACAAACTAATGACTCTTTTCTTCTTGTAGTGTTAATTTTTCTGCCACCGTCACGACCTGAACTGGGTCACGCAGGAGGGAGTCCAAAGAGTGCCTTTTCCTGTGCCAAGAACTAAATGGAATGTGCACAGGAGTTCAGTGTCTCTTAGGATAGACTTTGACAAAGAGGCTGTAAGACTGTCAGCAAGAGAAACACGTCTGATCCAGTCAGTCGGGCTAGAACTTTCCTGTTTTGGTTTTCCAGTATATTTGCAAACACACTCGTATTTGCTTTTTTTGTTGTTTAAACACCTCTCTTTCTTGTCTGGGACAGGTCTGCTTCCTGCTCTGGCAGCTGACAATGCATTTCCTTCTGCTGAGAGTCCTCTCAGGCTCCCCAAGGGTTGCCAGTACACAGAGAGGAGGGTTGCTAGAGGCACTTTCACACCTGCTAATGGAAGAGTCATCAAAACTGGTCTCCGGGGGAAATGATTTCTCCTTGAAAGTGAAAAGAGTTAAATCATGGTGGGTGCTTCCTGACACGAAATTCAGCCCATGAGAGAAGTCTGATGGAGGGGAGGGAGCTGTCTCTTTTTAGGACTATACCCACCTTCTGGACACTATCTCTGCTTGCTTCTTGTCTTACAAGAATATGCAGAAGATGACAAGTATCTTTTGCAAGACCTGCAGCTATTTACTACAGGATTGGTAGAGAAAAACAGCACAGCCTCCCTGTGTCCCCTCCAAACCCAGGACGGTGGCATTATTGCTGCAGCAAAAGAATTAAAGCTCTTGCTGGAAGACAAGAACTCACTCGTTTGCATGGGAGTTACAGGCAGGACTTGGGTAACAGGCTAATACCCATCAACACATTTTTGATGTCACTGTGCTGTTCCCCTCGGCTTGAGCTGACAGCTGATGGCAGGACTTGGCTGCACCTCCCCTGCATTGAGATGTCAGATGCAGGGAGATGGAGCAAGCTTGAGCAGCCAGCCGTGAGCAGAGTGAAGCAGTGAGGAATGACTCTCTGCTCCAGGGCGTGAGGTGCCATTGAGAGCCTGACCTTTTGAATACAAAGCATTTGTCAGAAATCCAGAGAAAAACGAGCCGAACCAGTCAGGGTGGCTCTGCCTTTCTTTTAAGGGAAGCTCATGTATTTAAGCAGACACACCTACCCCCAGGCATGACCCAGACATTATATGCAGGGACCTCTGATGATACTGGCCCCAGTATCCCCATGTTCACTCCAGTTAGCAGGAGGAAAAACCTCACGCCCTTGTGTGGGCTCTTTGCTCATTCCAGATGGGAGTCCAGTAACTCCCATTCTAACCAGGGCAAGTTGGAAAAGGGCAACAAGATGTTAAAGGCACCATGACATGGGTGTAGGCAGCTCTACCAAAAGCTGTGTGAATCCTAAATATCCCATCCTGCACCTTGGAGTTTCAGTGCTCAGTGTCTGCCACACAGCCATCATCTCTCAGAGGCTGCCAACACCTCTGTGACACCCTGAGCCACCACTCTCCAATGCAGATCTCCCAGAATCTCATGTCTGGAGCTCTGGAGTTGCTTGACTGAATCCCCCCTGATGTTGTCCCACAGACAGCCCTGTGCAGCAGCACTTGCTGGTTCTCAGCCTCACACCTTGGTGGTCATGGCAGGAGGATGAGGGTGAGGACAGGGCAATGAAGTTTATGCACCCTGGATCCCTGTCAGAGGCACTTTTGTGCACCACAGCTGAGTTCTGTCCATCCAGATCTGGAGAACTGGTACACAACATGCAACTTCCCATGTGTGAGAGGTCACAGGCTGCTCTGTGTGGCAGAATGAGTAGGATGAACCCTCCTTACACTCCACCATTCCAAGTATGCTTTTCCCAGGAACATTTCTTCCCTCCTATATTAGATCTGCTTTAAGCTGCTGCAGACCTGCACCCCCAATAACCTCCCAGGGACTCTTGGAAACGTGCACAGGTTGCACACCGTGGAATAACACAGCAGCACATTCCAGAGTCACTTTTAACTCTGCTCTCCTCCCTAAGCCATTCACGCACGCAAATCTCCTGTGTGGATTAAGGAAGGCAGAACTCCAGCTGGGAAGGACCCCCTCCTGTTTCCTGCGCCTTTCTGCAGCAGCAGCAGGCAGAACAATTTTCCTTCCCAGCGAACCTCGAGTCCCCGGGATGAAGATCCAGCGGAAAGAGGAACCGGCGGACGCGGAGCCGGGTCCCGGCAGTCGCTCCGTGCTCGGCCCTGACATCTAGTGGAACAATTCCTCTAAAGCATCTCAAACTGAGCAGGAAACCAGGGTTGGCTTCCCTGCGAGGCTCGATGGGGCAACCGTTCCTCTGTACGGTCGTTTCTTTTATTGCACTTAGGATTTTATTTCTTTTATTGCACTGCCAAAGGATTGTTGCGGGAGAAAAGAGGAGGTCTCTGCATGAACAAGGAGAACACCCTCTGGGTAGTAGTTTTTACCTTTCCCTCCAAATCTGAATTGCTTTTTGCTGTCAGGTGGATGCTCTTTTTGCTGCAGCAGTGACAAACATCAGTTTCACAGTTACTTCTTGATTAACACCATTAAATGAAAACCGAGACACAATCCCAAAAGACCATAGGGTAAAACTGTCACAGAGCTCATAATAAACCTTGTGAAAGATGCAAAATTGCTATAGGCTAAATTTTCCACCTGGCTTCTCAGAACACAGCTGTGCCACTTGTAAGTACCACTGTTTGCACACACGACCCTTGCTCTGTTTTCACAGGTGAGAAAGGGGCTCTCAGTGCATGGAAACGTTTTGTCTATATAAACCAGATTTTTCAACTGCTCAGCTGGAAGTGTTGCACATAATTGTCTTTCATAAGGAAATGCACAAAAACCTCATTGCAGCTGAGAGGCCAAATATGGTTTTTTGCTCTTGGGAAGTTGTGGAATGTTTGTGATGCACTTTGTGTAGGAGCTGGAAGCATTATGATGACAGTGACGACAAAGATGACCAGCTGTTGTTGAGGTACAACAGGAATCTTTATTTACAAGAGACTCTGCATTTGTGGTGCTTGATCACCAGCACAAATTGAGTTTCCCATGGCCAGACAGCCCTGTAAGGGGCTGGGTCTCAGACGTTCACACCCTCCCATACGCAAGTCAGATCTTTACAAAGGCCAAAATTCATTCTTCTACATTCTTCAAACATGGGCACAGTGAAAATGGCAGAAATGCCTTAAATGGCCCCAGGAATTTCCATCCCAAGGTTGGAGTACTCAGAGATGTGCTTCAAGGTGCCTGGCCAAGTGACTGACTAACCCTGGGGCAAGTTGCTGCCCATCAGCTGACTCTGCCTGAGGCACAACTTACTTCATCTCTGGTGCCAGCAGAGTTGGTTACTGGGCTGTGCTGATCGTTGGTAACTTATTAAACTGCTTTTGGTTTTGTGTCTGGACCTTCAAAGTCCGATATGAGGCAGCTGAAGTAGAATCAGAGCCAATGCTTTTGTTCTCTTTGCATCTGCTACTTGATTCTTCATCAAATTCAGGGGAGAGGCAGTGTCAGAGAGCTCCTGCAGAACAGGGGCATCTCTGCTGTTAATGTGCTGGGCAGTGCCTCTGTCTCAGGGCCAGGGCTTCTCCTGCTGGGTTTATTTAGAATTTGCACAGTTTGATCACTGCACAAGTCTTAAACAAGGAATTAATTGAGATTTTAATAAATGGTCACTGCATGCTAATTGAGTACCCACTTGATTATTTAAAGATATTATGTGAAGTTTGTGTAATTGGTTACATTGGTATTAAATTAGCATATAAAATCTCCTGCAACTCTCATATGATTTAATGAGGCTGTTATTGTGCGTGAATAAAACGGTGATTGATGAGTGAAAACCTCTTTTCCAAGCACCGAGATTGTTTAATAAAGTCAGAAATATTTCTGACATGTACTGAGTTACTCATGTTATGCAGGTCACTTTTTGACAACAGAGTGACCTATGTGTATAATGAGGACTTTGGGATTGAAATGGATTCCTAACTAGCCCAGCATGTGACTGGATTTGGACCTGCAGTCTCGCAGCAGCTCATGAAAAAAGAGAGGTCATTACTCTGTCCTGGCTGAACTCCTCTCTTTTTAATTGTCAAGCACTGAAATGAACTGAGCTGTATTTCAGGGTGCAAAAGAATAGAAAACATAAAAAGCAAGCAGTAATCTGGAAAAGGAGGATTTGAAGCTTCTTCTCACACTACTGTAATCCTGATGCCACTTCCAACTGACAGCTCAGAGCTGCCTCATGTGTGGTCTGTCTTGGGTGTGCTGAAAACCCAGCATCAGCCCAGGGACAGCCCAGTCAAACCTCCTTTCCTCTGGCTATAACTCCCATCTTCTACTGTTCTGGCAACAGGAAGGTGCAATGTCTTAAGAAAATCTTTGATGGCCAATTACAGGAATTGGTCTTGTGGTGTGCTGCACTGATTTGGGGACAGAGTTTGTGGATAAAATGGCACCAGTAGAGGCATTTGAGCAAAGCCATTCCAGCAGTGGAATTGGTGTGAAGGAAGAACAGCCACATTGGCAGGAACTGAGGGATGTTTGCAGGGGGTGTGGAGTCACTCCTGCTCCCGTGTTCCTGAGCTGATGGCAGGGTACTCGGCCACATAAGGTGAAAATATGGATGGTAGGATTTGATGTAACTGAGCCTTGCTCTGCCTGTGTGGAAAGCAGATGTTCTTCAGTTTCCAGGTGTTGAGAAATGCTGTGTCAAGCTCATGGAAAAGCTTGCCAGGTAGTTTGAAGGTTGCTAGTTTTCTCATCTCCTGGGCACACTCCTAAGCCAGTGTTCGATGCCTGGTACAAGGCAGACAAACATCTGTCAAGACTGATGTAGGGAGAGCTGCTCCTGCCTTGGGGCAGCCAGACAGTCTAGGTGATCTTTTGAGACCCTTTCCAGCCCTTATCTGAGACTATTTTCCCGGAGAAATAGGACCTGTACGGACTTTCTGCTTGTCTATCCTCCCCCTCCCCAATAATTTTGGAGCCAATTAGCCAATTTTAAATGTGAAAAATGAAAGAGAGTAGATATCTGAGGTTGGGTGACTGTGCATGTCCATGATTCCTGGGAATCATACTACCTTGTGCTCACAGTGGGAAGGAAGCAGAAGATGTGTCCAGGCTGGTATTTTGTGTTGCCACTTTTCCATTCTGTGCTCTGGGCTCTGCAGCAGGGTGAGTGTGCAGGATCCTGTTGTCTGTGTGTGAAAGGTCTGCCCAGGCCTAGAGATAGAGGGACAGATTTTGAGAACAAGGTTCATTGCATTCCTTCTAGAGGTCTGATTCCTTATCTCCTTCCCCCTGCTCACTGGCTGATTTTGCATTCTTATCTGTTACATCCTCTTCCTGCCCAGTAAAAAGCCATTTTTGGAGGCGGATGTGCACATGTGCCTGAGTGCTGACCTCTACAAAGCTTTTTAAATATCCCAAGCTGCAAGCACACATTTAACTGACTGTTGTTTGAGTCAGAATTCTTATTTATTTGCACTTATGGCAGAACCTATAACCTAGCAGACCTAATGCAATCAGGAGTATTGGGGTGGCTGGTTTGCTTCCGATTGTGGGGGCTGTGTGGGGTGCAGCCAGATCATACTTCTTTCTGCCACAGAGCCTCCAGGCAGAATCTTGTCTGAGACTTGTGCTCAAACACGTAAGGTCAAATCACAAGCTGTGCTCTTGATTATGCCAGAGTTCACACCAAAGAGGAGCAAACTCAACTGTGTGTTGATTGTTCATCGAAAATTCTCCCTCAGTTTGCCACCACAGCTCTCCAGTCGGCGTCAGAGAAGTGATCCCAAAATGTCTCAGCCCAGAGGAACATGAGGAATATCAGGCACCAGTGTCTACAGAAAGGGTGATGGCCCAGAGCACGGTGAGAGAGGACCACATTTCCCTGGGTGCACATGCAGACCCTGCAGACAGGGCAGTGACCTGTCCCTGAGGGCAAACGAGACCCATTTCCCTCTCTGCTGGGCCACTGTGTACAGATGACAGGCAGCCTGGAAACCACTGCCTGACAGGCAAAGCTGAGGAGGAAGCTAAAACAAGCACTAAGACCAAGGTGTGACTCACTGAAAACACACTCTAGGCTGGGGCTGGTTCTTGCTGCAAAGAGAGAAAACTAAGAAATAAGGTAGAAAGCCACAAAACAATGAAATAGCTTGCTTAGGGTCACACAACAGGGATGGTGGCAGAAGTTGAACTGAACTATCTTGGTGCTGGGTTTTAGTGCAGGTTCAGCTCAGCTGCCTGGCTTCCATCATGTTGTGACTGCAGAGCCCACAGTCACTTGGACCTGTTATTATTTGTACGTCTGCTGAAGCAGGTTTCTGGATTTCACCCATGCTGGTCTATCCTCCTGGGAAGTCAAATGGAAATGCTGCAGCCTATAATGATCTCATTCCCCTGCCAATGCGCTGGAATCACAAACGTTTGCCTTCACTAAATATAGCAAAGAGGGACCTGTGGCTGATCAGTATTTCTCCCATTAGTGCTGTAGGTAGAACTGCACTTAATAGGAATTACACTAAATGGATATAGGAGACATGGGGATAATTGACCAAACTTGTCTTAAATGTGTTTGTGGAGAGGAAGAAGCCACAAAATGACAGGCATTTTCCCCATTAGCCTCTCTAGAGAAGTTGCAGGCACTGTGGGCCAGATTCTCAGCTAGAGGGATTTGCCACTGCCTTTTTGTCTTCCCTGGAATCAGGCTGATTTACCCCAGATGCAAACAGTTTATTGGAGTCGCCTGGAATATTAAATGTCTTAGGCTCGTGGAAAAGTGAGGAAAAGACATAACTACTACAACCACAGGTTTATTGTCATGAGTTTGGGCTTTTAAAATAGGAATAACTGAAGCTGCTGAATAGCAGAATTAAGGCCAATATGCCCACTGGTGTAAATGAGCATGCAGCTGTATGGCCAGAAATAGGATTCCACACATTATGCCAGGAAGTAATTTAACACTGAATATATTATTTCCTTAATATACAATGCATGCAAGTTGACAGGCTCATTTACCAGAAGGTATATTTTAGTACCAGTACACCTGGAACTGCAAAATAGATATGTCTTTTGTCTTTCCTCTTCACAAACACAGAGCTGTTTATTTAAATGAAAGGGTACTTAATGCGCCATTTGTAGATGTGCATTTTGTTCTGGTATTTGCATTCAACATTTATTCCCTTTTATTTTAAAGGAAGTAGTGGAAGGATTTGTAAATTATCCCCAGCCACTCTACAGTCTAATAACCAGAGGTTGTGTTTTTTTCACAATCACCACTGGGGATTGTGCTACATGGTAACCTCCATGTAATGGTTCTGGTCTCTGACCCCACCTCCAGTGAAGTCTTCTGCCAACATCTCTTTATACCATTGCATTCATCTTCTGGTGACGTGTGGATTTCTCAGGTCTCAGAAAGATCTTCCTTTGAGGGGACTTTATACTGCAATGCACTGACACGCTTCATGGCTCTAATTCAGGAAAAAAATTGTGGAGTTAAGTGTGCCACTAAGATTGAAGGAAGAAGCCTTATTTTTTTTTAAAAAAAATTTCTAGCCAGCATAGTGACAGGCAAAAAAATAACATCTAGGGATGCTTTTTTTTCCCAGTGTCATGCCAGTCTAATGATTCTAGGACCTGAGTCATGATTTTGGAATGCTCCATTGACTCCACTGGAAATTAAGCACTTCAGGTTGAAGTGCTTGTATAAGTCTTGTCTTGAGTAAGATTAGATTTATACTTGTGTTTAAGTGCTTTGCTGAACAAGGGCACAATTAAGTTAAATATGATTATTTTGTTTCCAGAGACAATCCCCTTTCACGAGTCTGCAGGAAACAGGTTGTGCAAATGCATTCATCCTAAGGAATGAACACAAATGCCTTTACCACAACTCAAATGAAAATAGAGCAGTTTATTTTAAAGAGAGGCTGGATTTCCATCTTTTCTAATGAAAAAAAAGGAAACCTGATTAAACTCTTTACTCTTATAAGTGCCCTACTTTCGAATCAGACCTGACACTAAGTAGGTTAGTGGGAGGGGAGCTTTAACAAATTTCCTTTAACAGAACTTGATGTGATCCTCTGACCTGAATTTTCAGGCTTAATCTGCTTTAAAGAACATGCTTGAACCTAAATCAACAGCAAAACTCACAAAAGGGCTAAGCAGTTAATTTAAAACAACAACAACAACACCACAGCCATAACAACCCCCCAAACAAGCACAGAGCCCCAGCCTAGGACCGTGCA
This sequence comes from Hylia prasina, assembly GCA_013397195.1. Taxonomy (NCBI): domain Eukaryota; kingdom Metazoa; phylum Chordata; class Aves; order Passeriformes; family Sylviidae; genus Hylia; species Hylia prasina. The sequence continues at coordinate 933,128 of VYXD01014878.1, read as the reverse complement.
GAGTCAGACTGTGATGATTTAACTTGTGTATGTGTGTGTTTGTGAGCTCTCATGTGCCTCTTCTTCTTGCCTTTTTCTTTTTTTTTTTTAAGGGAAAGAAGTGGCTATTGAAAGTGTTAAAGAAGCAAACCTGGGACTAGGCCCAATGCTACTGAAAGGGGCTTTTGATGATACATCCCCTGAAAAACTACAGTCCTCCCATAAGTCATCAGATATGGTATTGCAAAGGCATTTAAATGTGAGGTCCTGTCAAGTTATGCGAAAGCCCCGTGATATATGGCCCAGAGGAGTTTATCTTGCTCTGGGAAAAAAAGACCTTGGAACTGACACTTCATATTCCGAAGCCAATAAAAACATCTTAAAATAACGCCCCCTCCCTTCCTCAAAGAGCAACTGACAGTGAGAGAGAGAGCAGGGGTGGGAGAGCAGTGATCAGCAGTGATTTGGTTTCTGGGTCTGAGAACTTTGTTGTGGGCAGTGCAACTCCGATGATTTATAATTAACTCCAACATGAAGAAGAAAATGCCAGGCTTTCATAACAGCGCTACAAAAATAACCACATTCTCAGTGTTTGCAAAATTGGAAACAAATGTCCCAAGGAAAACAAGAGCTCTTTACAGCCCTATCCATGCTTTGGAGCAAGGAAAATGTTGGAATTCAATCAGGACCACAGATGATGAGCCAATATCATTTGTCATGGGAAATTCATCTGGGTAAAACAGGATTGCTCCATTACCCTTCCATCACTCTAACAAATAACTGGATTGAAATCTCTTAAATTAAAAGCAGTTGAGACCTTTTCTTCTGTTTGGCAGAGAAATGTTGTCATCCTCTGTACCCCAAGGACCTGAAAGTGAAAAGTGATAGACCAAAATATATACATTTCTTGCATTCAGCTGGTGACACAAGATTCCTGAGTTCTGGCTGATCACATGAGTGATCTTAGATAGTTGCAGTTGCTTAAAGACACCTGATGGTTTTGGGGTTTGGACCCAGCACTTTCTGGTTTATGGGATTTTAAGTAGGGCATGTTATTTCAATTTAGCAAGATATTACTTTTAAAGATGGGACTAATCCCAGTACAGCCAGTGGGGCTACCAGGCAGAGATGTAAAGTATCTTGCTGACTCAGGACCCGAATTAGACAAGTAGCAGTGGCATAAAGGCCCCCAGAGGATCACAGTGAAAATCCTGAACTGGGTCATGAGGAAATAGTAAAGATGAAAAGTTTCTCTAAGGAGGATTCATAAGGGAAGCCCTGAACAGATCATTGCTGGCTTCCATTATGTTAGTAGTACTCTTGTGATAATGGATCTTTTTTCTTAAAAATTAATCTCCAGGGTCCTGGGATTTTTGAAACCTCTCTATTTCTGCATCTTTATCTATCTCTATCTCTATCTTTAAAAACTTATAATTCTTAGAGTTGAAGGTTAAAGAAAAGCTGATGCAATCATGACTCCTTTTTTCCCAAATGCCAGTGCCTGTCCATATGCACAGAGGAGCAGATACATTCAGAAAAGAACACAGAGCAAAATGTTCTTTGTGAATTCCTTTGTGAGTCCTTATTTTGTGGATCCTGAGGTGAGATGTGTCAGGGACATGCTCAGCACTCCACAGCTGAATCCTCTGGGGGCTCCCCCATTTTTATTGATATATTTCATGCTAAGTATGATACAGAAAGTAGTCATGCCAGGCAATGATGACAGCCCCTGACCAGGAGCGTTTACAGTATAAAAAACACAAATCAATAAAAGACACTGCTACTACACAACAGAGCAAATGCAACACTAACCTGACAAAGGAAGACAAAAGCAAATGTGTAATGAAAACATCCTCTCAATGTGTTTTTTATACTCCAGTGACTCTATAGCCAGCATTTATAACTACAGCCACCTATATAGCTGTCACTCCATCCCTGATAAGATGTATCCCTGTTAAAGATGACAGTTTCTTTGGAGCTACTTGAAAGGAAAGCGCTGTGATTCTCAGTCATTATTATTTTGGTCCAGACTTAACATTTTTCTTTTTTTTTTTTTTTTCTTTTCCTCCTCTGCTCCAGCTGAACTCCTGTCAAATGCACCCATTGGAAACAATAAGATAAACCACCTCTGTCATTTACTTCCAATGCAGGAAGTGTTAACTGTGCTCTCTGTTCATTAGCACTCCCGGCTTCCCGAGCAGCCATCCGCAGAGCTGCTGCAGGATTCACCAGCTACCAGCCTCTGAAACCTAATTTTGATTCATGAGCTGGAATCTCTCTGGCACAGCCCTTGTGCAGCTCGGAATCTCGCTGGTTTTTACCTGCCTTGTGCGTGCCGAGCTGTTTGGCCATGTGCAGCTTTTGCACAAGTCGTCTCAGACCTTTTACTGAAGAGGTTTTGCAGTGTGGGAGCTTGGCCAGGTGTTTTTTGTGTGCTGTAATTTGGAGGTTGCTGTCAGTCTTCTGCAAAACCTAACTAGTTTTCTGTTTTGCTGGCTAGTACAAATCTTGTTGTTTTGCTGAATAAAATCAAACATCTCTTGAATTAACAGTTACCAGAGGCACTGGGTACTTCTTGCTTTTGTAAAAGAAGAACTTCACTTTTAGGTCTGTCTAACTCTGAAAAATATTTCTGCATGGCAAGTGCACTAGAATTAGTCCACTGGAAAATATCCATTTAACAAAAGTCAAATATTTTCACAAGTGTAACAGCTTCATCAACATTTATACGGGAAGGTATTTCAAAATTCACTTACATAAGACTGAAATGCTTCATTTGATAAGAAAGGACCTTTAATTCCAAAAGGGTCAAAACGTTCCATTTCAATTTCAATGTGATTTCTTATAATATATGAATTAAATTAAAAGGAAATACAGCGTGAATGCATTTTGACCTTTCTGACAGAAAACATGGTTATGCAACATAAATGAGGACTATTTCAACAGAAAGTTTGAAGTTTTTAGTTTTCTTCAAAATTCAGAATGAAACATACTTCAAAAATGTTGATTTTCCTTTTCACATTTTTATGTTTAGAGCAATTTAAATTTTCTCCAAGAACTGCAAATGTTTATTATACTGGCATCTACATGGTCAAGATGTTACTACTTCTGTTTTTCTTAGAGATTAGGACCGCAATTGTCTTTAAAATAATATTAATATTGCATTTACTGGCATGTAGCCATATCTAGGAATTTTTGAGGAAGCTCTATTTTAATAAATGGATTATAACTTTGATTGGTGATAGTGAAAATCTGCATAGACACTGGCTAAGAGTCGGGTAAAGAAAATATTCTATTAATTTAATGGCTCGAGAACGTGCTGTACAAAATGCTGTACACTTCAGTGTCACAAGTCCTGAGCAGGTGAAATTGGAGTGGATACTTGGCCATGCAGGAGCTGTGGACTCTGGCCAGCCAGCCTTTCCTTCTCCACGTCCCCAGAACTCAGACACCAGCACTTGGGAAATTCTTGTATCTACCCCAATTTTTTCTCGAGTACATTGTTGCGCAACACACTGGCAGCTCCCAGTGCTTCTGTAACTACACATTGATGGGAGAGGTTTTGTCTGAGAGGAATTTGCTAGGTTGAAGGGAAAATAAAGGAGGCTGTATTCCCTCTTCCTTTAGGATCTCACAGTGCATTTTCCTGGCTGTGGGATGGAGGATTGTCCATATAGCTGCAAAGTCTTTTCATGCACGTGATTTCCAGTCCTGCTTCCCCAGGTGTCACTGATTTATCTCTGTGTTCTCTAAACTGGGTAAAGCAGCACCTTCCAGCTGTTCTTCTCTCTGCTGAGCTACCAGTCCTACAATTCCTCTTCCTGATGAAGAAATGCTCCTCCTGGCACTTGTTTAACCAGCTCTAAGCCCTGGACAATTCTGTGTATTAGCCAATGCTAGTGTGAAGTGTGCTAAAAACTAATGTAACCTCCTGTATGTATCTTCTGATTTTTTACCTGTTTTTCCTAGATGAGATTTGTCCCATATTTTATTCCCCTCTGCAAAATTAATTCTTCTATTTTAGACCTTAGAGATGCTCGTATTGAAGCAACAAGGGAGGAGCTTGGCTGTAAATGACTATCCCAAAAATGCCAAATAAAACTGGTCTTTGTTTTGTGCCATTTCCGGACTCTGCAACATTCTAGTAACAAATCCTGAAACCATATGACAGTAATATGGAGCATCTTTTTATGATAAACATAAGTAATGAGTCTTGTCAGAGACACGGGAATGAGTAACACATAACGATCTGCATTCAAAGAAAAAGAAAGAACAACTGTTGGGGAAAATAAAAAAAAAAAGTGACTTTTTCCCAAATCTCTGCATATCGGTGGCCATAAAGCAATAAAATTCCAGGACACTGTGAGCTTAGGCACACAGAGAAGTAAATGGGAAAAAATGTTTGGGAAGACAATGTAACATTGTCTCATAATTTACAAACCCCTAATGATTTCCAAAGCTGGTATGTGAGATTTACCCTCCTTTTTTGGCATTCAAATTGACGCAGGGGCTTTTTCCTGCCAACTGGAACATTCTTTAGGTGTTTTTTTTCTTCGCATGAAGTTCGTTGTGATCCCATGCTTGCTATTATTCATAAATTAATTTCTGGCATTGCAATAAATTCTAGGAAAACCAATAAACCACAAACGTACAGCTAATTCTTTGTCATTTTTCTTTCTTTCTTTCTCTTTTTTTTTTCTGTGGGAAAGAAAAAAAAAAAAGAAGCAGTAAATGTTTGCCAAGGTGCTGGATCCGCAGCAGGAATTTATGTTTCCAATTGTTCTTCCTAACTTGTCAAAGAAGTTTTATTGCAGTCGACAATCTTTATTGGGTCTGTTGGGCAGGGCCAGCTTCAGAATGTATCTTAGAGTGAGTCTGTGTAATGCATGGAAACACATTTCCAGTGCCTGGTGAAACTGGGGCACATCCCAAAACTCAGACTTGGTTTCTGCTCAGTCTTTACTATGAGATCAACAGGGTGGGTTTTTTTGTGTGGAAAAACTCACCTCGGAAAAAGTCATGGGGTCCTTAATGATTGCATGAGGTAAATGTTCACAGCTGCTTTTAAGTGAAATTTCAGGTCACTGGGAATTTTCGTTTCAGGAGTAGAAGGAGTTGCTCACCAAGGTGTGCATCTGTGCTTGCACATTGCCCACGTATGCACCAACTGCTTTAGGGCAGAAAGTGATGCTTCTCACAGCAGCTGTGCCAAGCAGGCTGACATGGGCCAGGCAACGGAGGAAAACATCATTAACAACCAGGGGAGAGCCTGTCACTTGCAGCTCATTCCCCAAGACAAAGGAAAATGTGTGTCTAGTCCATTAGGCAACTGAGATGTGAAAATAGCTCCATTTTTCTTAGTGTGATAATACAGATTTAGAGCCTCATTTCCATTAAAATTACTGGGTTGAAATGTCCACACCAGATCCTTATTATGATTAATCTATATACAGGCAGGTATGTACATATAGTAGATCTAACTCATCTATTGGTCTCTTTTGGCCGAGCTGGGTTCAGATTCAATTTCCTTTGGGAAACAACAGGCAGAGATTGCAAAGTCCTTCCCTGCTTGAAGATTTTGCTCCAGAACTTAATGGGATTTAGTTACCAGCTTCATCTGAAGTATTGGGAGTGTCTAGGTTCACTGGGAAGCTGGGCATCCCAGCTGAAGCTCTAGGAAAGCTTCAAGAATTTCAGCTGCTTAAAGGGTGCTACATGACTGGAGATCATAGGGGTTTTCTGGGCCATCTGGAAGCTGAGCTCCAGCACCTGCAAGTTTTTCTCTGTGAGGCTTTCGTGCTACAGCTGGGGAAAGCTTGCATGAGCTGCCATGTCCTGCCCTTGAAAGCATGGAGGTTCCTTCAGGCTTGAGGGGCATTGTTGGGAAGAAGAACAGATTTACGAACAGAAGGGATGAATGAACTCTCAGTATCCTTCTAAATGAGGAATAGACCTGCCCAAAGTTTTCTTATGTGAGCTGACTAGCTTCAGTTCAAGTACTACAGCAATTAGGAAAATCTTGCTTTCTGCCAACAGGGGATGATAAACAGAAAGTTGTTTGTTTTTTCTTTTAACCGCTCTTCTTTCTGAGTGAGTCCTGTCAAGACTCAATCAGGCCTGCAACAGCACTTGGAATTCCCACCATGCCATGTGGAAATGCTAAGAGGCAGAACTCCTACAAAGTGTTTTTCTTGGAGTTCCTCACCTTTCTCACTAGAGTCAGGTGCACACAGGCAGGATTTTTGCTCATGTCTGTAGATCCCTTTCAGAATAGTAAATAATAAGCAGGACATGCACATGTATGACACCCAGAGCCCTGTGGGGTGACGTGGGAAGGATGCTGCTGGAGGAACTGCTACACAGGTCAAGTGGAAGCTGCAGATTTTTCCATCCAGCCCTGTGTGGTGTGTGGGCATGCCTGAGCTCTGCTCTGCTCTGATTAGCTCTGTGATAGCTGCCATCTTCTGATGCAGAGTCCTTGGATTCAGGGATGTGCCAGAGCTGTGGTCACTTCATTTCAGGCACAACCCATCAGCTGAGCTCCAGTACTATCCCTGTGTGCACTCCTGGCTTGCTCCAGCAGCAAAGGAGCCCAGTTTAGTGTCAATGCTGTTCCCTAAGGCCAAATGGGGCCAAATTATGTCACATATGATGCTGCCTGGAGCTCATGTGTGCTGGGCTCGGAGTTCAGCAGAACACAGTAATTTGTGGTGTGAATGTACATCTGAGCCTCTTGTCTGTTTTGGTTTTTGGGGGATGACTGTGAAAGCTTTTGGAAGGAGATGCCACCTATGAGTGGCTCTTGACTGGGCAGTCACACATCTCCTCCCCAGGGCCACATGGTTATACCTGCCCAGCTCTGCAAAAGAATCCTTCCTTTCCCCATTTTCCTCTAGTCTATTTCTTGTGCTCCTCAGCCTACAGAGAACAAAACGTGATGGTATCCACTTCACTGCAGGACTGTGAGCAGTGGACAGTCAGCTGTGGGTTGGCAAGAAATGATTAATTTTTCCAGAACACTGCATCGCTCTTTTATAAAACATATTAGTGTTGTTATAAATCAATGAACATGGTTTATAATAGCAATGATGCCCTTGAAATCTGTTAATACTGCAGTCAGTGGTGGTTTGCCAGAGCATTTAGTGCCCTTGGTTTCACCTTGGGCTATTAACTAACAAATCGGTTATTAGCCAGTGGTAATGACCAATTTTCTAGGGATGATTGCTTAAATATTGCCCACCTTGAAAAGAGAATTATTGCTCAACTGAAAACTGAACCCTTATTTTCAACTCGACAGAGCTAATGATCTTATCTGATTTCTTTCTCTTCCTCCACCTACTCGAAGGTGGTCCAAGATCGTATTACCAGGGAATGGCTTCGCCTCCTGCCTCCTGTGACTTGGGTCCAGGAAAAGTTCCATATTTAATATTTATTCCCTAAGCATCGGTGGATGAAGACAGATGGTAATGAAACCAGCGTTGCTGAAAGTGACCACAATGATAATAGATTCTTTATGATGTCCAGAAATTCTGGACTCTCAGTCTCAGCTTAAATGTAGCGTGGCGCCAAGCCCGTCACCTTAAGCTTAGTATTCCTGTCATCTCCCTGACCTGTCTTTAGACCTGATGAGTGCAGGCTGCACTAAAGGCATCAATCTGTCTTTCTCCCCCTATAAATGTTTTAAATACCCAAAGCTGGTCACAAATGACACATTCTGCAAGAAAACCTGTGTGAGGTGGGGGCTGGGAGGCAAAATATCTAGGGTAAAAAAAAAAAAAAGAGAGAATCTTTACTCTCATTGGAGAGTATATGGAGCTCATTGGAGGTATATGTTTGTTAACATTGGAAGGATATGCCTGTGGTTTGTGCTTTCTGCTTCTTAAAGTCATCTTCCCTAAGCAGCATGTTTTAGATGTTTTTGGAATTGTGAACCCACCAATTTTTTCAGAAGTGCAAACAACTATGTATGAATTTAATATGTGGAGAGTGGAATTTTGGTTGCTAACTTTTGAGGATCCCTTAGGACTCACCTAGGTGAGTGAATGAAAGGGTTTTGACTAGAAGGTGATTTTCCCTCTCTTCTCAGTCTAATTCTGCTTCTAGATAAAACCTCTGCATTTCAGAAACGAAAACACCTAAGGGTGGTTGTAACCAGGAATAATTTGGACCTTGTATGGATGTGATGGGCTTGGAACAAGGAGTCAGAGGAAGAACTTGAGCACTTTGTTTTGGGGTCCTTGGATTCCTGGTGCCAGCAATGGTCTCCTGCAGCTCACAGAAATTGTCCTGTATGAAGCAGTTCCTGCACTGTGATTCCTGCCCAGCTCAGCCATGGTAAGGTTAAAACAGAAGTCAGTGATTTCCACAGGCATGGAGGGTATTGTATGCTCACCTCTCTCTTCCTCCATCAGGAATGTATAAATGAGATTTTAAACCTGATGGACTCAGCTTCTCCCTGCCCAGAAATGTCTCTCTCTTAAAAAAAAGAAAACCAACCCAGAAAACAAACAACAGTGTTCTGTGCACAAGCAACTTCTTTTTTAATACCATCCTCTACTTTTATTTTGCTTCATTTACCCTTTACCTGAAGGCTGTGCAGTTTGTGCTGTTATAATGAAAGTTGTATATGGAACTGAGCTCCGGAAAATTAATGGCAAAAAATCCTTGTGTCCTAAAAGTTGAGATGCACATGGCCAATATTCAGGTAGGGGTGGAGATGAATTCTTAGCTAAAACTGAAAAAGCTTGTATAAATATGGAGGAATTTGTTGTCTTTGTGAGTATTTTGTTGCCTCATTTTTTAACAGTTGGACTTGATGATCTTAAAGGTCTTTTCCAACCTAAATGATTCTATGATACCATTATATAAAATAACAACATTTTAATCACTACAAAAACCATGCAGCATGGGTGCAAGAAACTGTGTCTTACAGGGCAGCAATGGAAGATTGCTGGCCCACCCAGCAGGGATTGAATCTTCTAAGATGCTGCTGGATAAATAAATAAATAGACATCCTTTTTTCTTGCTTTCCAAAGAAGAGCAACATGCAGTGCTCTTCATCTGTCTGAGACAGCAGGAGCAGTCTGCTGGGGACATTGGGGAGCATCTTTCTTGCCTCCACTCTATGCTGCCAGTGTCAGGTTGCTGGTGCTGGGTCTTGTTGAGATTCCCAGTCCAACAGGAGTAAATAATGGATGTTGCACCAGCTGGCTGGCTGGCCTGTAAAATTCTGTTTCTAAACACAGGATAAAAGGAGAGAAAAAACCCCATACTTGTTCTCCTGTCCATATCCCTAATATTGCTTCAATCTAAGGTATATAATATAACTTTTACTTAGCAATGTTTTTAGAAGACTTTTCTAAAGCCTTCTAAAAACATAGTCATTGTGTATGATAGGACTCTGCATTTATATTTGTATTAGTTAAATCAGCTATGCTACTCCTTTGCACCAGCTAAAACACTTGCATCCTGGTAACCATCAAGAGTGCTCTAAAAATCCAGAATTAACAAACCAGAAGGGTTCTCTGGGGTGAGTGCAGGCAGGATATGAGGGAGTGTGTGCCCCCTCTTCAAAAGCTGACTGCTGTCACTCTGCCCTCACTGAGAGCTCAGAACCATCCCCACAGAGGGCAGCTTTATGACAATACCAGCAGCACTGGAACCACCTCTCCTTGAACTAAATATCTTAAGGACAGACACTCAGGGAAACACACCTGAACTGACTTCCTTGACCAGCTGGGAACACTTGAAAAATGCCTACATTTCAGAAAATGGGTGCTGGACTGTGCTTGAAAACTCACCGAATGGTTTGAGCCCTCAGCATTAAAGTCCTTGTGATCACCAGGCATTTTGAAAAGCCTGGTGATTGTTGTGCTGTCAAACTTTTGAGGAACTGTATGGAACAGGTAAAGCTCAACAATAATTAGGTCTTTGCTTTCGAGACAGAACATGAAGTCTCAGGAGAAGCACTAAAATTTGGCATGACGAAGTGCAGAACAAATTAAATCATCATCATGCAGTTGAAATTCCCTCCTTTCAGTAACCCACAATCCAGACAAAAGCACCTTAATTTGCAAAATTTATTGCCACCAGCAATTGCAACCAGCGATATTGCCATAGTCTCAAGAAGCAGTGATTTTATTTCTCCTTTCAACTGACTTCTTGCAAGTCTTTATGACACTTGCTGTGTGCCCCAGACCCCAAAGAATAAATTAGCCCAGTAGGTCAGTAGACAAAAGGTTAACACTGTTCCTCTGGGGAGAAGGTCTGCTCACAGCTGAGAAGAGGGATCCAGCAGCTGTAGGGCCTTATCTGTCCTAGGCAGATGTGACTCTTTGTGAAAGAAAGAGCTCAAAAAAGAAATGAAGAAAAGAGCTCAGGGGCTTTATCAGAACTCTTTTACCATGGCAAGGGTTTTGTTTCTCTTTCTGATTTTACTTGCCTTTCCTGAAGGTATCTCTAAGATGCTTTTAACAGGTAGGATAATTTCCTTTTAGAAGCACTAGGGGCTGTGATTTGGGTACTCTGTACCTCTGTTCTTCTGAGGGTCCTCTACAGAGCGCTGAGAGGGAATTTCCCCTGATTCTTTTTGATCTGGGGGTTGGCTGCATTCATCTAGGGATTTTAGGTGGGGAGCAGCTCTTATCCAAAAGCAGGTTGACTTCTGAGGGGCCATGGGCTGCAGTAACTCCTGTGTGGGAACAGCAGGCTTGGAGCGTTCTGGAAGTGTCTGGATTGCTCTCTGGGTGCAAACACCACACATGCAGTGAGGCTGTCCAAGAAATCCTGGACAGATGGTATTCTGTGATGTGGTATGTTCTCCATTACTGGAAACTTTTCTATTGCAGTTGGATGGCTTTCTGAAAGATAGTTGAATTCATCTGCAGCTATTGGACTCGGTGTGGAATTTAATTTAGAGAAGCCCCATGGCCCGTGTTGTGCAGGAGATTAGATTGGGTGATCAGTAGTACCTTCTGGCCTAAAATCACAACTGCCTAAATCTCTAATATATCTAGCTAAAGGCTGAGTTTGGCTTTTACAATGGCCAGGTTGCCCTCAGCAGTGTGAGTTTTTCTAAGCCTCACACTAGAAAGGGTTGCCAAAACCTTCTGCTACAAGGAGCACAGGCGTGTACGCAGTGTGCTATACGTCTGCTCCGTATATTTGTGGTGAGCAAAATATAAATCTTTCCAGTAAAAGAACTCAGAAGAAGTCTGTTTGCCAAGTTACTTTCCTCTTTGCCTGGGAATTTAAGAGAACTTTTTTCTTTTTTGGTCATATAAGCGAGAAAACAATGGAATAGATTCTCTAGTTCTGACCCCTGTTCTCCAAGGCACATGCTCTCACCACCCTGGGTTTTGCACAGCTTCACAGGGGAAATCAGGAGCAAAAAGTTCAACTCTTGGGGCTTATCTGAGCAGGAAGTTAGTACAGAATAAGTCTGGGGGTGTGTTTTAGGCACTGTAACTGTTCTGTGTTAAATCCCAGAGTGGATGTTCCTCTGTACTAAAGTGCCTTTGTGCAACTTGGCTCGATCCTCTTTCCAAGGGGATTAATTTAAACTACAGAAGTGGCACTTGTGGCTCAGGAGTTTGTGAAATGGCTACTGTGTTTTAGATTTTAATCCTCATTTATTTAGTACTCCTTTGCTATATGGTCAAGTTTTTACTAGAGCAATATTGAGACTTTTTAGAGCAGCTGCAGAGAACCATACTGCAATTTTTCCTCTTTCAAAAGGCCAGAATAACGTTGATACATTATTCTCTTTTAGTAGATAGTGAGATATTACACTATTCCCAGGCTTCAAAAAACCCTGCCTTTTGGACAGCATCTACTGCAAACCTGTTGTCAAAGCAATACCTTGAAAGCAGGAAGATTATGAGCCAATCCTGAAAATGTCTGGATGGGAACATCCACCTCAATGACACTTGCAGGAAATATTCATAAGTCTGAAGAAACAAATTTATAATTATTCTGCTTTTAAACCCAGTAAATGTTAATTTTTGCCATGTCAGGGGTATGGTCTGTCTTGGAGAAACTCTGGTTTGAGCAGTGCAGGTACAAAGTTGGGAAGGATCTCTACAATATCATGTTGTGGAATAACTTTGCTGTTACAGCATGGAAGGTGTAGGCACAAATGACCTATTAGATGGAATTTTCTCCAACAAAGTGGTGAAGTTATTCCTCTTGGTATTTTACCTATTGATTTATCTCTATTTGTTGTGAAACTCTTCCTGGCAATGCACATGCCAGTAGTGATAACTGAGGTGTGTGCACTGAGAGCTGACCAGCATTAAATAAAGGCTGTGTGGAAATGGGGTGTTAGACCCCTTAGATGCTTCAGCACATCTGTGACTGTCTGCAGGACACTTCTGCTGGTGTGAACACCAGTAATGAAAGCTCAGTCATCCCTGCCTGCATCAGGCTTTCCTCTAGCTGAGATTCCGGTGCTTTCTGCTGCAGAGTGTGCAGTTTTGATGCATGTCCAATGCCAGGGCTGAGACACAGGACATCAGAACTGAAGGAGCAGATCCAGAATGACACAAACACCAGAATGACACAAACATCTGGAAACTCCATTAGGAGTGTGGATTCCCAGATGGTGTTGAGGGGGGTGGGGGCAGGAGATTGGGCTGCAGAGGCCAGATGGTCTCACCTTGCCTTGGCTGCTTGAGGGAAAGGAGATGGAGGGGTCAGTAGCAGCAGAAAAACAGTGAGGAAGGAAGATCTACTGGAGCTTGTGTCCATTCTCTCATCTCTTTCCACTGCCTTCCTCTGCCTTGCCTGATGAATTTTCCTACTCTCAGCTCTTGGCTTTTTTCTTTGAAGTCACGCTGTGCTCTGGTCCCAGGTGGCTTCTCCTGTGCCCCTGTGCTTCCCCTCTGTCAAGCACATCATTAAAACACATTCCTTCCAAAAGGTAATTTATACACTCGTAAGACTCCACATTAAATATCTGGAGATTTTCAAAGGGAAACAGTAGAAATCATTTCCAAACATGCTAACTATCATTTCTAGTTTTACCGTTCTCCATCCCCCATGTTTCTGTTGGTTTTGCTCAGATTCAAGGATACCAGCCCCAAGGTGACATTTATTTCTTAAGAGCTTGGGAGACTGAAAAAGATTATATTCAAGTAAATATGATACATTTCTCATTTACAACAGCTAATGAACTGATGAAACCACCAGGTAAAGTTTTGTCTTTACAATATGACTTGAGAACAGTTTTTGATCTCCCCTTTTAGCACTGAAGGCTATTTTTTTCTCATGCTGGTAGATTCTGCAGAAGGCAGCACATCCTGTCCTTTGTGTTAATGGGGATCCCACTGTTTCTATAAAGATCTTCCTAAAAAGCCAGGAAGAGGTAAACAGTGACCTTGGCTTCCTCTGGTACTAGTTTCTTCTCCACCTGCGTGCATAGATTCTAACATGCTACTTGTATTATGTAGGTAATGAATAATAAAATATTTTGGCTGGAGCTAAACAAAGGCAACAGGTAGGAGGGTCAGGTTTGCTATTTCCTTTGCAGACACATGCAGGTTTTTTACAGCACAGATGACCAACAAAACCACCAATATTCTTGTGGGGCTTGCAGGGTGCAAAAGACCTCTTTGTTTCTTTGCTATGTGACTGTGCTGTCAGGGTAAAATTTTCAGTGTTGTCAGATGAAAAAAACCTTCCCACTGATACATGAGGGTGGTGGTTCTTATCTCTCTTGAAAAAGCTGGTGATGATCTGCACCTTTCCCCATTGCTTGAGCTGACCATAAGCCTTCTCCCCACAGCCTAGGAAACCTCTGCTGCTTTACTTAATACTTTTCCCTCCAGTGTCCTTTTGTGGTGGTCTCAGCAAAACCTTGAAAGGTGAAGGTGAAACACATCAAATAAAATACTCTTGCAGCAGTGCTGGTTCAGCCAGGGGGAGAGCAGTATAGCATGAAATAGCATGAAAACACCTATGTTTTCAGCTCTGTTTGGCAGGTCAAAAGACTTTAGAGGGAACACAAAGAGACACCAAATACTGTAGTAATCTTGAGCTACATAATAATATTCATTAGTCATTAAAAAGAAATAATAATTTTAGTAATAGCATGAAATGGTAAATAGTTCCAAAGTGGAAAGGTATGCAGCAGTTGCTTTACTTCCCTTATAAACAGAAGACAAAACAACAAATACAGTGTGTAACCAAGCACACAATAATCTCTTTTATAGTCTCTGGCAATAAGTTAATAATGGTTCTCTGCTGTTAAGGGCTCAGGACAATTTTAAAGGAATTTGATATTTTGGTCATCCAGGGAACCATTTTTAAAGTGAGGCTGGTTTTATTCACATGATGAAGCTCTGAAATCATAGAAGTTGACCTGCAACAAAAGCAAACAAATAAAAGGTTTTTTGATTCTATCTTAAACATTTGACTGTAAATCACCACCAGCCTCAGAACCCACTTTAAAAAAATGATGTTATTTGACATTTTCTTAGCAGTCAAGCAAAAAGCTCCAGCTTCTGGATCATACAGATTTAGTTTAATGTTGGAGTACAGTAAGGTACCCAGTACCTTTCATGATTATATCAACAGCACTTTCTGTTGGCTGACACATCAGGCTTGTTTAAAATCATTAGACCAAAGCAGACATGCTTTCCTTCACCCTTTTTTTTTTTTTTCTTTTCTCGTAATTTCTGAATTGATCAATTATGGGAGATTTTGAGAAAGTAGTAATAAAAACCAAACAGAAGGCAGACAGTTTAAGAGCCAACTGTTAAATCATCATTATTAGCAACAAAATGGTGTTTTATGACTTTGGAATAAACAGATTTACTAATCTGAAAACTGTCTCTCTTGCTCCTTAGTCTTTTCTTCACAACTGCAATTTATAAGAAGAAGCTGTCCAGCTGCATTTCAGGGACACAGAAGAAAGCAGCTTCTGTGTGTAAATTAGAAATAGATTTCAATTTTCTTGCCGCTGTTGTAACTAAACAGCCTGTTAACCTATTTAAATAGGAGAACATACTCTGTACTCCTGTTCTAGAATACATCAAAAATAATGTGATTATGTCTGTTTTGATACAACCCTATCTTACTGCTACCTATATGCTTTCACATGAATGATACATGGAATTAGTTCCACGTTTCTTCTCTTACAATTAGCATATTAATGTGCCAGCCAGATAATGCTAAAAGCCTGGATGCTTGAGCACACACAGTGCCTTCTTCATGGGGCTGCAACACTCAGCCCCTGTGAGTCCTCAGGAATGTATCTGTGCATGCTCTGCCTCCTGCTTGTCCTGGGAGCAGCCCTGACCTGTGGACCACAGCTGAGATACTTCAGGCGCTTATTTACTTTGTTGGCCTCAGAAATTCCACTGCAAGAGAGAGGCTCAGTGTCAGGCTGCCCACAATGGGGCCTTTGCTTTTCCTTGGGATGTGTGTGGATGTGTTGGCACGTCACGGCTGCGCGCGTTCCTCGATATCTCGGGCAGTCCAGGGATTTCTACGTGCCCAGAGCTCACACACGTGGTTTTGCTGTGTACCTGTCTGTATGTTCACCTCTGCATACAGGCCATGCATTTCTGTGTTTGTGTATGCAACGTGGAGGTTCAGACAATCTCCCATGACTTGATATGTCAGGGGTGCAGCATGGCTGGTGAAAGTCCCTAATCTTGAGTCTATCTTGGTGAAACACTAATGAACTTGTAAAAACAGGAAGCAGTGGAAAACAAATGAATTTCAGCTGGTGTTTGAAGAGCTGTCAGATCCCCTCGCTGAAATGTTTCAGAGGAACATCTTTCTGATAAAACCTCTGAGAAAAGTGGAGGAGTTTTCAGAAGAGTGATTGGAAAAACAGGATGCCGACTGGCAGGCTTTGCTAATGCATTGCATCTGTAAAGGCTCCAGCAACTGAACACAGCATTAGCTATGTGAGAGCCACGGAACTAGGGAAAGTTATTACATCTGAGTCTGATGGGAAGAAGGGGGAAGGGGGAAAGCAGCTGCTCCCTTTATGCATCTTGCAGTTTGCAAACTTTGACATTTTTCGTTCCATCCACTTTGCTGTTAGCATGCAGCCTTAATTCCAGCACTGATGAACAATGCTGCTTTGCTGTCCAATATTTTCTTTCCTCTGAGGCTCTCCCAGCACTTCACGAATGTTACAGGAGCTTTTCCATGCCATGAGACATAGTGAGGGCTTGCTGGCTTCACACAGGATGCTGCACCTCTTTGCATCAGTGTCTGCATGTCTTTGGCAGATGTTATCCTCATTTTACAGTGGCTTATATCATGGGATTACAGGATCCTTGAGTTTCTACTAATTTCACCTTTTCTCCATTCCAGAGTTTCTGGTCACTGTTAAACTGACCTTCTGGTGCTGGCAGCTGGTTTTGGGGGGCTTCTGCTTCCACTCCTGTCTAGGACAGGACTCCTTCTTTTTGTCTTAACTCCTGCTTGACTCATGCTCTTGAAAATCAAGGTGTGGGAGTATGACTGGAGCAGAGCCCATACAGATAAAGGAGCTCAAGGGTGTTCTTGCTTTCTGCAGTTTGTACATAGTTGTACAAAAACCTAGAAATTGGGTCCTGATAGCCAGGAGAGTGTTAAAAATGTAGAGTGAATTGACTTGACAGAGAGTGTGAAGTAAATTGTAGCAGAACTATTGACTACACAGACCCCGTCCTGGCTTTGTGGCTTTACCCACATCCTTCCAGTCCTGCTTTTGCTGGAGGTGTCCCTCAGAGCTGAACTGCCATCCAAGGAACACGTCTGAGAGCAGGAACCTGTCTGTAGGGTCTCACTGACGAGTCTCTAATAGAACACACCAGCCTTACAACATACAACTGTGTGCTTTCCCTCCTGCAGTGAGTTATTTCTTGTTCCTTTGCATTTAATCAATCTGCAATTCAATGAAAAACTTACGCATGAGCTCTCCTTACTCAGCAAAGCACTGAAACTTCTGTCTCCAAAAATCCCTTCAGAGAATGCCTCTGGGAATATGCATGTGCTCTGTTTGGAGCTGGTGCACCCAGAGCATCGTGGTGGAGCTGAGAGCTGCCTTTGGGTGTCTTTCTGGGGCTGTCACAGCCCTTTTTGGGGGAGTGACTCCAAAGGTTGAAGGCTTTGTTTATGCCTAAGTGGTTTCTAACATCTGACTCATGGCAGCACAACTGCAATTCCAAACATCCTGGTCTCTGCAAGAGGATCTAACATTGGTCCCAGGAAAGCCAAGGACGGAGCAGCAACAGAAACAATGTAAACAGGAATACATTTAAAACAACAAGATGCAGAAAAAATATCCAACAAAGCTGGTCTTCATTAAACCCTTTCTCAGCTGTCTCTCTCAGCCGTTCCCACTGCTGCTTCAGTGCATCCCAGTTCCGTCTGTGCCTACAGCCCTGCCCTGGAAGGCAGAGGCTTTTGTGGGTGAAGCATCAGCCTGGGAGTTGGGAGACTTAATTTTGCTACTGAGTTGGGCAAAAGCAGTGTCACGTTTCCCTTTTCAGTGCCCGTCCCGTGATTCTTATCACCCCGACCTCCCAAAAGCCCGAGTTCATGCTTAGTTTCATGTACACGAATCACAGCAGCTGCTGTTGAAGGGTTTCCATGTGTGTGGAAGGATCGTGGGGCCAGGCTGAGAGTAGACCTTGCAGGCAGATGCTCTCTTTGAGGAGACTATTCAGGGCATAGCTCAAAAAGTCTCTGCTCTCCTTTCTGGATATCAGGCAGTGTTTACAGAGATATAAAAATATTTTTCAATCACATAAAAATACCTACTCCTTAATTTCTGTATGCTCTGCTCCTTCCATAACTAATTAATCATAATGATGTCCTATGAAAAATGTAATTATCTCAGTTGTCTCTGTCCCATTTCACAGGCAAGGAAAACCCTGGGGACACCTTGCTGTACTCTAGTGGTGTTTTGTTGATCCCAGGAAGCCTGGGTGCCTCTTAAGCACAAGCCAGGGTTTACAGATCCTACCTTGGTTCTGGAAGGAAATATATGATAAAATTTATCATGTGCTGTAACTTACAGGGAAGAAGATTTTCACGTTTCTGTCTTAATGCTTACTTGTCTTTTTGTTGCTTTGCTTTGATCTGCTTCATCTTTTTGAGGCAACTGGTTTCCTAGAGTAAGGGCTGCTGTATGTTAGATGATTACATCCCGAGTTTGAGCACCCACTCTAACCCTGGAAGGCCCTTCACCTTCTGCATTATCTGTTATTTTTACTGGATAAATACTTTGGTGTCATGGGGTGTTTTGTTTGCCTGGCTTTGTGGTGTGTTTTTTTTTTTTGTGTGTGTGTGTGTGCAATCACTGGGTTGTTTAAAAGAGGTATCATAATGATGAGTTGCAATTTTTTTTCATTCAGCTTGCTGATATTTTGATGGTAAAGTGTTCATTTCTGCGATACATTTGTTAATTTGCCAAAAGTAAGGTAGAGTTTTTGAGTTTAGGTTGTAGAAAGGTGATAGAAATGTTCAGTCACAGCTGTAGCTAATGTGTGCTTGTAACAGGAGTCAGTGCAAAAATGGAAATTTGGAACAATGGAAAATCTTATGTTTCTTGGTCTGAGATTCCAGACATCTGAGTTTAGAAAGAATTTTAATTTTGGACCCCAGTTATTCAGTATCTGTCACACACATCCAGCTTCACATTATCATATTAATCAGTGTTGTGCAATGCCAGCTTTGACTGAAAATCAGATATTGGATGAGAAAGACTCTGACCTTGGGTGGCTGTGGGCTTGTGTCCCTTAGTGTTGGCTTCAGCCCCATCGTAACTGCTGGACCCCTGTGAACTCCAACTCCCACAAATGTGCAATGTTGACTCTGCAAATCTGTTTCTCTGTGAAATCCTCTATTGTTCTGTGTTTGAGGCCTTGAGAATTCTCTCCATCAGAAAAAATAATTTGCCAGATGTCTTAATAAGCCCTGTGCGTTTATGGTTCTATATAAGGAGGATTTTT
Organism: Hylia prasina; assembly: GCA_013397195.1. NCBI lineage: Eukaryota > Metazoa > Chordata > Aves > Passeriformes > Sylviidae > Hylia > Hylia prasina. The sequence goes on along the minus strand of VYXD01014878.1, from coordinate 914,193 downwards.
TTAAGCAGCGGATGTTTATTTTTGGCAGCTTCTGTCATTTAATGATTTTCGTGCTCCAGCTACCCTCCAAAAAACTGATAAGTGTATCCTCTTCCCATCTTTCAAATTTAGAGATGTGCATCAGGACTGGGTCCAGTCTGTATGTTTGGCTTAAGTCCAAATACTGTCTGAGCATGGCAGATCTGGGGAAAGTTCCAGTCCAGGTTACAGAATCTTTGGGTCTGTTATTTTGTTTTTCATCACTCAAATGAAATTGATTTAAAGGTTTAGCCTATACTTCTATTATTTAAGAAAGCATCTATGTGTGTACGTAACGGGAAAGAGAAATAGAACATCGACTTGAAAACCCTCCAGTTCTAATAAGGGAAACAGCTTTCTCATAGGTTCCCACATCATCAGTCAGCTCATCACATGCATGCTGCTGCAAGACTTTTTTTTTGTGATGAATTGAATAATCACATCTGTTTCTCAAGCTTGAGAAAAGTTTAAAAAGTCATTAACATTCTCCCGTTTCCACCATTGGCAGAATCTGCTTCTTTTTTCTTTTTTTAAAGCAGAATCTTGGCAGCGAAGACACGTGTGCATGTGAAAAGCTTGTCTGTGTGTGTTTGTGTGTGTGCCTGCAGCCAGTGAGTGCGTGTGATCGTGAGCAGCTCCACGCAGACAGACACTTGTGCACAGGCTCGCAGCCACCACCTGCAGGCACGGGCACCGGGATGAATCGCAGGATCACAGAATATCCTGAGTTGGAAAGGACACAACAATCATCCAGTCCATCCCCTGGCTCTGCACAGACACCCCAGGATTCCCACCCCGTGCTGGAGAGCGCTGTCCAAGCTCTCCTGGAGCTCCGGCAGCCTCGGGCATGCCCATTCTCCTGGGGGAAGAACTTTTCTTCTGGGGGAGGAATCTTTCCCTGACATCCACCCTAAACCTGCCCTGGACAGCTCCAGCCGCTCCCTGGGTGCTGTCGCTGTCACACAGAGCAGAGCTCGGAGCTGTCCCTCCGCTGCCCCTCGGGAGGAGCTGCAGACCCCGATGAGACCCTCCCTCAGTCTCCTCCAGACTGAACAGACCAATGGCCCCCAGCCACTCCCGGACAGCTTCTTCTCCAGGCCCTTCACCATCTCCACAGCCTCCTTTGGGCACTAACAGCTCGGTATCTTTCTTATGCTGCAGTGCCCAAAAGTGCCCCAGCCCAGAGCAGAGACAATCCTTCCCTGGCCCGGCTGGCGACGGGAGACCCCCAGGACAGGGATGTCCCTCCCGGCTGCCAGGGCACTGCTGGCTCAAATTCCACTCCCCATGGACCAGGATCCCTCCCCGCAGCGCGGCCCTCCAGCCTCATCCCCAGCTCTGTCCGGAAATCCAGGGTCACCCCGTCCCAAAGCGCAGAGCCCGGCGCCAGCCTTTATTCATCTTCACAGACCCGGCGCTCCCCCAGCCCTCCGATTTGTCTGGGTGGTTCTGCAGGGCTGTGTGCGGAGCAGTGCCCGCACACACCTGCTCTTCTCCTCCCCAAATCCCGACTTGGGGCCCCAGGAGCGCTCCAGGCACATGCAGGCAGGAGACACGAGAGGGCAGCGTCCCCTCTGCCGCCGCCTCTGCCGGGGCTCGCTCCCATTGTTATGTTTATGCAAACAGCCTTTGACATAATAGCTTTGAAACAGTTGAAAATTGGATTGTGCCTTTAGGCCAAACATTCAGACCACCACCTTGGCTATATTCATCTGCCACAGTAAATTGGGTTCAGCCTTGGCTCCGCACGCTGTGTTTCAGGGAAGGATTACAGCTCAGCAATAACTTTTGTACAGGAAAGACAAATGCAAACTCCTGGCAGAAATATTGGAGCTGTTTAGTTGTGCAACCCCCTATCTGGAGGAATACAGATTGCACTGAGAATTTCTTTGGACATCCGAGGAGCAAATAAAACAAATTCTCAGTCTGGAATCTCCATTCCTTTCTTTTTTCAGCTTCCTAATGCAATCTAATTATGGTTTAACCTCCTGAAATAAATACCTAATAAAAGATGAACCTATTAGAAGAGTAAATTTACTGCCCACTAGTTAGCAGAAATTCTTGCCGTGCTCCCTTTAAGTGATAATGTTATTGGGATAGAACATTGTTTGACTGGTTAATGGTCCCTCCACTGCAAGACAGATTATGTGGAAAATAAAAGTCACAGCACAGCCAGTCACAGTGTCAAAGCCCATGGTTAAAAATACTTTTTACATAAAAAGATGTGTTGAAAAGAAGGGAGAGGGTAACAGCCCCTCCAACAGGGGTTCAGCAAGAATTTAAGCTGTGCTATAAAAGGGAGACAGTGTTCCCCAGATTTACCAGTCAGTGCCACAATTAATTTTCTACAGGCTGTGTAACAATTTTGTTGCATATTTAAGAAAGTGAAGGTTTATTTGGTCCTGATCCCAGAGGCAATGTGCTGGTTTCAACCTTTTCCAATTCATCCTAGCAAATGTGATGTCTCCATGAAGTTTGGGGCTGTATTCTTCCGTCTATCTCCAAGAAAGCAGACATCCAGGTGGAAAGGAGGGGATGATGTCAAAAGCTCTGCAGGCTGGCAGGAGGGATCTGAAGGTGAAGCTGGGTGGGGACAAGGTGAAGGCTTTGGAGAGAAGGAAAGCAGCAATTCCTCTGGCACTATTCCCCTCTGCATCTCTAGTTTCCATCGTGGTGCTGGCCCATCAGTGGATTAATGAGGCCATTGACTTTGCCAGGGGTGGAGAATATAAATAAAAGCAATTTCCTGGCCTAGCTCCCACTGAAACCTAATCCAGTGGGAAGAGAAAGGCTCTCCTCTTAAGACGAAGGCTTTTTTAGATCGAGTGGTAGCTGAGCTGCTGATAACTTTATTGTGAAAGCAAGATGATTTTTCAAACCATATACTGAGCTTTCTAAATTCACTCAGGCTTGCACACCAGCTACTTCTGGTGTGCAAATGGGGTGGCAGGTGTGTTGTTAGCAGGAATGAATAACAAAACCACATTTCTTGTGTGACCATCTAAATGTTTTCCAGGATGGCATTGGCCCAGATCTCTTTATGCTGTACCTGTGGAGGTCTTCCTCTTGGACAATATTAACTCTCCTTTATTATTGCATATACCAAGATCACACCCCCTGCTTTTAAGGCTACAGAATACACCAAGGATTTTCCCTGCCTGTCACTGTTTCTGAACAAAGCAGTCCCTTTATGTTAGCATTGGAAGCAGTAGTTACACTTAAACAAGAGGCAGAGCAAGCATGGAAAGCTTTGCTGTGTGCATCTCCCATCAGATGTGATGGACCAAATTCTGAAGGAAAACATCCCATGTTCACGTTTTCAACAGGAACTCTGCCTTGAGATAAGGAGCCTCTAGTCCTTCCACAGTCAGGAGACAGCAGCTTAGTTGAAGTGGGACAGCAGGAGCATCCACATGCTCTGTTCTAGGAGCAAAATGTCAGAATTAGCCCACTTCATTTATTAATTGATTTTGCTAGTCACACGTTGCTCTCTTATGCAACAGTTTTGCCAAGTGGGTAAAATATTTGGTGCTGGCCTCTGCCAGAAAACAGAAGTCACAAGCTGAAAATGGATAAGAAATCATACATAATAAGAAAACCATATATTTCCATAGTACTACGGGGAAGTTTTGCTGCTTGAAAAAAATGCTTGTTTCACAAAAATGCAATTAATCTTTTTTTTTTTTTTCTGTCTCCAGCTGTTTCTCCCAGAAAGAAAAAAATATCTCACTAGATGTCTTCAGTATGGTCCCCCCCATTTATCAGGCCTCTCACACTGAATACAGCAGTATTTTTATGGACAAAACTGAGTGAGCTGGCTGGATTTTGCTGTAGCAGTCTCTGATGTGCTAAAGGCTCTTTGTCATATATCACAGTCAGAAGTCATTTATTATCCTGCTTTCCTTTGGGAAGAGACTGGGGCAAAAGATCCAAATTCCACCTTTCCTTTTCCTCAAGTGTGTGTTTTATAATCATCACTTATTAGCAGGATTATGGTAGCATCTAGGTAATCTTGCCAGGATCGGGGCATTATTATGATGAACAATGACAGAAGGCTATTCATTAGAGTCCAGAGAAATTGTTTTGCTTGGCTGTAAAAGCACTTGGGCCAAGGAGGTCAGACAGCTTCATTCAAAGTCCTCTGCCCATGTTACCAACTCTCGTGATATTATCAAAGTCTCCCACCATCCTGGGCTTTTCAGTGAGCAGCACCTCCTGCTGTCATGTGAGTCCACAAGAAGCTCAGCCTTCATTAAACCAGAGACGTGATTCAAGCCCTGTTGATTTCAAGTGAAAAGTCTGAAAAATATGGGAAGCAGAAGGCAAATAATTACCCACTTGAGATATATAGAGATAACACAGATATATATTAATTTAAAAATTTTTTTTGGAAGGTCAACTTTGTAGATTCCTGGAGCTCACTGGAGACAGGGCAGGAGGTGACCTTGGAACTCGTAGCCCTGTGTTTTTCCATTCCTGAGCCTGCAACCTCTAATGCTGGTGCAGAGCAGGAAGGAGGGTGTGAAACACCTTTTTGTGTGACTCAGGGCCCTGCCAAGGCAGGAAGGATTCCTCGTAATCTGAAGGAGACAGAAAGAGTGTGGGCTAAATACTCCTAAAATAATTACCTCATAAAGTGAGGCTCTGTTTCAGTCTAGCCTACCCATCTCAAAAGGATGGCTATTCCCTTTGCATTTAGAGGGTGAAAAGCTGGGAGCCAAGAATAAGTAGAGGGAAAGGGGTTATGATAAAAATACATCTTTCCTCTTTCTCAAGATTGTCTTCCCCACAGCCAAACACACACGAATGCCACTGACTGTATCTCATTTATCCTTGGTTTCTCCTTTCCCTGTCTAGCCCCTTTGTCTCCTGTCTCTATGCCTTGTCAGATTATTTACCCATCCAGGCTCCCAGGCTCTTGCCCAACTCTAGCAGCACTTAAAATACTGGTTTTCAGGAAAGCACTTCTTACAGCAGACTGGAGGAAGAAGAACCTGAATTAGGATTAACCCAAAGAAAGCAATTCCCTTTTTCTGATAGCCCCAATTTCTGTTTTGTTCCCCTTTGAGTACAGAGGGGTGAGTTCAAACAGGATCTTTTCTACCAATGGAATCCTGAAAAT
>VYXD01014878.1:870122-908968 GCA_013397195.1 Hylia prasina | reverse complement strand
TTTTCCCTTTGAGCCACAAATCCTGGGAGCCCTGTGGCCCTAACTGATGGGCAAAACTTGCTAAAATGCAGATTGCCCCACTCACAGGAAACCAAAATTGTTGCAACAAATGCTGGAACGAAACTCAGGAATGAGAAGGTTTTCCATGGATTGGAAATGCCAGTTCTCGGTTTGTTTAGTTCTCAGAAGACTTTGAAGCATTTGGGTTGATGTTTTTTGTTTTAGAAACAAAATAGCTGCCTGGTCTCCTGAGCCTGTGCCAGGAGTCCACACTCCCAGGAACCCTTTTGTGCTGTCTCCACATTATTTTCCAGCAGAAAAGTAATTCATGGGAGAGTTTCCATCCAGCTGCACTGGGAACCTCTACTCAGTCCTAACAAACCTGGTACTACCAGGGGAATCCTGGGCCCCATTTTGAGGTCTGCTTAATTCTTGCTCCTTCTTGCTTCAACCTTTGCCTTGCCATCCTGTGAAGAGGGGCCTTGCTGCCTGTGTAAAGGCTGCCAGAATTCAAGGTTTTCCTTCCTATTCTGAGAGCCCACGTGGAGAACTTTCAGTCCTGTCCTTTCAGTCAAAGATTTTTTTCCTTTCCTCTTTCTTTCCCTTCCCTCTACAATTAATTAGCTAATAATTTTGCTACTGATCCATTCTTCATTAAAGAGCTGAATCCCTTTTGTTAGATCTGCTTGGAACAAAGGTAGGAGAATTTATGTCTTAATTTTAGTTCATTATGGCAGAGTGCATCCCACCCCATCACTCTCCCTCTCCCCCTCCCCCTCTCCAAGCCCTCCCTCTTCCTTTAGAGGATCAGTTATCACTTTGCCCCTAAACTCCTCACATTCTGCAGAGGCATTGGAGGAGCCTTCACTGCCCTTTATCTTCTGCTGCCTCATTAAGAGAAATGAACCTGAGTCTGAGAGAAATGACACAAGGGAAATAAAAATATAATCCCTTGGTGCCACCTATAATGAATTGTTATGAAAACCATGAAAATATCTGTCTGCAGATATTGTTCTTTGATTTGAAGTCAGTGTTGTAAGCGGTAATTTTTGTCATTAAAGCTGTTAATCTGCGCAGTGTTCCTCATAAGTTTTTATGAAGAAAAACAGCCCTGCTGCCTACATGCTCATGCAGGGAGCTTCTGAGCACTGCTACATGAACAGGGTGCCTTTGAATAATTATCTTTAATTATAGCTGAGGTGGTTGTCTGTCTCAGAGATGGGGCTGTTTCATGGCAGCCTGCTGGCCACTGCCGAGAGGGTTTGGAATGAACTGGTTCATCTGAACCTTGCTGACACCAAAGTCCTCAACTGGCTGCTGGTGGGGGACATGTGGGAATGTCCTGGAGCACTGAGCTCTCTGTGTGTGTGCAATTAGCTGCACTGATTGCCCCAGCCCTGTGCTTTTGTGTTTGGGATGGGGTTGTGAGGGATCAAAGACGAGCACTGGGGAGCAGAGGTGTGCTCGGAGTCCTTCCCCAGCAGTCACAGAGCTGATCTCCTTCCTGCAGTCCATCTTCAGCTTTTTTGGAGTGGGGTCCTCTTCTACCACATCTGAGTGCTTCCCTGAGATGCCAGGCAGCTGCTTTTCATGCAATGCATTCCAGGTCAGGGCATGCCCCCTTCACCAGCACGACTGTAGTCCATCACCCCCAGGTGACACTCCAGACAGAAATCACTGATGCTGGGGAGGGCAGAAAGCATGGCAGCCTTATGGTGTTTAGATTCCTTGGGACTGAAAGGAGCTGTGGGCATACTGGCCAGGAGGAAATGGCCTCAAGTTGCACCAGGGAAGGTTTAGGTTGGACATTAGGAAAAATTTCTTCACTAGAAGGGTCGTCATGCATTGGACAAAGCTGTCCAGCAATGTGGTGAAGTCACCATCCCTGGGGATATTTTAAAGACACATAGCTGTGGCACTCTGGGACATGGTTTAGTGCTGGGTTTGGCAGCACTGGATTAGTGGTTGGACTCAATGATCTTAAAGACCTTTTGCAACCCAAGTTACTCTGTGATTCTAAGGACAATCAGACTTTGAAAGGTTTTTTGCACCTCCCTCACAGAATTAGCTCCCTGCTGAAAATGGCTAAATTAACCTGCAGTCTGATCTTGTAAGGATTTCCTTATTCCCATCAGAAATTAGGTAAAGTCTCAGTGCTGATTTACACTAGGCAAACATTTGGCTTAATTGCTTGACTTCCTGGATCTTAGCACAACCACAGGCACCCCCAGCTCTGCAAATATTTAGGTTCCCATTTGTGGAAAAGATGATGGCTGAGACTGATCTCCACTGACTTTGCAGAAAGGGCATTGTGAAGTGCATGAGAATAGAGCCAACATCAGAGACTTAAAAATAGAAATAAAAGTCCAAGAAAGAGAATGAGTTAATAAATCTTTCAAGACACCAAGTTGATGGAATAATGAAAACAACTACCAGGACTTGCCATGGCCCCTGCCCCTTTAAGGAAGCCTCTTCCCCATTTGGTCTCTGCTTTAAAAACAGAAGGGTTGTAAATAGCTTATGGTTGAAGGCATAAGACATTCATTGTCTTTTCCATTCTTATGCAACTGTCCACTCTGAAGTCCTGGTATTTTACTCTTAAACATCTGGAACTAGGATTCCTGTATATAATGCCCACAATCTCTGTAGAGAAAGTCATTTATGTTTCCTGAAATTGTCAAAAGCATCCCTAGCATCAGGTCTTTTATTTAGGCAGCGTGAAGCTGTGAGAATTCCTGCGAAAAAGCTCTTTATTGGCTCTGCTTCAAGGTAGAGAACTCCAAAATATGGCAAATTACCCTTTATGCTTCAGGCAGAGTAGCAGTACAGGATAAGCAATTCTTCCCTTGCTTCTGACATCCTACAGCTCAGCAAGTATTTCCCAGCATTTTTGGGGATGTAAGAACAAGCTGATCAGGGAAGAGGGCTCTGCAGACACCATTAACATGGTAGGCTGAATCTGCTGACAATAAGTCAATGATTCTTTCTGACATGACTCTGAGAGTAGCAGAAGGACATCTGTAGGATGACTCATGTTAATGGAAGAGTGGGATGTATGACTTGAGATTTAGGACAGATGTCAGGTTCAGGGAAGTGTGGTGTAAGGAAGGTAATTTTTATTGGCACAGTAGCGAGGGACAACTTGTCAGAGTGATGTTGACTCCTTTTTTTTTGTATTGTTTGGGCATGTCCTCTGGGAAGATGGCAAATGGAAAGGGCAGAGGAAGATCTGGCAACATCCCCTGCCAGAAGGAAAAAGTTGTCTTCCAGCAGACATATAGACCATGGGGTGGTGATGATTCCATCACCTCCAGTTTCCAAAGCCTTGGAAGGGTTGGGAAGAGATTTTTTATTATCTCCAGTGCAGTCAGGGTGGTTGCTCCCTTTCAGACCTGCCTGTGTGTTGTTTGCACCATTCTCATGTGTTGATTTAAATAAGGGACCCATTTCAAACATGGCAAACCCCTATGGAGACACCACTTCAAGAGTTATGCAGTTCTTTTTCTGTCTTGCACACTCATGTTCACCAACAGAAGCTAAATATTTGTAAGTCCAGGTTTAAAATATCAGAGAGTAATCCAACAAGTTAATTCAGGGTTCTCATAACATCAGGAGATACACATCTTCTGCTGACACTGATTTCAAGCTTCTGGTCTTACTTTTCCTGATTTTGAAGAAGTCTAAGTGTTCCAGGACAGATTCATAGGCGAAGAGAGGCCCAGCAAAGACATTAAGCAAAATTGTGATACTTCCTTTTCTTTGTTTAAGAAGAGTATGTGGGTTGCACTCAATTTCATTCTGGTAACTGTAACAGTAAGATCTGCAGTAACGATTAAAAAAGCCTTTGAATGATTTCCAGTCTCTCCTCCCACCTCCTAAAAGCTGAGGTAAAGTTCTGTCCAGCTGTCATTTGGAATAAGAAATTCAACCAGACACCTTTAGCAATATTAATCTTATTTATGTAAAGTCAATCCTTAATTGATATTGATGTACATTCTGCAAGGCAAAGATCAAGGCTGTCTAGTTCCACTTCCACGTGTGACCTGCACCCTGTCCCAAACCTTATTCTTTACTGGTTGCCTCTTTGAGCACATGACATTTATCTGCCACAATCTCTGCTGCATTTTGTCCCTCCTGTTCACAGAAATGATTGCAGCTGGAATTTGAGTGGAATTTCCTGCTCTCCCTGGTTTCTGTGTTCCTTCTTGCCACAGGGTCAGGACAGGAAGTGGGATTTTGCAGAATATTTTGAATGTGGTGTGGGAGACTTAAGAAAAAAGCGAGGTTCAAATGGTATCCACTGCTGCATCTGCAGATGTGACAGTGTTTGTTCCATTGTGCTGCTGTTTATAGGGTCTTATTTTTTCTGAACACAATGGGATCCCAATTCGTGATAAGAGCTCAGACAGTTCTGCCTTATACAGATAACAGTAGGAATGCCCAGAATAATTTGCAAGATATTAGCTAGATGATAAATTTCACAAGGCTCCACTGAACAGGCAGAATTGTATCTTGCATGTAGAGAAGTGAAGACCTACAATTAAAGATGAGTTGTTGGCTTAAAAAGAGAGGGAGGAAGAAGGGCAGGGATCACATCCCCTGAGCTCCTAGCTGGTAGGCACCCAAGCATCTCCCTGGGGCCCAAAAAGAGATTTCTTCCACCAGGTTATAACAGATTCCAGAGCCAGTGTGAGCTGAATAAGCAGATAACCCAGCACATTGTGTGCTACCTCTGGTTGCCATAGCAGAAAGACTCCTACGGACAAAGCCTTTGAGTTGCCTTGTTATTTTTTTGTGGATGGAGGAGGAGGAGCAAATTGATGTACAAAAGAGGAAGCTGGATACAGCCTGGGATTGAAAGCCACAGGGCTTCCTTTTCTGCCTTCTCCATTGGAGCCTTGTGTTCATTCCCCACCCGCACTGTGAGGTTTGTGCTCTCCCCACACAGGGATGTGTCACAGGTTGTCGAGTGGCCACGGTGCCAGGACGCTGCAGACCTCACAGGCCTGTCAGGGAGGGCTGTTCTGGGCCAGGCTCTGGCTGCTGATTTCCAGTGCAGCCCTTGCAGCTCGGACACCCAGGGTCAGTCAGCTGCAAGGATGAAACAGCTTCCCGTAGTCTCACAGCTAGAGTCAGCTCTGAGCCCTGGCCAGCAGAGTCTGGCTGGGAAGCGTGGGAAACTTAACAGTCAGAGAGAAAAGCTGCTCTATCAAGGGCTGCTTTCCTGGGGCTGCAATTTCTAATGCATCCAGCACATTTTTTTGAGTAATCTCTAATCCTGGAGCAACATTTGGAAGAGTGGAAAGAGAAGTATTTTATCTTCAAAAAAACAATTCTTACAACAGATTGAGAGGGACACTGTCAGTCACTAACAAAATAAACAGAGCTCCACAGGTCTCAGGCTGCCACCTTTTGCTGAACCCATTAACTGTTTCCTTAATGACAGAAGAGTGAAGTGGATTTTCCTCTTCATTACTTTTAGTGTAAGATATAGGTTTTTTAAGTGGATCCTTTCAGAAGGAAGGAATAAATTAATATATTGGAGTTTTCTTTTTCCAAGTCTAATCTTTATGTCAATGCAGTAGATTCTCTTCCCCTTATTTTCTCTTCAACTCTCTATTTATTTAAGTTCAAGTAGATAGTTTTCCTTCAATATCTCATTGTAGCTGCCTCCTTTGCTAGGACAGTTAAGGGATATTGATGATTGTTGTAGACATGCTTTGCTCAGCTGTTTGTCCACTGTGAGTTGTTGCAACTGTCCAGCAATCAAAATATTAAAATGTTTTTGACTTTAAATCAGTCAAGAGTGAACTTATGTGAGAAGCATTCATTTAGGGCTGGTGCTGGGTGAGATCTGGGAGCAAATGTCTCTGACTCAGTGGAAGCACTTGAGACCTGCCTCTTGCAATCACCTATTTCAAAATTGTGATATCTGCTTATTTAGCCAACCAACACACCTTCAGTCCTACTTTAACATTTGGGACCCACTGCAAAATTACCCTGAATTTACTGGTTACACTTTTCAGGCAGGTTTATGGGAATTCTATTAAACTTCTGCCCCCTGCTGCTTCCATTTCATCTCTTGGTCTGAGACATGTCCAAGTGTGCTGGGTGATAGAAGAAATCCCATCAAGACGTGCCTAGAAGTAGCTCATAGGCCTGTATCCAAACCAGCCCTGATTTGTAGACAAGAAACACCATGAAAATGATTCTGGCAAAGGCTGTGAGCTATTCCATAGATGAGGATTATGATGAAAGTGCACAAGGCTGATGCAAGATGACCTTAAAGTTCCCTACAAATATTGGTATAGACAAAACCTGAATGGCCAGAAAGAGGTGTATCTATCATGAATGAACACATATAGGCGATTTTCATGTTTTGGGTGCATAATTTTTTTTTTCTTTTAATACACTTTTCAGGAAGAAATGTTGAAATATTTAATTTCTAACCAGGTCTTACTTGGGGTAAATAGCATCCTTTGCTCCTTTTCTTGGTACAGCCATGGCTGGTACAATGTCATGGGAAACCTGAATGCTGCCAACTGTACAGAACTCTTTATCTGCTGGGTTCAACTGGCACTTGTGAATTTTCCTGCCATATGACTATGTGTTATTTCTGCATCCTTCTCTTATGGTCCTGAACTGTGGCTTCTTCCAACACTGCTGCAACAGAAACTATTATCTATTTCCACACTATTATATGTGCTTCATAATTACTTTAAAATTCTTGTTTTCACTCCAGTCAGATTAACTTGGGTATTCTTACTTGTGACATAGAAAAATTAAGGCCACAGATATAGTGAGGACTACACACACAAAGGTATCCAGAACTCTAATTTCTATTTGGTTCCTAAGGAAAATTTACATGTTGATGTCTTTATGGACTGGAGTTTGAAAAAACTATTTACAGAGCCTAATTTTCAGGTGGAGATAAATATTGTCTTACAAAAACCTCGGTGAAATTTATGTCCTCTATGAGTTTTTCAAAGTTTTTCAGGAAGTCAGCAACTAAGAAAGGCACCAGAATCACATCTCCTGACACCGAGCTGCACTACCTAATAGATACATTTCATACTTGTAGGAACGCAGCCAATTTTTAATCTTTGATCTTGGTGTGAACTTACTCGGTGTTATAAATGTTGAATTTTTAGTGTATTTTTATACCGTTACAATTACGAAATTGACTTCTCATGTTTATCTTCCTTCGGGAAACCGAGGAACGTGGTTATTGGGATCGGTTCTTTGAAGCCTGCGATTCCACAGGAGGTTTTTTTCCCCCAGGGCTGTCTCCAAGCCATGACACCATGTCTGGGTCTCATCGTAACAGCCCTAATGAAAAAGCGAAGCGAGCAGCCCATCATCAGGTTCATGTGTCCTCCAGGATTCAGGGATTCAGGCTCAGGCTGGGCTCCCTGACCCCGGGGAGTCACCTGGCCGTCGGTGCCGGGCCGGGGTGAGTGTGGTCTCCTTGGAAACTGCAAAGTTGTGCAGGAAGGCAGGAGCATGTGTGCCCCAGAAACAGAGCCAGCAGAGCCTGATTGGCGATCTCCAGCCGGAATTTCGCCGGAGGGAACCATTTCTGATAGCTTGGCCTGCCGAGGCTTTCATCTGACCTGCTGCTGTCCCAGCCCGTCACCCCTGTAACCTCCTGTTAAAAATACCGGCGTGTTTCCTTGCTGGCCGGACGTCCTGCCAGCCAGCTTTGGTGTCCCAGGGAGCTGAAACTCTTGGAGAGCCCTGCTGCCACAGGGGACTGGACAGTCAGCAATGCAGCCTTCCACCCCACAGCTTCTTTAGAGGCATCTGCTTCCCCAGGCTATCACAGAATCATTTAGTCTCCAAGATCATCGAGTCCAGCCTTATCTATGATTAAAGACACTGTGTGCTGGAGGACTTTTTTCTCAAGCTAATCTTTATGTCAATGCGGTAGATCCTCTTCACCTAATTTTCTCTTCACCTCTCTATTTATTTAAGTTCAAGTAGGTAATTTTCCTTCAATATCTCACTGTAACTGCTTCCTTTACTAGAACATGCACCAACAGCATGTTAAAATCAACACCTAATAATCAACAATTAACTCCAGTGCCAAATATTCCCCCTTCCTTTGTGATAACAGCTTGATATTCTGTAGAAATGAACTACCAGCTCTGAAAATCAGAATATGAGTTGTCTCCAATTCCTCTGCTCAAGCTCTGCGTTGTCACAGATTCACTCTTTGTTGGTTGTTTTTTAATTGATATTGGAAGAGCATCTGGGAATCCCAGGTAAGACCTGCAGCCCTGTGGGGACAGCAGCTCCCTGGCCAGGTGCTGTAGGAGGCAGGTCCAGCCTCAGAGAGCTGTGCCACGGATGAACCCCACAGCAGTGGATAAATTGGACAAATTGGGCAGATGTGGTTTGGAGAAAACTTTCTGCAGTGTTTGACAGAAAGGTCAGCTGGCTGCTGGATTGATAGACAGCAATGGGAACAGTGTGTAAGCACTGGGCTCGAGGAAATGGCAAGACGTGGTTTGCCAGAGGATGGGTAATTGGACAGGCTTTTGGCACAAGTGGGTGGAGCAGTGTGGGAGAACACATGGCAATGCTTAAGGGAGAAGTTGGCTTGCAGCTTCTCAGGCTTGTCCAGGACACAGTAAGCCCAGGAAGTTCCCATTTTTTTTCTTGCAGAGATAAAAAATAATTTTACTTTTAAAACACTGACATTTCACTCTATCAAACCCCTTTTCATTTCTGGTCCAAAAAGTTTCTTAACTTTGTTTTTATTTGTTTCATATTTCCTATGAAAATTACAGTGATCAAAATCTTAAAATGTATCTTTTATTACAGGTTTGCAGACTTATTACAAAGCCACATTTTGAAAGGCAAACATTGAATATTGTAAAGGAAAACATTTCACCAAGAAAGTCCTTGTTCATTTCCTTCGTTGGGTTTTCATAAAATCTGTAAAAAGCACTAACCAGGTTAAATGCTTTGGCTAGCAAAAATTTCCATGTTTGTTGAAATGGTATTTTTCCTGAGAATCATTCTGATGAAAACACTTCAACCACCTCCTGGAATTAGAAAATATTATTAAAAGATATTTGCCCAAGTTTCCTAAAGGGAAACAAGTGTCGGCGTTAGATAATTAGAAACCAGGGACTCAGCCTTTTCTCAAACAACTGAACAGAGCTTCTTTGAACTCATCTTGACTTCTCAGTGCTGTGTCAGAGGAGGAGATTAGTGTTGGAAAACATGCTAGAGACAGGAGTGAATGCTGCACTGTTTAAGAATGAAAAAATTGCAGACCAAGTCTTCCCCCCCGCCCCCCTCAGCTACTGCTCTTGCTTTGGGAGACAGGATATGTCTCAATTCCAGAACTGCAGCCACTGAAGTGCTGGATGGAGGTTCCCTGTGGAACAGGAGGCAGTGGCTGCTCTGAAGAGTTCGCAGGCAACAACAACAACAACAAAGGACGGAAAGAATGAAGAGTTTCAAGCACAGCTTCTGCTGATGGTAATAGGAAATCGAGATGTAAACTCACACCAAAATGTATAGCTGAGATTTTGCAGCAAATGTTTGCCTAGGAGACAGGGTACTCTCACTACAGGAGGTGGTAAGGAACACTGAGCATCCAGGTCCAGGAAAGGAGCAGTGTGCTGCAAAGAGGAGCTGCGCTGGCAGAAATGTGTAAAGAGAAATTATGTTCTTTGTTCAGAGGAAAATTTTGGATTGGAATGCAGTTCACTCTCTTAACTATTGAGGAAAGTAACACAGAAAGAGAGTGCTTCTGGGAGATTTCCATTAGAAATTGCAAAATCTTTTTCCCCCTTTCTCTGCCCAATGCAATTAAACAGTAATAGGAGTGTGTTGCACAGTTTATGAAGCAATAATCCAGCTCCCAAATGGCTAAACCGGGAGACTGATGGCCAAATCATTTATCCCAATGAGGAAAATAGATTATTGCTCAGGAAAGCAGCAGGATGGCATTGTTACAATTATTCTGTTGTCTCAGTTTATCAGTTCAAAAATCTAGCTAGGAATTCTTTCCCGGGGATCAGTTTCTGCTTTCCTTGCTTGTAGTGCCAGTCCTGAGTGAGGAGTCCTGCTGACTGTGCCACAATTACCTGTGGAGCAAAGTGCAGCTCTCAGTGAATGAGAGTGACAGGGCGAGGGTTTCAAGGCTGCCACAAAACATGGTAGCTGGTGAAGTCAGTGCAATTCTGGCTGGGAGACGTGGAGACATAACATTATGAAGTAGGAATGTAACAGCTCTCATGTGGCTGCACTGGGGATATTGTGCTTAGTTCTAAGCACCTCGTTAACAGAACTGTATTAACAAACTGGAGGAGATCCAGAGAAGAGAAAGTCAGTTGGGTATGTTGATTTATGAGTTAAGATGGGCCTGAGTGGCTGATGTCCAATCTGAATCCATATTGGAATGCCTCCAGATCTTGCAGATGTTCGTGGGTTCAGGACTTTATGATCCTGAGTCGGCTGGAGTCTGCAGAAAGATTCCCACTGGCTCCAATGATCACTTGATTTGGGTCTGCTTGAAGAAACCTTGGCTGAAGAGTGATAAAGGCTAAGGATATATATATATTACTTGGAAAAAGAGTAAATAGAGGGGAATGTGATGTCAGCTTGGAACTATTAAAGAGTGCAAATGTGAGGACCACCGTCTTGGCTGACATAGTGGGAAAATGAACTGGGGACCTTCAGAGTTGGAAGCAGGAGCTTTTTAACATCACCAGCCAAGGTGACCAGACTGCTGCACGTCCCCCTTGTGTGGATGTGGGAAGAGAGGAGAGTATAAGGTGCCCTCGTGGATAGTATTACCATGGTCTGACAGGCACAAGGAACTTGTCATTTATTGACAAAGCCAACATTTTAGGAGCAGGGTGATAAATTTAAGACAAAGAAATGAGTTTTGGATCCCTTAACTAATGAACCAGGTCACAATACCCCTGTATATTTTTTTATGCATAAGCTTTTTGAATGAACAGGTGGACAGATACTCAGAAAGCAGATTGTTCTTGCTGATTTTTTAGGGTTTGATGTCATAGAACCGTAAAGTACAATGAGACTGTCTTCTCCCTCACTGTTCACAATCAGACCTCACTTTGATCCTGAGATTGTGCATTAAGATATGGCCATAATTACCATTTCAGGTAGAGCTGAGGCTGCTACACGTGCTCCTCACTGCCCTGAAACCATATCTCTTAAATCTGCTGGAATGCCTGTGCATTTCCTCCCTAACCCAGTGCTGGTGAAACGAT
Source organism: Hylia prasina (assembly GCA_013397195.1). Lineage (NCBI taxonomy): Eukaryota > Metazoa > Chordata > Aves > Passeriformes > Sylviidae > Hylia > Hylia prasina. The sequence continues at coordinate 897,713 of VYXD01014878.1, read as the reverse complement.
CCCGGCTACTCCTTCTCCAACTTGTTAGGAAAAGTGTAGCTCATCTGGATAATTTTGGCTGGAGAGTGCCAGCAGGTGCAGCCAGCTCTGATGTGCAACAGTGGCCATGGACATTATGTCCAACATGACACTGAAGAACATTCAGGTACACAAGTTATTAGATGGGAAGAATGACAAACATGATGATTTCAGAAGCTTTCTTTTCTTAATAAACTCAGCCATAAAAGATATTTATTTACATTATTCCAATGGCATACAAATCTGACTCAGGTGGAGAACTTGCTTGTTCCCAGAACACTAAGAAACTTCAGAGAAATTTAGGTTAAAGGCTCATTTGTTTCAAAATTGCATATTTGCTGCCTGCTTTGTTCCTTTGCTTGGCTGTAAAGCATAACACAGGGATGCTGTGAGCTTTTCTTTCAGATCCTTGCAAACATCTGCTTGTTTTATATTCCAAATGCTGCTTAAAATATAAAATCGTATCCCAAACAAAAGACATTTCTCTACAAATAAGGAACCAATTAATGTCAGAAAGTCTAAACCAATATATTAAAAGAAAAACAACTAAAAAGAAACTCAAATGTGGCTGAACTGTGAGTATCTGATAGTGCTGTGATGCCCAGGGCTGTTGGCTCCAGCCATGAGGGTTGGGATTGAATTTACTTAGTTCTGTATAAACAGTGGATCAGACAGGGGTTTTCTGATTGTTTTTTTCAAAAGTACAAATACGATGCTGGAAACCCCCAATGGATGTTGTTTCAAGGCAGTGACATAAGATGGGGCTAAAATCTTTGCAAACTTGGTAGTGCCTTAGCAGACCTAGTAATATCACAGCAGGGAACAGCAACGTCACATCTGGAACATTATAAAATTGGCAATGCTGAAAAGGCATTAGTAAACATTATTAAGAATTCCTTGCAGGCAATTAGACTGCAACAATATCTTTGGAGAAAGGTTTTTTTTTTCTCCTTTTGTGTCTTTATTTCTATCTTGCTAATGAGGGACTAATGAGCCACAGACTTGTTACCTAGGAGGGATATCTCAACAAAGCTCTAGTGAACTTAAACCCAGTATTTACAGACTGATGACTGTTCACATTCATTATATGTTTTAAATGAGGAGGGACTACAGTAAAAAAAAAAAAAAAAAAAAAAAAAAAAAAAAAAAGAAACAAGTTGTTCCTAGCTGAGAGACTTCTGAAACTCTAAATGTCAGAAGTTTCCTAATGTCAAGGTTACAGCCTTCCACCTTTCCCACCATTTAAGGCTGAGCACAGTTACGTGTTACCAAAATATTAGTCTTCTCTGACCATTGCAAAACCTACTTTTTGGTTTCAATGATTTCAAGAGATTTTGTTTTGTTTTGTTTTGTTTTGTTTTGTTTCTTTAGGAAATCAGGCTACTAAACACAACCTGTAAGCATTCACTCTCTGTGTAGGGGTACATTGGCACATGTCTGTTTCAATCAGCCCCTGCTCACAATTTTTTTTGCAAACAGTGTCTTTTTCTCTGTCTTTTTCTGGCTACCTAATCTCATCAATCCAAGAGGCTGCAGATAAGACCCTGGAGAATCTCAGGCAGAGCACACTTGCAGTTCCAGGCCAAGGAAATCACTCAGAGCTTATCAGCAGCCCTGATACCAGCCGTGATTAGGGCACGTGGGTGGGACTTGGGAGCAGTGGCTAAAATGAGTTGCTCTGCTACACTTTTCCTGTGTGCCCTTGAGCAACCCATACATGGACAGTTTTTAGAAAAACCTCCCTCTCTTACAGGTTGGGGGCCAAAATCTATCCTGAGACATCAGGGTGGGTAGTCCATGGACAGAGACAAATATCACTGGGATGTGCCCTTGGAGCACTGAACACAGTGACCTTTGTGACTGGATCTCTTGAGCAAGCCCTCAATGCCAAGTGAGGGGAATTTGGTTTCCAAAGGGCACAGTCACCAGGACAGAGTGTGTGTGACCACAAAATAAATCAACTTCCACCTTCCTTTCCTCTTCACACCCCAGAAGATCTTCATGTAGCCAAGACACGGTGGCAAAAGCAGTTTCACAGAGCCATTGCTCACCAGGAGTGTGCAAACCCTTTTGTATTTACAAACAGCTGCTTTGACACAGTTTCCTTTGCAAAGATGCACAAAAGATTTTGGTTGATTTTCAAGAACATATTAGGGAACCTTGAATGTTGCCACAGAAGAGTTCTTGGGCAGCTCTTGAGTTTTTCCAGGCTTATTTTCCCTTGGGATGTCCAGTTAAGTTGTTTAAGCTGCTGGTTCCTCTGGCATCTTGGACTTTTCACCTTGACCTCCTTATCCTTGGCTTCTCCCTCTTCCCAGTCTGTACCCCACAGACTTATTTGTTTTGCCTGGTCTGGTACAGCAGCCACAACATTCACTGGGACCTGATGTCTGGGCTTTGGCGCCCTTTGTTAGCACAGGGCTAACAAAGGACTCCAACTCCAGGCTTTTGAACCATTCACCCACACAGCTTCATGTCAGCTGGGCAGGGATGTAAACCTGCAAATGCCAAGAGCAGGGTGGCTCTCCCACCTGTTCCATCATTTCTGCACCTTATGTGCACTCACTCTGAGGACTGTAAGCAATTACTCTGTTAGGTACTAAATACGATATGCAGCACATGGTAGTGTAAAATTATGGAATTTGGGGTTTTAATGAGCTCAGGTGCAATACAAAAGAACTTTTTTTTTTCCCTGTCCATAAAATTATATGGCTTGGAATCAGGGGGTTTATACAGCCCTGGACAAAACCATTTTATTTAAAGGGTGGGTAAAAGTTGGTGGGGGGGTTCGTGGAGGAATACAACAACAACAACACCCTAGCCCAGCACAATTATATGCAGATTTGTTCATAAATCTGGGCTGGAGCAGATGTGCTGCACATGTTGAAAATCCAGAGCATGTTGCTGGAACTTAAAACATAAACATGAACCTGTTTCCAAAGAGGAAAATCTGCTCACAGCGAGGAGCTGACCCTGTGCTTTAAACAAAGATCAAGCCCGTTCTGCCTATTGTGCCTTTGCCATGTGTTTACTTTCCTTGCTTGGTGCCTAGGGTAGCTTAAGGAGTAGCCAAAAGAAAAAGAAGCAATTTGCTTAGGTCTGAAAAGAGACAGAGGCACTTCAGGTTTAAGGAAACAAGAGGTAGGATGTGACCCAAGTCACCAAGGGTCCTATTAGACTGGGTCAGCAGTATCATGCCTAATCTCACATCTGTATTTTTAGAAGTCTTTTGCCCTGTAGCTAAATCTTGTAGAAAATCATAACTACACTTCACAGTGGGTAAGGCTGTAAGAAATACTCTGCTTTAAACACAAGTCTGCACACTGTAGGCAGTTGGAAGTGGTTGAGTGATTAAATTCTTTTGGAGGGTAGCAGGGCATGTTCTTGAAGACTCTGCATCCTGACTGAGTGCCACCATACTTTATTTCCTTAAAAGTGACAACAAAAGTGCTGGTAGCCCCTCAAATCCAAGGCAGGGAATTTCCAGATTTCAGCATGGTCTGATGCATGTGGTAACAGCTGAGACAATTTTCTCTTTTCCTGGCTTTCTATTTTGTCAGAAATGGGAGTGTGTTGGTCAAAGGATACTGAGAATTCAAAGTGCTTTCTTCCTGACCCTTAAAAAAGAGTAGCCCTCCAGTTAAGTGACAAAGGCCACTTCATGTTTATTATGAAGCTGCTTACATCCTGTCCATCCCACTGGGTGTTTAGACAAAGAAAGGAGCTCATTTTCCATCACCAGGCCTGATGATGCCATGACCTACATGAATAAAGAGTTCCCAGCTCTCTTTTTCTTTTGGAGGGGCAGTGGTGGGTGTGATCCTCTCTGTGCATTTTCTTGAATTCTCTTAACTCTCCATGGAGGATGTTGGATTGGGGCATGATGTTGAAATCTGTGCTCATCTGCTTATCCCTACAGGCTGCTGATGTCAGGAACTTTAATACTCATGTACACACTCATGTCACTCCTTGCACTGGCAGTCAGCTGCAATACCCTGCTTCTGGGAAAAGGGCATTTATTTGGTGGCTTCAGAGCTTGAGAAACCCACACCTCTCTAGCAAACTGCTTGTGTTTATTTTTGTTTAAATCAAAGAGCCATGAAAAGGAATGGCTGTTAAAAACAGTCAGGCTGACGTAGATGTGGATCATGTCAGAAAGGGAATGAGCAGTTTATGCTGGGAACAGCCACAAATAAAAACATATCTCTTTGGTTTGTTGAAGGTAAGAGAGATGTGTGTCTGGATCAGTCTCCTACTTGTTGCACCTTCTTTGCCCAATGCCTTTGGCACCTGCACAGCCCCACCTGAAATGTCACAAACATTAAACCTGCCAAGGGCAGTGAGGCCCCTCCATGCTCTGCTGGACAGGTATTGTGATGACTAATTGAAAACGGGGTTTCATTTCAGCAACACTCACACGTACAAACTCCATTAACTAACCAGCTTTCCAAAGGGTTTTACACTTTTGAGTCCCAAAAGCTCCTGCCACTGACAGCACAGCCTGGGATGAAGGGAAAAGGGCTGTCAGTGCTGACAGGTTCACCTTAAACTGGAAAATTTTAAATGTTCCCAGTGGCTTGACTATTTGTCCTTCCGCCTGACTACTGTTCAATCCATTGCCCTCAAATATGGTAAGAGGAAGAAAAGATGCATTATTATTAATAAATGAATGGAGCTATTTGCTATTTATTATTTAAGCTCTCGATACTGGCAGGCTTTAGTGATACATGAAATATAGGCAAGTAATTTATTTATTAGGCAAAATAATGATTTTTTCCCCCACCATTCTGGAGCCCTCTTTGACCCAAACCAGCAGGGGGTTTATCAAATACAAATACGATGACTTGTAATTTTAGAGTCTTTCAGAGCACTGTAACTGACAACCTTTTTAACATAAATACATGGAACAAATAATTTATAGAAGTATTCTGGGAATATTTTAGGGTGTTTTATTACTACTTCTGAAAGCCATGGCATGTTATTGATTTTGGTGTATTAATATAGCCTAAAAGTGAGGGCACATGCTTGCCTCCTAATCCAAATCAGCTTTGATGGCAACCCATATATTTTACTGAAAGGAGCCTTGAACTAACAGCAGAGGTTAACAATTACACATCATAGCCAAAAGTTTAAGATAATGAATTTTGCACACTGCCCAGCTCCAGCCACAGGAAGTTCCCCACTACTCCCTCCTCGATGTCTCATCCAAATTTCTCCAGGAGCTATTTGTCAGAATTTTGAAGCCTTATCCTTACATTTGTGTCATACAATTTACATTGTATTCATGAAGGCTTCCACTGAGGAAGTGTAATCATCATTACTGTTTTCTTTATACCATAAAAATAGCATATTTCTCTTAAAATGAGCTTGCTTGCTTGCTTTGTATTTTATGATGTAGATAAGTGTGTGTATGTGTGTATACAGAGGCACAGGTATATATAACAGTAGCTGGAATGTGTACATCACTGGATGTGGGGATTTCTCTGTTTCATTCTCTGCTGCCCTGGGCTGCTGCTGGTGGGCACCAGAGAGGTTTCAGTTGCTCCATTTGCCTCTCTCCACCTGCCCAAAGGCTCCAGAGCAGCTCCAGTGCAGTGTGACAGGAAGGTTGGTGCCTCCAGCCCTTGATTTCTAGTGACCTGGGTACCTGCCTGCTTAAAGCTTCAGTGAAACTGGACCAGTTCACCTGGCTGCTGAAAGCTGTCCAGCAGCCCCAGTGCCTGATCCTTGCCATGGTGGTGCCTTTGTCAGCCAGAACCCTGAAAAGAGGACTCTTCAAACCTCACCACCTCATGTGGGCTCCTTTTATTTCCTCTTTCGAAGTTTTCTCTGTAATCTTCTCTGCTGACAATTAGTTTCACCATAGTTATCTCAGTTCTGGAGGGCTTTTTTTCCCCCATGTTTATTTCTTGGCTTTAAAAAGGAATGGTGGACAGAATTAAGTGCCTTGACATAGCAACTGTGTGAGTTAGATTTCTTCTCTGGCTGCACTGCCTTGAGAGCATCCAGACTGGTTGCCATATATTTCTCCTCTTTCAACAACTTTTCAGTAGTTCTTTTATCTCATCTTTATGTTTTTCTGATCACTCAGTGGAGCCATCAGTGATGGCTTGGCCATGGGAATTCCTGGTTCTGACCAGCTTGTTGAGTGGGCAGAGTCCTTTGGGACAGCTCTGCATTGTTGGGGGCCAGTAATGAGGAATAGACATGCAGCTTCAGCAGCAGAATGGAGAAAAGTCCCTCCAGATTTGTACCATACTTCAAAGTTTCTGGAAACTCCAGGTCTGGGGCAGTCAGAGATTTGCACTTCACCAGCTCCAGCCCCTTGTTGCCCTCCCTTGGTCCTGTCACCATAGATACAGTGGCATCATGGTGCTATTGCTGTTGCTTAGAGTAGAAGGAAAAGGCATGGAGTGCTCCTGGAAAAGACTCTTAAGTCCTGAGGTCCTGTTGTCTTCAAAGCCAGAAGGATCCTTGCCCACATTTAAGCCATGATTTCTGTTCAAAAAGCCTGTGCATGGGGAAGTGTGTGATGTGGACTGAAAAGTATGCATTAAAATAGCACAAAATAAGGGCTTTTAAATTTTTTTTATTCAGGGCAGAATTCAATCAAAATAGCTCTGGAGGGGCAAAAAGCATGCACATCTTGAGGGGCAGGGAATAGGCCATCTGGCTGAACATGCTGCCTGTTAAAATGTACCTTAATCCCCACTTCCTGCTCTTTTGCCATATGCTTTGCTGTGTGAAAACTCAGGTACAAAGCAGTGCCCTGAAAAGGTGACTCCTAATTAAATCCAAAAGAGGCATTTTATAATCATCATCGTAGATGTACTCACATCTTTATTTTCCAATAAAATGTGCTCGCTCCTCCTGTCCTTGCGGTGTGACTGATGTCACTTCCCACCCAAGAAGTTTCTGGAGGAAGGACCCTTTTCTCCTGTTTTTTACACAATTTAAAATCTTTGTGAGTGTTTTTTGGTGGTAACACTCCCGCACTATTTATGTCCAGGTGTAGTTAATGCCCTCGTTCTCAAAGGAGGAACAACAAGGGACTAGAGTTGAAATAGAAGTTGTACTCTGCACGCCTGCTTCCCTTGCAGTCAGCACTTAATGATTTGCAAATAGTAATAATACACTAGCAAAGGAGACAAGAAGCTTAAATGTAGTGAAAAGCAATTTCAAATGTAAATTAGGTCTTGGGCCTGTTGCAGTAAGGTTTTATTGGTACAGGTTTTTTAATATAATGGACAGGGCTTGATACTAAGGAGCATTTTTAAAACTTCGTGATTTTCAAGCTTCATAAACTTTTCAAGCTTTCAAAGCAATTTTTCAAGCCCTGGTTAATCCACTGGTCTTCCTGCAGCTTGGTCCAGACTTTTCAAATGGCTTTGGTGCTGGATAACTTGTTTTTCACATTGTCACAGACAGACCTGAGACAGGGGCCCTTTGGAAAAAAAGGCCAATCAAACCCTCTGAAAACCAATGGGAGCCAAGGAACTTGAAAATCTTTGAGTAAATTGAAACATTCCCTTGCATGGAGTAGACCAGAGCAGCGGTGGGACAAGCAGGCAGTGTGTCCCAGGTCCCTTGTTTAGTGGGATATAAACAGACCCACCAGAGCATTGTATTTCCTCATGTGCAATAGACTGCACAAACTGCAGCTCCTTTCCTCCAGGTGCACCTGATACAGAGAGCTCTTGTTGTTGTCTTGGGTTCTTTATTTTTAGGTTCAGTAGGTTTTATTGGGTTATTTTCCTATCCTGTGAACACAGGCACCAGGTAGTCAATAACAATTGCTCCATTAGAAAGGAAAAAAAAAATCTTTGGTGTTTGCTGCACATATTTAAAATTAAAAAAAAATATGAAGGGGGAAAGATGAAGGGAAAAACAGATGCCAAATGTTGTTTTACATGTCACAGAGGCTGCTGTTCCATAAATCCGTGTCTTTGTAGGAGTGCAAGTAAAATGTTACCAAAAAGATGCATTCTATCACATTCTTCTGCCATTCTTTGATATTATCAAGTCTGAAAATCCAAATGCTTATTTGACAGCTGCATTATCTTAAATTAACTTTTGGCTTCCAATCTGAGAACATTCTGGCCCAGACAGGACTCTCTTGAGGTTACAAATGAATCAATAGGAGGGCCAGGAATAGAAGTGGAATAGGCCTCCTGTGCTCCTTTTAGCTACCCAGACCTCCTTCAGCTGAAAATCACATTGTGCCTCAACCCATCTCCAGGAGTTTAGTCCCAGAAAGGACGAGCTCTGATTTCTCCTCTCCCATTTCCTGGCACTGCTTGGTTGGTGCTCAGCACCTCCCTGGGCTTTGCCATCCCTTGACGCTGCTGCTTCCACTGTCCACAAAAAGCTCAGAAGCCCCACCATGTCTCCTGCTCCTCAGCATTCAGCTCTGAGCACCAGTCACAACTGGTTTGTGTTCCCTGCCTGCTTCTGCCATCGAGGCTTTATTTAGGCTTGATAGTGAGTGGAACAGTCAGGTGTAAGATTTGAGGTCTCTGCTCAGATGAATTGCGCACGGTGCACGCCGAGCAGCCCGAGTGTTTACAACAGCCTGTGACAGAACATGTTACTCCTTGCAGCTTGAGGCACTGCCACAGAAATATGGCACGTTGCACAGAAATTGCTTGTGCAGCAAGCTGAAAGTCGGGTTATTAGGGTGTGCTGTTGGATTAACCCACCAGTGTGCAATCCTACCCGATTCCAGCAGCGAGGATTTATTACCTGCCGTGACCTCCAGTCACATCTGAGCTCACCATGAAATCACAGGGTGTTTTGTTGTCCGTGTGTGTCCATGTGTGTGTGTGGTTGCTGTGAGGGACTAAGCTTTACAGGAGCTGGGAGTGAGTTCCCATGGTGTAGCACTGTATCCAGAGCCCTTTGCAGTGTGCCATGGCCTGTGTTTGGGATGAAAATCTCCTCCTGTGCTGCAAATTATTTGTGTCATGGGAATGTGCTTGAGGATGAAGGAATTCATGTCTCAGATACTCAGGTGGGCCCTTCTGAGGTTATGGAGTAATTGGGTGTAGTGGTAGGTGCCAAAGGCTTTGCCATTCTGATCACCAGCCCTGTGAATATTCGGATCACATCGTCTCTGCTAATGCTGGCACCAATTTGTTTCAAAGCTGTTGGTGTTTTGGGGAGCTGTGAACACTTGTCCAGGGGGAACTGGACTGAGATCTCACCTGCCCAGTTTGAATTCATCTGGCAAAGTGCCCACAACTGGCTCTGACTCAGCCACAGTTTGAGGACTGTTACTCGTTTCTTACAAGTGACTAAAGCACCAAAAATCTCCATCCACCAGTGCCAACTAGGATCAGCTGGGATTTACCTCTTTCAGCCATGCAGATAGTTTTGAAAAAAGGAAACTATATCTACTTTTCCTTGCAGCTGTTTGTTCATTGTCCCATCCCCACTTCACTCCAACCCTGTGAAATACATATAGTTTGTCAAGGAATGTTGGGTTTTATCAGTGACCAGCCTGTGGGTAAACAGATCACCATTGTACCTGGCAATAATAAGCAAGTTTGAATGTAAATAGAAGCCAACTGGTGAGGTAATTAACCAGTTATTATATGATAATGACTATGCTATTCTATGCTTGATGTAATTAGAAACTTTTAATATGTGCTTATTTGGGACCTGTAAAATACTGAAGTGGTTCTGAGGGTCCAGGCTTTTCTTTTTTTCTCAATTTTTTACACATTCTGTTTTTCTGTCTTTGAACCCTGTGACATGAAAGCTGTAAAATTACATATGAGACTGAGAGGTAGATTTGACTCATGGAAATTCCTTTGAGGAGGTAGAGGACTGAAGCCCACACCAGTGACCATTGAGACCTGAGCTGTCCTCAATGAGGCAAAGAGTGTTTGTTTTGGGTTAATTCAGAGAGAGTTAAGAGACACTACAATTTTAATCTTTGATTTAGCAGAAGATTTAGGCTGCTGCCAGAACAGAGCTTCAATACTTTAATTTAAATCTCAGCACGGGTGTTCTTGAAGTAAGTGGAGCTGTCCCTGTGTTCAAGCTAAGCATAACCTTAATATTGCTGAATCAGCAGGGAGCATCTAAAAGATGCCCCTTCTTAGACTTTGAATCCACAAATGAAATAATCTTCATTTTTGTAACGTGTACCTTGAGATTCTAGTGCCCCTCTCTAACAGTCTTGGGCAATCAATAATTTCCTATTTCTTCAGAATACTTTTTCTGTGTTTAAGACTGTGCTTGTTGCTACAAGAGCCTTTTTCCTCCTCCTTTAGATGTCCCTTCCCAGTTGGTAATTTATTATCATTTTAAATCAGTACACACATAAACATTGCTATTTTAATTAGGGAGAAGCAAACAGAAGTCACAGGCTATAAGGCTCTGCAAGTATGCTTGCTACTCTCACATTTTAATTATTTATTGGAGTAAATAAAATTAAATATTTTCATAGCGATCCAGAACAGGATTTGAAGTAATTACTCTGTCAAATTCATCAAAAATTCTCTCATCAAAATAAAAACCTTGATGTTACTGAATAATTTATAGTACAAATACACAGAAATTGTAAAGTATTATAAATAGAAAACTGCAGGGTAAGTGAACATGAATTAGTTAAGGGTTATGTTTCTGAAAGAGCCTGTCATAAGCTGTATAAATTTTTAATAAGTGTTTTTGAGGCCTAATTTTCAGTGTACAGTATATACCAACAACTACAGGAAACAACCCGAAAATGGTGATTTAGAAACACAGCTGTTGATGATAGAGGCCAGATTGTGGCTCCTCTTCCTGGGCCTTTCTCTCACACAATTTCAACTAATGATGTTTGCCACTGAATGCCGATGGCTTAACATGAATCATCTGCCTAAATAGCAAATACATTAAGTAAACCTAATCTCTATTATTATCTATGAATACCAAATGCTGGGACAATATCCAGCCTATTAAACCCCAACTGTTCACTGAGGCATCCCTACGCCAGTGCCTTGATGCCAGCTTGCCTGTGCTCAGCTCTGGTTTCTGGTGTCACTGAGGATCTTTCCTCCTCTGCAGGAGCTGGAAGGGGCTCTTGGTGTTTTTGGTACCCTCGGGGCCTGATCCTGCAAGTTGCCTCTTCTCACCATGTGTTAAAGGAGCTGGAAGTGCTCAGCACCTTGCAGGTTGATGGTAACTCTTTCATTAAATCTTTAATTAACGTTGAAGGTGACTCTCTGTGTTATTGACAACCAAGGATGTGTCAGGGCAAAACCTCTGATCCCAAGACTCCTGACTTTACTTCTTCTCTTTCTGACTCTGGATCAAAATTCTCTGCCAGAAGTTCTCCCATCAAACAAATTATCCACTTAGGTCTGGGCCTTCCCATGCTAGAGCCACTGTTTTCTGTGGATCGGAGGTGGTTGCAAATATCAACAGCCTTTCAAAAAAAGCTACCACCGTCAGCTCATGGTGGAAGGCGAAACTTCCTCCTTCCCAGCCACCTGAAACTTGAGATTTATGGTGGGATCTGGATCTAAGGCAGAAAAGGAAACCTGCTGCAGCTCCCCTGATGCTGAGGGAGCTCTGGATGCAGTGGTGTAAGGCTGAGGTAATGCCACAGGAGTCAGTGGATTTGTTGTGAATTACTCGCAATGTAATGAAGCCTAGAAGCCTTCTTTCACTTCTTTTTTACAAAGGTCATTAGGCAAATTGTACTTCTATTCTTAAAAGTGGATCAGGAGTTAAAGAAAACAGATTTGGTGCCAATTATTGCTTATTCTATTGTAAGAGGGATCAGTTAAAGGAGGGCTTTTTCTTTGCCTTTTTTGTAGCATATCACCATTTTGGTAGACATGTCAGTTCAGATCATATCTGGCTAAAACTTTGGGGTTTAAGAGCCAGTAAGAAATATGCACTTTTTTGATCAATACGTGTTACAGAAATAGATGCAGGTAATGATTTCCAGGCAGCTAAGGCAAGGAAGCTTTATCAGATGTAGAATATGCTATCTCATTTCATGCATGCATCTACCTCTGGCAAGGTTCTTTCTATTTCTGGGACCTAAAGGGCCTCAGCAAGCTGGTTCTGCTTGTAAATCTCTGCTACATCAGAAAGGTCAATATACAAGATGCAGCAGGCACAGAATGACAGGAAGTGGGAGCACGATTGAAACAAGTTAAGAATTGCAATCCTTCTCTGCTTGAAAATGAAAATCCATGTACAGAACTCATGGGAACAACTAGGGAATGTTCAGGAAGCTTTGGAAAGCTTTGGCTCACACAAACTTAAATGTAACCTAAATTTTGCTTTGCTTCTCTGCATGAGGTGAAAAGCACCCAGCTTGAAAAAGTGCAAGACAAATCTATTGACTACAGAGTAGACATAGGAATTTATTGCTGTTCTGTTTCTCTTCCCATTCATCAGCCAAGATTTTCCTAACTGGCTACATTAACAGTGCCACCAAGCATTCTGTGGAGGTTTTAAGTGACTCAGGGATTTAGTCTTTAGTATAATTGCTGTCTAACCCTGTGCCCTGCAATCTGAATAATGTGGGGAACATTTGCCTAGTACCCCAAAGATTACATTGCTTTACGTCAGATTGTCAGCAAAGAAGTTTTTTATGACTATTTAATTAAAGAGAAATCATTTGATCATTTAACACTTCTGATTTTTTTTTCCTACAGTAAAGCTTCCTCTTCTTACAAATCCAGGCTATCAAAGTCTGCAAGGAGCACAGAGGTGGAACCTTCCATGTATTAGTTATTCACCAGGTCCTTCCCTTCTTTCTGTTTAATAATTGATAGGCACCATCGTTCCTCCTACTTCTTCACTGTAGTCAATAGCATGTCATCCTCTGCTGTCATCTCAGGTCACCTTCCTGAGCTGCTTGGATTTAGGAGTCAAGTCTGGTACAGGCAAGTTAAAACTTTTGATAGTAGAAAGAGATATTCATTTAATATGCTGGTTGCTAATCATTATCAGCCCATTTTAAAATGAGAAAGTGGCTCGTATAGGGAATCGCTTAATTTCCCTAAGCACATTTGGGTCTCACTTGCTTTAAAGACGTGCTCTTAGCTTGATTTTTCTCTTTGGGTTTGGGGTCTTTAACATTTCCTCTTCTGTTGCTTGTGGTTTCATTGTAACATTATTCTTACTGCTTTTCCTCTTCCATCTATTCCGCTTTCTACTCCACAAGGATATTGTAGTTTTTTGGACGTCAAATGGAACGACAAAGGGAAAAAATCCCCACAATTCTTTTTTCAAACTATGAATAGTCTTCCTTTAAAAAAAAAAAAAAGTTCTGGTTCATCTGTAGCCAAGTTTATTGGAAATGACAGCTCAAAAGTTCAGTGAGTGAGTGAAGTTCCTAGAGATCAGAAGGCCTCTGCTGTTTCTACTGTTTCCAGGCCTCAATACAAGGGCACCTTTTGGAAGTTTCAAGGTCAGCTGTAGGTCTATTATTATGTTGAATGGAAAGGAAATAATTTTGCACTTGTATCCAACTTCTTGTCATCTTTCTCCTTACCCTACTTGGCTTCTTTGTAGTACTTGAAGGCCTCAGCTCCATCTCTTATGGCCATTGTGAATGGTTTCATTGGTGTTGCCCATGTTATCCCTTCTTTCCTCTTTCTAAAAAGCAAATGATCATGTTGCATTGAAGAAACCATTATTGCCATCAAACAATCTGCCTTAATTTTCACCTTCTCTGAAAGTTTCAACTCCTCATCAACATTTCAGAAGGAAGTAACTGTGTTGGTTTTCAGTGACTCTGAGGAATCCTAGCAGTTCTGATCCACACTTTGGATAAGTCATAGAACAGAGACCACTATGGACAAAGGATGTACTGGTCTTTTCCTTTGATTTTTTTCCACTTTGCTGCTTTGGGGCTTTTTTTTGAAACATTTGTTCAAGTCCCCTGAAGCGAAGGCAGGGACACGAATCTGTACAAAGTTCCATTAAGCAGCCACCTCTCCTAACCAGCAACACAGAGCACTAATGGGATCAAAATTGTGTATGTGATGCCCAGAACTGCAGCTTTGTCTTCCAAGGAAGGACTCAGGCTGGTGTGTTGGAATCAAACATTTGCAGGAAGCCCACCCACAGATATCTTTTCTCAAACATCTCTTGGCAGCTTTTCCTTCTTCTGTGCCCAGGAGAATGTTGCTATGGGTGGTACATCTGTCTGGCTCAGCCCTGTTTGACACAAACACATCACCAATTCAGCAATGTGCTCCTCGCCCTCCCTCCCTTTTCCTGATTCACAGCAAAGATAAACAGGACACCAGGACTTGTCCCTCTGAGTTCTTATTTCTGCCACTGACTGGTTCTACACCAGGGCTCAGGATTTTAAATGTGAGTGCTGTTAGGCTCTAAAGCACCTCCTGTGTTTTGCTTGGCACATGGAGCATTTTCTTAACCACTTAGGGTTGTATATGGTCACTGAGACTGAATGTGGGACCACAGAGCACCTTCAGATCTTTACTCTGATTACCTCCTTGGTTTTTATGGAATTACTCCTAACTGACACCAGTGTAACATGGATAAGAACTGGAGCCTTCTCTCATCCCAAAACCACTGGGATGATTCTCTCTTCAGAGCTTTCACAGTGCTTTTCATATATTGTACCTAAAATGCAGTTTGCATTTTTCTGAAAACCCAAGGGTAAAGGCACAGTTCAAGTCTGAAAGGTTTTATTTACAGGTCAAAGGGAGCAATGGAGAAAAGGGTATATACAGAGAGAAGGAACTGTGTGAAGGGCTGGCCTGACAATAGCATTTGTCTCAAGTAAAATGATGGGAAGTGCATTTGGGCAGCTTTGGTGGGAGATGCTTGTGACTCTCTGCAAATTTTATGTGGCAGCACCTGATCTTGGGCACTGCTGTGTCATATGGAGTTTGCTATTCAGAAAGATAGGAGAAGGCTCTATAATATTCCTAAGAAGAAATAATAGCATGAGCTCAGACCAGTGGGGGAGTTTATGCCTGCTCCTGACCTGCCCAGAATGCTTTGGCAGGTGTGAGGAAGTCGCATTAGCTCCCAGCTACCTATCAAGCAGATTTTCAAAGAGCTTTTGACGACTTATAAAACAGAACATGGTTTGGGGCTTGAGTATTTATCTGAGCAGCTGTCTCCCTCTGTATGGGCCTAAGCACTGTTTGACATCATCTAAAGCTGTTTTATTGGCCATTCCAAAACAAACACAGCGCAAATAGGCTTAACACCTTTGGAAGGCAACTGCTTAGTTATTGTGTGGAATTCATTTTGGGCTGGGGATCTGTAAAGCTGAGTCAATATGCTGATTTGGATCTAAGCCACAAGCTTACCTTTTAACCTGCACTTTTTCCCTTCTTCTAATAGAGCTTTTTGTCAAACCACATATTGCTGTGCCTTTGTTGTCAACTGCCCTGCCTGAATACATTTGCATGATAAATACTGAAGGCTCTTGCTTTGAGTTGACACTACCTAGGAAAGAGAAATAAAACCTGCAGTTCCTTCCCCACTCTTGTTGCTTTACTGAAACTGCTAACATGAAGATCTGGAGCTCTTTTACATCCTTGGAATCCACTGCCTTTTCTGGAAGGACTGACCATTGGGCAGCTACATGATTTTCCTTCCCCTAGGGAATCCAGGAAGGTTGGGCTGAGCAGTGGCCTCACTCCCAGTCCTCCTGGTCTGCTGTGCAGCTGCTGCTGAAGTGCTGCTGGTGCTGGTGATACCAGGGGCTCTGATGTCTTCAGCTTAACAATAACCTGCTTTAAGCTGCCACCCCTTTTAGAGCAGCCTGTGCAGGGCCTGAGGATTGACTCAGGAATGGAGGTTGTCTGGCTGAAGATCTGCTCAGGTCAGACAGATACTGACAGGAAGGAGGAAACGTTTGGTGAACTGGAAGCAAAAGGCACCAAGAATCCTTCCTGCCTGCTTGCTAATCTCAAGATTTTAAATCTGGTGAGGTGAAGTATCCCAGTTTCCTTTTTTAGGGTCTTCCTAGGTACAATTTTCTAAATGTGTTTACAGGTAGTGTCAAGACATTCTTTTCTTATGAAGTGTGGTCACTGCTTGTATTTTGGAGTGGCTGTGCACTTCAAAGAATTTAAACTTCGCATAAAAACCTTAAGACTTTCCAGACACAACTCTTCATGTAGAAAGTCATGTTAATATTTAGAAGGTGCTTGTTTGTTTTGCTGGTTTAATTTAGTAGGGTTTCCTCATGGCATGGCCTGATCCTGCTTTGAGCTGGCAGCTGGGCAGGAGAGAGAGTTGTGAGAGTCCCTTGGTGTGTTCATTCTGCTCTGTTTCCCTTATAAGAGTCATAAGTGCCCTTGTGTTTCTTTATCACTCTGGGAAAATAAGAGCAACATTCTGGTGTTATTTCCTCAGAAAAAGAAAAGTGAACTGCCAGAGCTCCTTGGGACAAAATTCAAGGGAGAGGACAAAGATTTTGAGTACTTACCTAATAGCTGGAATACTGGGAAATAAACCTGGGCCAAAGCTGTGTGGATCTCCACAAAAAACAATCATCTGAAAAGCTAGGCTCTGGAAACTGAGTGCTGCAAAAAAGGGAAATGTCCTCCAACTTTCTGGAAGTCTCTGGCAGTGTCACATTATAGAAACAGGGATCTGTTGATTTGTGTGTTGGATAGGTAATGACCATTCCTGGGTCATTTCAGCTCCTTAGGATCTTCTACACATTTTCATGGGAACAGATTTACACAACAGATAAGATTGATAAAATCAAAATAATATAACAAACTCTGACTAAAATTATCTCCCTGCAGTCTTCGCTTGCGCTTCTTCTAAAGTGACTTTTGCTTCAATTTTGCAAAGTGCACCAGAATCCCCCAAAATGGAGCACAAACACGTGCACCAGGGTAGATGTGTGACCCCTTCACCTTGTGTTCCCACATGGCAGCACTTACAGTTGCCACAATGCCACTGCACTGGCTCTTAGGAAAGAGTCTGCCACCCCACACCGTGATTAAGTACTGCTGTTATAAACCAGGTACCTCTCATGTTAATAACAACATCTGTTAACTAACAAATTGCTCATTAACCAAGAGTAATGGTGAATTTCACCAGATTACAGCTCTGCAGGTCTTTTACGAAAGAGCTTTCAACAAACTATTGTGCCTTTTTTTTCTCTAAAGATTCAAAGTATTTTTCCTTTTAGTGCTGAATTTCTCAAAGCAATGGTTATCCCATGCACTTCAGTATTATCTAAAAGCACTGTAAGAAGATATTTAGAAAGAGCAGGTACATTCCCTAACTATTTTATGGAATAAAATGTCTTTTCTGTAAGTCATCTTTGAAGGGATTCCAGAACAATGCACCAAAACTCAGCTATAAACACACTACTATCATATAATAGACCCTGTACTTTACAATACCTACAGGGAATCACTTTTTAAAGTCTATAACATACACTAGTCTTTTTATATGATGGAATCATATAAAAATAAAAATTGATAAAAAATAGTAATAAATCTGGATTTTATATCATGCACTGAGCAAAGTCTAAATTAAACTACTGTATTAAACCTTCTATGAAGTAGACCTAATTAATTAAAAACACCAGGGTTAAGCAATTTAGCCATCAATCTCTTAGCTTAAGTGGGGGATGAGGTGCATATGGTAGCTTACTGAGGAAGAAAAATGAAAGACCTTTTCTCTCCTGACTCACATTGACACGATCTAGGGGAGGTTAAATATGAGCTGCTATTCCCAAGGAGACTTCTCCTACAGTTCCTCCAGCACGATGACTTTCCCAAAGCCCTCAGCAAGCTGGAGTGTGTCACTTATCTCCCTTTTCCAGAACAGCAGGGGGAACAAAGCGGGCTGGCAGCACCTCTGGAGGAGCCAGAATGACATGGAAATGGCAGAGGTGCCACAGCAGAGGGAATTTTGTGGGAGTTCACACCATCACTGATGCAACAGAGCTGGCCAACACTCCCAGGAAGGAGAAGGAGAGGCCAGTGTTTACTTTTGAACATCACTCTTGCACGCTGGGCCTGAGGGGTTTGCTCACACTGAGAGAGGAGCAGGATGGAGAGGGACAGCAGTGCACGCTTTTGGAAGGCAACCTCAGCAGAAAGGCAGCCCAATGACTTCATGGATGGTTTCAGTTTCCAAATTGTCAATGCATTTACAAGAAGTCATCAGCACACTGGAAACTGCTTGCTGAGAATTTTCCTCTCAGTCCTCCATCATCACATTCCCTTCAACTCTCGACTCTTTGGCCAAAACAGATTTGTGAAAAAATTAAGATTAGTTTTGTCGTAAGTTCCCTGTTTTTAATGGAATGACTGAATGTCCAAGAGATGAAACTTCTAAGAGCTGGTGTCCTTTTGGGATGAGTCGACTCAAGCGACTGCTCCAGCAGAAAACTTTCATTTGTTTTGCAGGTCAGCCTGATGCCTGAGCTGTGCAGTGGCCATGTATGAATACATCCACACACAGGGACACGTGGCTGGACATGGAGGCTGTGGTGGGATCTCCCTTTTGCAGGGGCATTCCAGTCAGCTAACTTGGCTGTAATGTGAAGATGCAACCTTAGGAGCAGCAAAAAGATCCCCCCCATCAAGCCCAGGAGTTAAGCTTGTTTGCAGGCTCTTGAGACAGCAGATTATTTGTGGTTGGAGATGCACTTCAGGGTTCAAGTGGCATTAGGAGCACTTGGCATAATGTGCAGACCACTTGAGCTGTGCTAGAGGATGTCGGCAGCTGCTGGGAATCCTGTGGTGCCTCTTAGTAGAGAAAAGCCTAAACCTTGAAGGTCTTGCTCATTATTTCTTATTCAAGCAAACCATTCTGTAGAGAGAGCGAGACTAAAAAAGGACCTTGAGTCCTGGCCTCCTATAAAAACCAAGTTTACAGGCACTTGGCTCTCAGAGATCCCTTAAAAGGAATTGTTCTGCGATAGGTGCTCCTACAGACTTGGGCTTTTACTCCATTATTATGGATCTAATATCCTAAAATCAATACTTTGTAAAGGAGATTCTAGGTACATCAGCTAGGTCCCTAGGAGAAGGTGGGAAAAATTTCTCATCCCAGTAAATAAAAATAGGCTTTCCTGAGCATCATTCAATCCAACTATGATCTTAATTGCGTCCTGGCAGGACATCTCTCTCTTCTTTGGCTGCACAGGAAGCCAAGAGTGACTGTTCCCAACTTTGGGGAACACTGCACACAATGAAAGCTGGCAGACCCGTGTGACAAGGACTTGAGCTGCCATTTTTGCAAATATCATAAACTTTTGAAGTGAATTCAGCACACAGAAAATGCATTTATCTGGAAATAGTGCATGTAAGTCTCCTTTTAGTGTTATGTAACCTCACTGCTTGCAAATCCTGGTGAATAAAAAATAAAAGTGTTACCATTGCAGCATTGGTCTTCAACATTTATAAACAATGAAGCCAGAACAGAGAGATCAACAGAACAGGCTAAAAATGTATCTTAATGTGCCTGCAGGGACCTCTACAAAAAGTCACCAAGATAAGGGAGTTTTGACATGACACAGTGAGCCATGAAGGAGCTACTTTAAAAAGCAACAATACATTTGAATATTCAGACCAAACAGTGAGCACTAAGTCAAAAAGAAACTACCACCCTCAAATCTTCTGCAGCTTAGAGCTAATTAGACTTATGGCTCAGAATGCCCAAGCCTCCTGCAATGTGGCAATGGTTATGATAATTATATTTTCACTCTGTGTTGGGCTGTGAGATATAAGTGTATTGCCTACAAATGCTGTACATGTAAATCCCCTGCTCAACGAGGTGAGATTATGCCCTGATGTACCTTAAGACTGGAAAATGCAGGGCCTTGCAACCTTTAAAGGCAAGTGATAGCTGTGTGGACAGGCTGCTTACTGGGGCAGGTGGGAAGGGTCCACCTGGAAACCCGGAATTCCCAGAGATCACGTGGATTTTCTAAGCACCCATTTACCATCAAACATAACCAGTGGTAATGATACAAACCCTATCTCACTTTCCTGCATGTATTAAGGACTCTTTATAGGTAGATGCTATTACACAGCTCTAAGCTATCTGATGTGTGGCAGGACTGCAGAATGTGAGACCCTTTGTATGTGATGTATTGATGCCAGTCACGTCACCTGGGCTGCAAAAAGGTAGCATTTCTGATAGCATCATCATTCCTCCCTCTCAGCAACTTATTTGCTACCTGAAGACTAATTAAAGTGGTCTTTTAGTGCCTAGCCAGCCAGCTGTGCCTGTAATGATATAAATATTACATATAAATGAGATCATGAAGGGACATTCCTCCCCTGTCCTGCTGGCTGGTGGCTGCAGGACTGGTGACACTTCACATTGGTTCTGTTGTGGCCTGACTCGTTCCTTGATATACAGACTCTCCAGGTCCTTGCTGCCAGAGACTTTGGCCATGGCTCTGTTGCAGTCACACTTTTGAGAAAAATGCAGGAAATCAGACCTTCCACATTTCCAGTGCATCACCAGCTTTCCCTCGTCGTGTGCTCCCACACTTCTCCAAACAGACACAGATCCAACCTGCAGAGGGGCAGGTCCAGACCCAGATGAGTCTGAATACCTCACTGCTTTTCAGCAGAAACCTGTCCCAAGGTGACTAACAAAGAGCAGCTCCTGAGGCAGCAGGGGAGAAATTCCCTTTTTTGAAGGGAGTCCCCACATCAGGGACCCAAATCAGAGCTGTGTCAGTTTGTCACACCACCTTCTGCAGAAGCTGAGGGTTCCTAGAGTTTCTAAGCTTTTCCTGGGATTTGGCCTTGAATGGCAGAGCTGGACCAGGGTGGAAAGTTTGGGGTCACTCTGTCTCTGTGATCAGCCCTGAGCCCATGGTTGGGGTTTGGTCTCCTCTCCTGCTAAATGTTCCAATTTAGGGTGAGTCCACTGACCTCAGAAAGACAACTTTTTATGTGCTTAGTATGAATTTGAGGCATAAGGACTTTGTGCTCTGAGATCCCCAGCTCTGTGAAATTTGGACTGAAGCAAGACAGGAGGGGAGAGGCTGGATTTTCATTTGGAAAGTGTCCTTCATGCAAAGAAATGACCACCAGCTGAATGGCACAAATGAACTCCAAGGTAATAGTCTTGAGCAAATCTTGAACAGCAACGTCTCCCATTCTGCCCCTTCCTCTGTATTACTCTGTTCTTATTCTAAGTATTTATTTACTGATTATGAGGAAAACCACACGACCTCACAGGACCCCCAGCAGGTGCTCACAGCCTCCATGGGCTCCTTGAACAACCATGGTATTCTCTCCCTGCCTTATTATGGTCCTTTCTCGAATGTGGGAATGTGGAGTTCAGACCTGCTGGAGTATTTGGGGGGATTGCAAGATATAAATAAGCCAGCTGGGGCTTCAACCCACCAGCTCAGCAACATTATATCGTGCTGGTCTTTGTTTTCACTGTATCACCTATTTTTCGGACCAGCGGTATAACCAAGTTGTAAACTGCACACCTTACAAATCAGTCTATCCTGACATTGCTGGAGCGTTCATTACAAGCTGTAAAAAAACACTAGCAAGGAAGGTTTCAGTCCTGCAGCCCAATTTTCCATTGCAATAACCCAATTAACTGGTGTGTGTTTGTTTTACAAAGCTCTAAGCTACAATAAACCATGCCGATACACAGGCTGCAGAAAGCCTCGTAATTAGGACAAGGTGTACAAATTAAACCACTCTTTTTAAACTTCAAACCAGCTAACTTCTGACATACTGTACTGCTGGGGCTTCTGGGACTAAACCCAATTAACATCTTAGTATTTTATAAGCATCGTTTTAATTGCATTTGTATGCAATCTTCTCTCCAAGAGCCTTTCAAGGTGCTAGCCCTCGTTCAGATTTTATTACTTTAGTGATTTAAATCTCCTCTATCTGTGCTTCCCGTTAATAATGACTAGTGCAGCTTCAAATGCCGGCCCAACATAAAACTGAGCTCTCCAAAGAATTATACTTTAAAACAGTTACATTTAACTTTATTATTACATTTTTAATTTTTTTTTTCTCCCTCTGTTTGAACATTATGCCTTGAACCACTTTATCAAGCTGTCAGTGCAGTAAGTGCTGGAAGAGTGAATGTTTTACTCCTCAGTGCTTTGCTCTGGCACAGCCTCTTGGCCTACACATGACTCAGATTTTGCTGCACGATATTGTCTCAGAAAAAGAGCTTTTCTAGGAGCAGCCTAATGACTTGCACGTCCATGGGTTTTCAAGATGTGGGAGGTTTAACTCTATGAGCAGCAGCCAAGCCAATCCCTCAGGCTGAGCTGCTTTTGGGTTTTTAAGGTCAAGATCTACCCTCCTTCCTTGCCTGTCTGGGGCAAGTCCT
Organism: Hylia prasina; assembly: GCA_013397195.1. Lineage (NCBI taxonomy): Eukaryota > Metazoa > Chordata > Aves > Passeriformes > Sylviidae > Hylia > Hylia prasina. Next base: position 875,396 of record VYXD01014878.1, on the reverse strand, counting down.
GTGAAGCTTTACTCCTTTGAGTAGCTTTACTCACTGTAATGGGATTGCTGAAGTTTGGATGAACTGGGCCTCGATGGGAGCAGTGGAACATTCCGTGGAAAATCTGATGCACTCTAAGGAATGTCAATTCCCATCACTATAATTTCTGTCTGCATAAAATCCTCACAAGTGCTCTGTTTTTCTTTATGCATCTGCTTCTTTGGAAAATGACCTGCATTTCAAAGATCAAGTAGGATTTGAAGAGAGCTGTAGAGGCAATAAGAAGTATAATGGAACTCCCTCAGCCCAATTAATAAAATAGTGTATAAAAAGGGTTCTGAGATTCTTTTCCCAGCACATTATTATCCTGTTTCACATTTTTCCAACAAAGGAAAAAAGAAACAGGAATGTGTTGGATCTTATTGAAATTATGAAATTAATAAAATATTTATTTTAAGATGCTGGCAGTCACACTCAAAATATTTTCCTCTTTGCAAAATGCAACTTGGGGTGAATACAGGCTAATGTTGTTCTCATTTAGGATTTCTGTTATGTGGATACAAATATCGGGTCTTAAAAATGCAGGAGGTTCCTCCTGAAATATTTTGAACCTTTTCACTTGATTGAGTGTCTTGTCAAACAAAACTGGCAGCAGATCTCCTGAAACTGCCTGAATCTATGCAGATACGATTTCTATCATGCCCTTATTATGTGTAGTCCATAATAAGGAGGAGCATGTATAAATCATTTCTGGCTGGCACTTAGGATGCAATACTCAAAGGAGAAAGACATTTCTGTCTTCAAATGTCTAGCAATTTCTGATATTATACAGTGAGTCTCCCCAGAACCATGCAATCCTCAATTCCATGCAGCTCTCTCATGAAAGAATGAGACTTTCATATCTTCCCTTGCGAGAGCCACCAGCGAGATAAGAATTGTGCGGCTCCGGCGCGCACCGTGCTCCAGCCAGGGTGCCTCTATTGAACTTCCATTTGCAAAGCCCTGGCTCACAAAATTGCACAGAGATGAAGGATTTCGCCTCTATCCCTCCTGTACACAATTATCTGTGAGTAAGCATTACTTAGCAGAGAGTAGATTATATAGTTCTGTGTTAGAGGGACGCAGTTCCCAGGGAACGCTCTTCTGCGTGCACACCTATAATGTGCACTAAAATAAACACATCTATTCTACAAATGTGTTTGTGTTTTTCTCAGTGGTGGTAATAGAGCCAGGCTTTGGTGTTGTAAAAGGTGATAGAATATTAAATGATGGGTGATCTGAAAAGTTCTAACAAATCATGCCTTCCCCAGAAACAGAAATGCAGAAAGCTGCTCAAAAGAAAACCATTTTAAGAAAATATCGTAAAGAGTTGTACATTGTCTCCTCTCTAGTACTGAATATGTAGTTATTTTACACTTCAGGTCTTTAAAAAATATCTTTCTGCAATGTGTTCCAAAAAATCTCCAGACCTTTTCCAGAATCTTTTTTCAAGTTTCTCTTTCATGTATTTTAATAAGACTTGCCTGGAAGAAAAGATGGCATTTTGAAAATAAATTTTAAAATAATTTGAAACATCATTCTGATCAAATCTTTAATAACAGTATCAGCAGAAACAGGCACGGGGAATGCCAAGGAAAATGGATTATGTTAATTAAGTTAACAATTTTTAATGACAAACTTTGTTTCAGGGAGAAAAGGTTTGTTTTTTTTTATTAAGAGCATTTTGTGCAAAATATTTCAACCACTCTACAAAAACATTAAAGACTAGATATTTCCTATAAAACAGTTCTTCACTGCAAGATGATGAATAACTTTAGTATTACAGCTATACATAATAAAATGTTTATTTGTCTGGCTTGAAACATTTTATAACTGCTGCATTTACACAAAAATACATAGGTTTTAGTGGAAAGAAATCTATATTGATATTTTACTTGATGTATACTGATTGTTTTCTAATATGAAAACAACTCGAATTGCTCGATGAAGAGTTCAGCTGTTGGGAATCTGAAAAGCAGAGGGCATTTTAGACCAGGAGTTCAGCATGTGGAGCTGTCAGACTTGATATGCCTGAATTTTAGGTGAATTGGAGCACCTCGTTCCTCTGGAGGTTGTTCTAAAGGGGACTGATGTCTTTTGGGAACCAGGCCCTAGGGAATAAGGGGCAGAGAGCAGGAGAATATTTTATGCAAAAGAACCGTCTGTCGAGATTGGAATAGAAAATTACACTTCTTTAATGACAAGCTTTTTTGTAAAATACGGGGTAGGATATGATTCTGTTTTCTTTCTTTCTGTACAGTGGAAAAGAAGAGGTGTCACAGTGAGTTATCATGTGCAGTGACCACTAATGTTCCTGTTTAGTGTACAATTGCCTGCCACATTACACACAATCATACATGTCATTATTATATTAACTGGGTTTATATATTGCTCACCTGAGTTCACCTGGCAGGGCTTGCCTAATTGCAGTAAAAGAAAGAAGATCTTTTGGCTAAGGGAAGTTGCTTGTAAATTGGATTTTTCCCCATTTAAAATCTTGGGACCTCAGGGGGAAAAAAAACCCAAAAACAACAAACCAAAAAAAACCCCAAAACAAAACAAACAAAGAAAAAACCTCCCAACTTTGTTAAAACTAACACTTCCTTCAAAACCTGCCAAAGGTCAGATCCAGCTCTCGTTTGTACCAGTCTGGTGGATGCTGGATTTGGCCCTGACCTCCTTTGTCTCCCTTGCAGGATCAGCAGATAGAGTTGTATTTGAGCAAACCAAAGGAAAGCTGCAAATTCCACAGCAAAGCTGTGGTTATCGGGGTGTTGCAAAGCTCTGAGTGCAATTTTGATAGCACAGCAATAAATAAATATGAGCAAATTAATTTGCAGTAATTGACAGAGCAATTAGCAAAGCTGCAGTTGCAGAGTCTTTATTCCTGGTTGCAACAGAACCCAAAGTCACTTTTAGATCTCAGGTTTAATTTGCAACTGAAGAGAGACTCCTTTGTGTTCAGGCTAAGGTAATTTTCTGGGAAGTCACAAAGATACAGTAAATGTGGAACCCAATAATACCATTTCTAGAGCTCCTTTTCAGAATAAAACTGCACTTTCACTGACATAAGAAATGCCAATAAGGGGAATTCTGGGATTTGAGCTGCAGTTCAGGCTTTGTGGGACAACTGGAAAAGCAAAAATGAGCTTGGTGATGCAATAGTTGCTGGGAAGGAATATTCAGTTCCTGCTGTGCACACTGTGAGTGCGTGCTGGTAGCAGCTCCCTGACCTGGCCACCACTCCCTGAGCTGCCCCTGTGATCCACAAAACCCCATCCTGGGAGAGACAGAGCAGCCCCAGCTGCCCCTCAAGAGCAAGCACTAGCTGTAGGAAGGGGAAAGGAATCTCTTCCCACTGAGCATATGGCTTTATCACACTTTTAAACACCAGGGACACAGAATGTGAAATGTGTTGGAAAATGCCAGGAAACAGAAATTCAGAGCATTCGATATTTTCAGTCCTGTTTCCTCCAGAATTAAATGTGGTTTGCAATCTCCACACTGCAAAGGAACCTATCATGGTTCAGTTCTGTGGCAATGGTGCTTTGACCAGAGCCCAGATAAGCTGGAGCTCAGTCTCACTTCTCCTGTGAGCAAGTCCTGCACATGAGGACAGTCACTTTCCAAGATCTTCTCCAGTTATGTTCTCTCTGCTCAGCAAAAGTCAGATGCAGCTCTGCCAGTGCTGTTACTGATGCATTTTAGGATTATCTTCAGCAGGCAGCTGAGGAAAGAGACAGGCAAAATGTTGGACAGGAGTGGGAGGTGTAGAGGATGTGAAAAGCCTGACTGGTGACCTGAAAAGTGTCTGGGAGAAGCAGCAATGGCCAGTGCATTCTATTGCATGGCAAGGAGCCCTTACCTGCATTTTCCCCAAGTCTCTGTTGTCTGGTCCTCTGGCTCCTGCTGTGCAGCTGTGGCTTAGCAGCAGGGCAGTGCCTCAGCCACGTGCCCTGGCTCCCCGAGGTGGTGACTGGTTTGTGTTTCCAAGTGTTACTTTAAGAAACCCAGAGAAGCTGAGGTGTGAAAATTTTATGTTACATGAGAGAAGAGGTCAGCAGGCATCTCAGTTAGGAAAGAAACACTGAGTGTGTTTTATTTCCAAAGCTGATGGTGAGACCTTCAGAGCCCCTCTTGAAGCAGACAACTTTGACCTGGGGTTCTTCAAGAAGAGAACAGGGGAGAAGCAAATCTGAATTTTCAGTTTGCTACAAAATTTTGAGTTTCCAGGGGTCAAGATGGATTTTGGAAAGGTCTTTTCATCCAGTGCTCTTGAGTGTGCACACAAGGCTTAGCGTGAGCTTCAGCTGTCTTCAGTGAGGTGTAAAAATGGGGTGCTTCTCTTGTGTGACAAGCAGTGATGAAATGCTGCGTTCGGCCCTTCAGGCTGTGAAATGTACTGGTTGGGTAACCTGGTTTATAGCAGATTCAGGTAGAGATATTCTGTCACTAGGTGGATAACCCATCCCTTCCACCTCAGTATTATCCTAACACCCTTGCAAAAGGGTGCTGGCCACATCAGCTTTACCCAAACTGCTTCACTTAAGGCGAGGGATAACGTAAGAAATCATGTTAGATTTGACTGCTTTTGGTGGATATTACTTGGCTTGGAAACAGCCCCATGATAAAGCTCCCTGCAGCCAGGGAGGTCAGGCCACTTAACTTCTCTGCTCCAGGTTGGGGGCTCTCCAACTGCATCAGGTTCTTCAGCCTGAGGAAGCCTGAGCTTTCTTTTGGTGAAATTCTCCTTCCCTCTCACCACATTCTCTCCAGTATTTGCCTGGATACAAATACTCAGGTGAACTCACACTGTGCCCAATCCAACACTCACCCATACAACAAAGAACCAACCACCTCTCCATCCTCCCTGGGGACAGCTCAGCTCTTGTTTGAAATTATTGACAAGTCAGCCTGTCACCTTTTTCTTGCGGAGGGGACAGCTCCTTTGCTGGACAATGGAAACAGAGGAAAACAATGCACAAAAGTAGGAGTTTTATTTTCCACTTCTAATAAATGCCCACTCTGGCATTTCTTAGCTTCTCTTTTCTCCATCTTGCCCCGGGCACTGGTCACAACAAACTCCTGAACCAGATGACCCCGGCTCTGACCCGTCCGGTGGCTCCTCTCGCCTGAGGCCACTTGGGGAGGCAGCAACGGCAGGAAAAGGAGAACAAACGTGAGAGAGATCTGTCCTGCAACGAAACAGCTCAGCCAGGGCCGCGGGCTGCAGCCGAGCTGGGACACGGGCTGCGA
>VYXD01014878.1:799683-870080 GCA_013397195.1 Hylia prasina | reverse complement strand
TCCCTGAATTATGTATAGGTTTTAATAGATTGTGTCACACATCTGAAGTTATAGGGATTTGATATAAACCCACCATGCAGTAATTATGAGTGTAAAATACATTTGGGGGAAAACATTTCGCGGAGTTGCCAAGACTAACAGCTTACAAATAAAGCCCCGTTCCTGCTCCGGCCCCCGAGCTGCGCCCTGGAGAATTTGCACATGCATTTGAAATGAAACAATCCCCGTATCTCTGTGTTTACTAGTGGTAAAAAAAACCAAAACCCAAACCCCTTCCTTCCACAGGTCCTCCTATAAATATGTTCCTGGCACTGGGTACTTTGCAGGCAGACAGAGGCTGCTGGTTTTTAATGTGAAATAATGTAAGGCTTTTAAGCAAAAAAGTTGGCTGTTAGAATTAATTGGTGTCTTATTTTTTCCGGCTGGAGCTGCTGTTTGCAAGTGAGGGCCACATGAGCAGTGGAAAACTGCATGGAAAAGTGGGATTGTGAACAGCAGCTCCCTCAGTATTACACTGGAGGAGAGGAGAAGAGGCAGGAGAGACAGGAGAGGTGGAAGGTAGAGAAGAAGACAAACAGGCAGGACCTCTGAGAAGTTTTTGGAAATTAAAAGAAAGTTGGTGGGAAAAAGAAAAAAGAAAATTGGAGGCCAGGAAAGAAAAGGATGGAAATGGGACAGAGAGGTGAGGGGAGAGAACAGAGGGGATTAGGGAAGGAAAGAGTGAGATGAATGAGCCCAAGGGAGGTGAGGCTGAGCTGGCAACAGAGGCAGGGCCAGGGAGGCTGGCAAAGGGGAAAAACACGGAGGCAAGAGCAGAGGTGGCTGTGGGCAGAGTGGGAAATGCAGCTGGAGGGAAACAGGCAGCAGGAGCTGAGTGAGGGGACACACAGAGAGCAGGGAAGCACATGAATTCCCACCTGAGGAGGGCACAGTTTTTAGCCCTTGCATCCTCCAGGAGGCAAAACTTTCTTTCAGGGACTTCTCAACAGGCTGTTGGGAACTGCTGAGCCCCACGGGCTGGGCTGGCCTCTCCCGGGGAAGATCCCCTGGCTGGGAACTGGGGTTAGAAATCACAGTTAAAGCCCCAGTAGTCCTGACAGAGAGAATGTGGGTGTTTCCATCAATTGACAATGTTTATTGGAATATTTGGAGCTTCACAGGAGATACTCAGGCATGCTCCACCCAGAGAGGACAGTGACCAGGGTCCAGCATTTTGACAATAACATGTGTGGTTTGATTCCCCCACTTTATAGCCCAGATAAATAGTAGCCACATCTGATGCAGAGAATGGGTGCTGTACTGTGGTGTTCAAACCACAGTCCATTGAATCCCATGGTATTCATAGGAACTTTCAGAGGGGTTTGCCAAAGCAAATCAAGAAAATTAAGTTTACAGACAGTCAACTCATGTGCAGCCATATTTTCAGATATGTGCAATGAGGAAAAGATTGAAAACCACAGTCAGAAAATATCCCACAGTGATGAAGAACTTGGCTTTGGGATGGGACCACTTCTGTTTTGTCTCCTCAGGGCTCCCTTCTCCAGACTCGTCAGGATGTAACTTCCACAGTTACATCTAGGGATGCTCATCCAGTAGCACGAGGACATGGAGCAGTCAGAAACCTGCCCTTGCCTTATTTTTGAATCTCAAGCAGGATTTCAGTGGTGCCCAGGCAGGAATTCCCATCAGACTCCTCTTGTTCCCAGTGCTGGGGTGTGGCCATTCCAAGTAAAACATGAGCATGTGCCTCAACACACTTCTTACAAACTGAATGTACCTTTAAACAAAAAATGACCTGCTTGTTGCAACGTGTTCAACAGTCAGTTTCTGACATATTTATACCTTGTTTTCCAATATACTAAACTGCCTTCTTTTCCAATAGGAAATGAAGGATTTCCACAAGGATGCCAAATCCTCCCTGCCACAGTTCCATTTCTTCCCACACTATTTGCTGTTGGAGGAGGAGGGGATGGGAAAAAAAAAGGAGAAAAGAAAAAAAGGAAAGAAAGAGGAGATGGGAGTCAGATGGACAAGGCACAGAGCAGGAGCTGAGAGTGTTTTTTCTGGCCGACACACTTAGTGTTGCTGGTGCATTTGCTGCTTCCTTGAAAGGCCAGTGGGGGGAAAAAAGAGATTAAGGTCATCAAGATAATACAAAGAATATTCAAACTGGAAGCAGAGGGGAAATATAGAAGGTCTGTTTTTCCAATGGTAAGTAATCAGAGTACAGGAGGATGTAATTTGCAGATTAGGAAAATGAACAAAGACTATAAAATTAACTTTATGACAGAGAGGAGAACAGTCCATTTGAAGGGGGGAATAAACTAACCTCCATAAAGCTTTATGGCTGATACAATCAGTATGTTGTTTTAAACTAAATAGGAAATATCAGCAAATAATCAACCATGGGGCAGTCTTCAGGCCCTAGTTGTGCTGCAATCTGGATGTGATGGGACACACAACCCAAGCAGATTTTTTGAGGCAGTGAAACCTTCACAGATTCCCAGTCCTGGCTCTGTGGGTGTACTTGGAGGTGAGGAGCAGGAAGGGTTTGCTAATGTGAGCCAAACCTGTCACTGACAGCTGTCAATCACCTGTCCTCCCTTCCTCTGGTGACTCTTTTCCAAGCAAACAAAGCTCAGCCCTCCAAATGTGCTTCCTCCACAATGAAATCAAATTGTGTCTCACACAAGCTCCTGCCAGCCTGGGAGCAGCTGAGGGTGTGGATCAGGAACAAGAGGTTTTAATTACCAAGAGAACTGCAGGTTGGTTACAGAGCAGGTTGCTATAACAGGGACCCCCCAACTCAGAGTGATAGAAACTGTGCCTAGCTCCTTGCAGGAGAAACCATAGACACATCCAAGGAAAAGCTCTCATTTTCCTCACTAGAGGAACCGTTGTCTTCCCTTGAATCAGTAAGAATTGATCTTATGGTCTGGTCTGAAAGAATGGTGTTGTCAAACTGGAGGAGAAAGAGATTTTTCTGACATCATTTTCCATATCATCCTAATTTTTATTCCCTTCACTGTCATTCTTATTCCCTCTTCAACTGTTTTTTTAAGGTGAAAAGAGGACAAAGGACTCACCCTTGGTGTACTCTGTTAATTCATGCCCGTAAGTAAATTTTCCAGTGGCCTGTGAGCCCACCTTGGGTTTTATGGGACTCCAATGCAAGCCTTCGGAGTAACTCTAACTCCAGAGCCACATTCTCAAATGCACAATTCTCTTCTGTTTCTTTGCTATTCCATTTTCTGGCAGAGAGGAAAATGTACAAAACAAACAAATAAATATATTTTTTTAAAAAAAACCAAGTGAGGGGCTGACTGTCCTCTCGAGAAATTAAAAGTAAATAATTAGGAATAGCTCCAAAGGTTTTAATGAAGTTACCTGGATGTAACACTGCTGTCAGTTCAGCATAAATCTCCCAGGCTACTTAAAAAGGAGGAAAAACAAGTTTGCTCAGGAAGCAAGTTTGCTCCAGGACACAATTCTCCTTCTTTGTGTGACACAGATCCCACCACAAAATGTTCAAATTTAAAGCATTTTTAAATTTTTATTTAATTCCAAGTGCCTGATAGTGAGTGTGATACTGCCATTCCTGGGGTCTATATTCTCTCTTCAGAAACAGAGAGCAAAACTCTATAGGCCTGGGAAAGGTCAAGTGGCCTCAATAAAACACAAACAGACTCAAACTGTTGCTCAAACAATACCACACAAAAGTATAAAAACCCTGAAGAATTAAAGAGTTATTTTCATAAGAATGGGAAGGTTCTGCTTCCAACAACTTTTTTTTTTTTTTTCAATTTGATTTATATTTTATTATCCACAGAGCTTTTCTTTAGGTGTTAAAAGCACAAGGTTTTAGGAGCTTTATGTAAACTTCAGTTTCCTTTAAATTTTGGTTTTGGTTTTTGCAAAGAAGTTGTCTTCAGTTTTGTGAGTTGGATCAATTGAAATTCAGGAAAAATCTTTCCGTGGAAAAGTTTGAATTTCTTCATTAAAGAAGAATACCTCAAACAAACATTCAGCAAACTCTGTGAAATCCTATTCACTCATCAGGAATAAAAAGGTACAAAAAATAACATGCCTTTGAAAACATGCAGCCCGCTGTCTTTGTGCAAAACTTTGAGCATTTGCAGGGCTATATTTAGCATTAAGAACATGATTTTTGTCTCATTGAAGTCTCAGTTAAAAATTCAGAGCCACTTTTAAGGCAGAGATTTTGAAGCTTTGTTAGTTGTGTTTCATTAAACGACCGTGCTTGTCACATGGATGAACATCTTACTCCTTTAATGGGTCGCCCTACCCCTTGTGATTAGGAGCAAGGAGTTTGATATATTTGTCAAAAAGGCTGTCCTTTGTGAGCCAAAATAAAATGAGTTCTCTGATATGCAAGAAGTTAAATACTTTTAGACTGCCTTGGCTCGGGATCTGACATCTTTCACTAACACTTATTCTTAGGTGGAATCAGTAGTCAGAGACCTCAGAGGCAAGGGCAAGATTTCAAACCAAATTTATGCTCTTGGAGACTTTTAGAACAGTGTGTGTGTATACACACATCTATCACTGCAGTTATAGCCCATCCTGTAGCTCTCTGGTAGATTCCAGCTGCAACCCTTCTGAATGCCAGCGCTCCTCAGTGCTTTCCACCTTCACAGGTCCCCTGGGAGATAAGGAAGTGTCATTTTCCCCATTTTACAGACGGGAACTGAGAGGTTCATGGGCAGGTGGGAACACCGTGGCAGTGTAAGGCATTAAGCAGAACTTTTCCACGACCAAAACTGTGCATCTGGGAGTTTAGTGATCCCAGCCATGGGGTGTCCTCAGTTTGAGGCAAGAAAGCTCAAACTTTACCTGCACAGGACAGACCTTGTCAAAATGAGCAGCAGGGTCAGATGCCCCAAAACCCAGCGCTCCCTCACTGGGAATGATCCTTGCAAGGGATGCATTGGGAATGTGCTGTAGAGAAGGGAAAGTGTCCCAGAGGTAAGAGCCTCACTATGTTGGGGAGGATGAGGGATCAGGCCAGATGCTGCTGCTTCTGCTCTTATTTGCTACTTTTGGAGGATGCAGGCAGCAAACTGCAGCTGTGAAATGGCAGGGCTGGGCAGTTGCTGCCTGCTTGAGGCCCAGGCAGGCAGAGCTCACTGCAGTGAGCAATATGGCATTTATAAAATGTGACATTCCCCTTGGTGGGACGCCGCTGTGAGCCAATTTCACTCTGAGGTAAAGACCACGTGTGTCAGGGTTCATCTCCTCTTCACAGGTGCTTTGGACAATCATGCAGTGCCAACTTGTCCCGTGCAGGGGGAGAATTGGCTCCCAGAACATCTGTATCCCAAACTGGTGCTGGCAGATCATCTCCTGGTGCAGGCACACTCTGCACAGCCTGGGTCACACAGATCTCATCCTGCAGGGTTATGGGTGGGATAGCAGCACTTAAACCTCTTTAGAGGAACCAGTCAGCACTGCACTTCCTCCAGGCTTGAAAGGAAAAAACCATTTCAAAGCCAAGATTTTAGGAACAAAAGTGAACCTCTTAATTGCATTTTTCACTTAGGAATGTGAAGGAATTACTGTGAACCTTGAAAGTTTGATATGTACCAGACCAGTAAATAGATTTGGCTTTGTTTTTTTAATGTTTTGCATACTTTGTTTTTCAAACTTTCACCAGCTCTGCTTTGTTTCAGTTAATGAAATTCTTCTATTGCAGCACTGGGACTTTTAAAGCATTTTCGTAACCTCCTGTCTTGGTCTCCAAGGTATAAACATTATTTTATAATTAGCCTTCACAACTATGTTATACATTTGAAAAGGAGGAAAAAAAATGTTTTTCCCCCATTTTTATATAGGGGAATTACAGTTTCTATCTGGGGACTGAAAGAATGTGCTTGTATGCGCGCGCAGAGGAGAGAGAGAGAGAGATTCAATCTGTTAAAATTTCATCTCCTGCCAGTTACACATGAAATCATCGTTTAGGAGAGAGACTGGGAAATTACTGAGTGCATTAGAAAAATCCTCACTCTATCCTTAATGAAATGACACTAAAAGATGATGGGAGAGGGAAGACTTAGGGACACTTGTGTTCTACCATGGAAACGTGGGGAAGGAACATTGACTTTTTGCCCCCCGTTATGTAACTTGGCATCAGGCTCTCTGTAGCTGATCCTGATGGGAACTAATTTGTCTCTTGCCCTTATTCCTGCCAATCCCCTATGGCGTTTTCTTATGGCCACTTCATATCAGAATAAAGCTGTCACCAAGGTAACCACATGTGCATGTGCACAATCGTGTACACGCACTGTGTAATTAAGTCCAAGTGTAAATAACAATATCCACCACAGTGTGCAGCACTGACGTGCTCCAGGAGCCCTCACGCTGCGCCTTTGGTGGAGGCTTGGCCTCACAGCTTTCAACAATGGGGAAACTGAGGCACAGGGGGGGCTGGGAGCCTCCCAGACACAGGGAGAGGCAGTGCATCCATCAGTTTCCTGCAGTGTGAGGAGAGCACCCAGCTTTTTCCATAGGCACCACTTATTATTGCAGCCACTGATCTCTAAACTCAGGTCCTCTGAAGTGTTTCTGCCAGGTTTATTCTCATCCAGGCAGAATTTTTTGAGCAATTACTCGTATACAGAAAAGCTTCTCCTTCATCCACCCCGGGATGGATGAACATGGACTCGTGTAAGGATCCTTGCCTTGAACTTCAGTAAAATTTGGATCAAGTCCCAGCAATCCCTCCAGCCTTTGTATCAGGGAACAGCCCCACACGAAGGGAAGCTGCCTTGAACCATTTTTGAAGTGGTAGCTTTCTGTGCTGTAATAAATTTTCAGGATGTTTTCAACAGAGAGAATAAATCCATAGGAGAGATGGCTTAATGGATTTTGAATTTTCTAACAAGGAATGTGCCAAGTCTTTTCCAATAGAAAAGTCCCCTTGAATCTTTCATTCAGGCATGTGACAGGTACTTGAATTACAGTGTATTTCCAAAGGTTTGGTTGTTTTGGGTGTTTTTTTTGCCTGTGGAGGAAGATGCTCATCCAAAGCCTGACCTAGAGGGAAGCTTTTACAGATAAAAGAGCAATCCAAGGAAGGGGAGTAAGTGGGAAACAAGCGCTTAATTTCTGTTTTCAGCAATCTCATAGGTAAAAAATACATGTGAGCATGGCAAAATATTAGTCTATGTCTTTTGAAAGCCTCCAAAAAGATTTGTCTGCAGTGTGCATTTAAATGGGAAGGATACAGGTGTTTTCAGAGCTCTTGCAGCCTACGAGCAGGCCTGGGGCAAACCTGAGCGCACGGAATAATGTAACGAGAAACATCCCTCCATGCTTCAGTGGAAAATGCAAATAGGCTCATCTCCTCTTTTGAGGAGGACTTCAGATAAGGAGTTCCTGGAGCCAAGGAGCCTGTTTGGTGTCTTCCCTGCCTGGAATATTGCAGTGGGAGGGAGTGAGGGGCACACACGGAGCTGGCAGCACGAGGATGTCCGAGGATGCAGCCAGTGCCCCTCTCTCTGCTCCACTTATCCGCAAGATTTGTCAGCTGCCAGCTTTGCTCTGCCTCTCTCTCTCTGTCCCTGCCAGCACCCTGAGTGCCCACGTTGAGCTGCTGTCATTTGGGGGCTGCTGCAACTTGAAAAGGAGTGGCCCAAGTGAGAGGTGCAGCAGAGTCCTGCAGTGCCAGAGTCCTGCCCATCACGGAATGAAGCAGCTTTGCTGCAGCTCCTCCTGCTCCCCCTCCTCCTCCGGCCACATCCCTTTCAAGGAAAGGCTCTGAAAGATGTTTTGATTTCATTTTGGAAGTAGTCTGCTAAAAACATTTCTTTCCAGCCTTTTCTCTCAGTTTGTTTTCTTTGCTAGTTCAGCCTTCAGAAGAAACAACAAGTTTACTTTTTTTTTTCTGTACCCATTAAGAATAATATTTTTTCAAAAGTTTAGGCAGGATCCAATGGCATGAACTTCATTGCAAGAGCTGAAATGGGTAGGGAGCTTTTCTGAAAAACCTATTCCCAGCTATGACTGCTGAGCTATGCAGGTAACCAGCAAATAATTAAGGCTAACACAGAAATTCTGCACCAGTTGGGTGACAGAATTCCCTTTCCACCAAAGAAAATCCCAGAAGAAAAGAAGATTATTTTAATTATGATGGGTTTCTTTTTTTAGAAGGTTTACAAAGTATTCCCCCTTCACCTCTCACTGAATAATTTTAATAACTCTTGGAAAATACCAATTGCCATCAGCACTTGTCTTTGGTTTTTAATTTTTTTTGTTGTTATTGTTATTAATGTTTTGTAAGTTTGTATAATCCATGACTGTGGATATTAAAGTAGTTACCATGTTTTAAAAACTCCAGCTCCAGGCATCATGCAAATACCTGCTTGTGTGGCAAAGGAGAAAAAATATCCTGGCAGGTGGAAGAACTCTGGTCAATCTTAGTGCAGCCTTCAATAAAAGTACAAAGGGATTCTAAATATTTTGAATTCTATTTGTTCAAGCAAAGCTGATCAGATCTGAGGACCTGCTTTGGGGTGCCTGAAGACTTGAGCTTGGCAGTTCTACACTGATTGTGAACTAATTTTTGTCTAATAGAGTAGAGAAAGGACTAGAATTTGGCTTGCCTAACTAGATGTTGATGTCTTTCATCAAAGAAAAATACAGAGTTGCTATTTAGGGCTGCTCAGTTCAATTTACATAGCAGCCCTTCTATTTTTAAAAGTTAAGATATTTTTCCTATTTCTTTAAAAATAAACTGTTCAGTAACCAACCAATGATCCAGTAATAGAATTAATTTCAACAGATATATCAAAGAACTAAAAGAAAATGGTAAGTGTTCCCTTATATAAAATAAATCTTTTCCATGTATGTTTTCATCTGCTTCTGAAATATAGGAAAATCAACATTGTAACTGGCATTCACAAGCCAATTATTGAACTCAACAGCCCAATTCTGAATTTTCACTGATTTAATTAAGAGCAACATTTGGCCCTAGCTAGAAGCAATAATAAGTGCTTCTTCATTAGGTGTTTTCAGAGTAATTTCTTAAGGGAAAAGATAGATGCTTCTAAATCTGTCATTTGGTGAACTGTTCTGTGTAATATATTAGAGCCATTGATTAGAGTAATATGGCAAAAAGCAAAGCCTGATCGATCATCCATGCAGTCAATGGGTGTCTTTGATTAAGTCCAAAAAGAGCAATATAAAATCACAGTAATTCCAGGCAATATAGAGACACACTCTTGCTTTGCATCCCTAATTCCACTTCAGGGTCTGTCAGCGCCTAATCTGGACTTCCTGGGGAGCTGCAATTCCATCTTCCCGAGGCTTTTGAGGCTGCAACACTTCCCTTTTGTTCTGCAGAGGAAGGAAAAGCAGGCAAGGTAAAGTCAGATGCACACACCGAGTTTTGTTGAGGCATTTGCTGGCGGCTGTTAAAGGACAGGGGAGTTTGTGCAGCGACTCAAATCTCTGCCTGTTGTGGGCAACCAAACCTTGAAGTGTTGGTCTTCACCACTTGGAGCTCAGGGCTCCCAGTGCTGTGTCTCCAGGAAACATTCTGGCTCCTGTGCCAGTGCTGGCACCATGCCCCTCATTGGCTGCTCACAGTGCCATGGCTGGCTCCTGCTGTCCCCTCCCAGCCCAGGCTGTGGGGTCACAGGGTGTCACTGCTGAGAGACATTGTCCATCCGCTCCCAGCAGTGATCAGGCTCACTGTTGTCACATAATCAGATTATTCAACAAAGCTTCCAAAATATTTAACCTGGCTGTTTCCTACTCCCTTTCCTGGGTTTGGGCTGCTTTGCTTTACATTAGCACTTGTATTAACACCGTTATCCTTCCCACCAGTGGATAAGTCATGTTTTTCTTACGTGCCAATGGTCCCCTTTCCTCACCTAGAGCAGACACCAATCACCACGTACAGGTATTTTCAAATGAGCTAAGTGAATTGGGTGCCTGATTTCCTTTGCTGTTCATTTAACATTAAGTACTTACTTGCCAAGTTTTTGTATATCCTGCTGCATCCTTGACTACCTGAAACCTCTGTAAACTGGTTCCTTAAGCTTTTTATTTGGTCTTTATGTTTTTCTCTAAAGAACAACATGTTCCCTTCTGTGGAAGCATTGGTATGTGCTGTCTATCTGTCTGGAGATTCTGTGATGAGGAGGGGAGGGAAATGGCCAGTGACAATGATTTCTCTTGCTGATTGTTTTTTTTTCCTCCCTTCACATAATTTAAATCGAAATATCTAAACCTCAGACCTGAAACCAACTTCACAGTCTTACTTTGTATGTAAAAATATTCCATTTAAATCAGCAGTAAAGCTAACATGAAAGTGCCAATAAATAATATATGCAAAGAGTTTTTTTTATCAATATATAAAGAAATGTGGAGTTGTGAAGCTGCTGAAAACAAGCATTAGGAAATGTAATGAAGCAAGAATTAGAACAGCATAGTTCCTCTGGCCATTATAAATGAGAACGCCAGGTACCTGGAGAACAGGAAAACTGATGAGTACAGTCTGTTCAGGAGAGAAGGAGGAAAATTTCCCCCAGGAACACATTTCAAATTACTTATTTATGAACTGATGAACTGGGAGACCACCTATAGAGAGACAGGAGCAAGCAGTCTGCTGCAGACAGCTACAGAACTCCAGCTAATTGTGCTGCTGTTTTCTGTTATAACTCCTGCTCTCCAGCTGGGCTTCGGAGGCAGGAAATTTAGGCATTGACTAGAAGTTGCACTTTCCCTCCTTCTTGTCGGCATAAATATATACATGTATATTTTAATCTGCTGGAATAATTCAGCAAAGGCCTGGGAAAACAGCTGCTGCCTTTGTCATTACACTGTTATGGAGTTTGTGGGGTAGAGCTTCCAAGGGAAAAGTTTTTTAAGCATGCATTCATCCCTTGGCAAAGGTGACTCCAAAATTTGGAGATATATGGGCTGAAATTGAAATATGGAATGTTCATCTGCTTTTGTCTCTGAACAACACTGTCGGGGTTTTTAGCTACACAGGAAAAGAAACGTGCAGGCACATACACCCAGTAAATATAATATGTATTAACTGTGTAAATGCACAGAGCTGTGAACACAGATAAACTTCATACAAATTTCCTACATAAATCCCTGCTGGCTGATATTTTTTTCTCTCTCCATGTTCACACATACACAAGAATCAAAATGATATTTCATTTATCTGGGTTCACGTATAGAATGGATCCAGTTTGCTCCATAATACAGAAATCATAATGTAGTCCTGGTTCTAAGAGCTGTTTAAGGAAAAAGAATAATTTTAGATACTTCCTAATGAGATCTAATAAGATGGAGAAGAGATAGTTAAATTACTGTAAATATTAAGTGGTTGAAAATTAATTTCAGAAGACCTCCTCAGTTGAAGCACAGAGGTTCTTAACAGAGAATTCATTTTATCAGTTCAGAAAATGGAATTCAGGTGTCTGGCTTGTTGGAAGTAAAGAGAAACAGAAGAACCTTTAGCAGGGAACTGTGGGGCTCCAAGATAATTTTCATGGATGGACAGTCTCAGCCTGTGCTGTGATTTAGCACAGGGGCTCTGCATGGTGGAATCCAGTGTTTGAGCTCACTAAAACTCCCCGAGCTGAAGGCTCACCGGTGGGACCAGCCTGGAGGTTAAATACAGAAGTGAGAAGACCAATGGACTGGGGAACACTGAGCACACAGCATATTTGCCTTCCAGGAGGAAAGAAAAGTTGGTTTCCCTTGATGAAATGTGCTGCTTTATCAGTGAGGTGTTTCCCCCAGGAGTCAGGGACCAGGTATCTGAAGGATTGGCAGTTGTGTGTTGGGATCTCAGACTGTTCCTGGCACTCAGCTGAGGGCCAGCACAGGTCCCAGAGCACTGGTCCAGTGTCCCTCCTTCCTGAACAGGCTCCCAGGATGTTCTCTGCTGGACTCAGCACTGGCTGCAGATTTCAAATGCAGCTGCTTCAGGGTGCACTGCATTTAGCCCTCTGAAAAATGATGAAGGCAAAGAACAAAAGGGTGAGAGATGTCTCTCAAAGAGAAGGATACAATCATTTGCCATGAACTGGCTATTCAGGTGTGCTTGGTTAATAATGAAATTTCCATGAGGTTTAGAAGGAATGTCAAAATATCCAACCTGCCACGTACTGAGCATGGTTTCAGTGGGAGCTGGGAGTGCTCTCAGGCTGCATAGACAATATTTTCCTCTCTTCTTTCCTGTAGGTACATTGGTAAGTCAACATAGAGAAAATGTGCAATGCTGTTGCTGGTGCTGCATGTGTTCCATGCATAGAGAATGTAGTATTCCCATCCTGTCATTTATTATGAAATGCTAAGTGTGGGACTGGAGTGACACAGTGGATCTATCCCTGCTCTTCATTACGTTTGACATCAAGAGCACTTAAGAGTTTGCAGCAATAGGACCTAGAAAAACTGTTAACCCCAATAAAACCCCTGTAAGGATGTGCAAAGATAAAAAGGAACTTCAACAAAGTGGAAATTTTATAGCAATGAGACAGAGAGAGAGAAGGGCATGAAGATTTATTGCAAATGACTAGTAGCAAGAGGTTTAGGCATTAGCTAATTTTTATTTGCTTCTTTTATCATAAAATTTTAAACCATCAAAGAGTCAGTGGTGGTATTAACACTGGTTCAATGAAGAAATAAATACTTTCGTTGTTGCTTCTGTTCTTAAAAAAAATTCCTTCTGCTAAAATGAATATGGATCACCGTCACACCTCAGTGAAACTTTTTCCTTAAGTATTCAGAACATTTTTTGAGGCTGATCAATTGGGATTTTTTTTTTAAATACCCGACTTGGTTACACTGGCAGGTATTCACAAGTGACAATTATTTCAACATTAATTTGATAGCTCCCGACAGCCTCTGAGATGGGATAGAATCACCTGGAAGCTGGCATTTTGCATTGTACCATTCTGTCTATATGGGAACTGTCATCTTCCATTCAATATGGGAAATGCTATCTGCATACAGGCTTCAAAAAAGTTATAATTTCTTCTAAGTGATTGAAACTCATAGATCTCTCTCTTTCTCTCTCCCTTTTCAAGCTACACCTGAGAGGTAGCAATGATGACAGGCTGGTTTAACACAGCTCTTGCCGAGATTAAGTAGTTGTCAGACAGATATCATTGGAGACTAAGGGATTGCTTTTGGAAGTCATTCTGAATTGCTAACTAACCGGGAGCTTGTTCCTAGACGGGTGCGGATTCTTTTGTTTCCAGGGATTGACACATCTGCAGTAACAATGGAGCGCTCCTTGCCTGATACCTGATTTGTGCTGGTCACTGTTTTAGCTGGAAAAGAGGATCTAATGAATGCCCCTTTCACCACTTATCTGCAAAAGCAGAAAACATCCAGAGCTGCTATTTTGGGACCGTTGGCTTGAGAAATTTGATTATTTATGGCTAAGTGAAAATGTTTGCAGCAATATTGTTCATTGTCAGAGCAGAGTTACATACCGGATGAATCTGTGTGAAGATCCAGCAATAACCTCTCCAGTGTCAGCTCTGCCAGTTTTTCAGCAGGCTGGTTGGGAGGGATGTGTGTATTCTGCTCACCTCCTGCTTCATACACATCCACTGACAGCCCCCGATGAACAGGGAGTAGCAGAGGCTGACAGGTCAGCTGCAACACAACAAGTTGTCACTGTCATGGGAACATGGCAAGTGGAAAGTAGATGAAGTTGCCTAGAGGATGTTTTCATCAATTTAGTGTTATATACAAGCTAATAAATCTGCAGACACTCTCGTTCCACTATACACAATGTGTGTGAGGGAAAATGACTGAGCTTTGCCTGGCTTGGCATTTACTGGACCAGCTGCAGTGGCCACTTGAGCTAATAGTGTCAATGATTTAATTCCTTTCACTCCCTGCCTTTCCTACCAACGTGTTTCCCATGGGACTCCAGACAGAAAAGTTTATTTTTAAGCGTGGTTGAGAGATTGGCTCTCTAGAGAGCTTTGGAAATTGCAGGGGGCTGCTTCTTCAGAAGATGGTGAGGTGGGAAGTAAGAGGTGTGAGGATGCCTCAACCACTGGAAGAGGCGGTCATGGGAGAGGGAAGAGCTCACTTGTCAGAAAGTCTGGAAAACAGCCTAGACCCCCCAGAACTGCCCATGCTGGCTGGTTGGACATTCTCAAATTAATCAAAACTTCCAACTCTTGGCATGATGTATTAGTAAGGATGAGTAGATTTCATCCTCCAAGCACCCAGATATTAAACAGATGAATGCCAGCGCAGCAGGGAGTAGCACATTGGGGGATAATGGATATAATAACAATGACCTAAGGAGCCCTCCTGGATGTTCAGTGGGTCCCTTCCAGCTCAGGACATTCTGTCATTCTGTGAAATTCTATGAGGAAGGGGGTTACCTTTATGAATAGCTCATGGATAATTTGTGGCAAACCTATGTTTTGTTAGTTAAATAATTTGCGTGGTGTCATTTCTTTTTCCTGCATGGCTGACTCCTCACTCAGCTGACAAGGTGCAAACCTGACTGATAAAATCAGACAATTTGCAATATGCTTGCAGTGATTTTGGGGTGTTTATGCTTGTGGATGGACTCAGGATGATACGTTGCTCCAGATGAGAGCTCTGTACTGTTGGGTGCAGCCACCACCACCTGACTCATAGCAGGTGGCTGAGGGGTAGCACTTTTTATCTGTTAGCCCTTTTTATCTCCTGGAATCCCCTGATTATTTCCCTGATACTAAAACACACTCTCAGCTATAGAAACATCTTGACTGAACCTTGCACTGGTGTCATGCAAATGGTTTGACTGATTTCAAATAGCAATTGCTAATTTATTCACGGTGCTGTTATAACTTTGTTCAAAGGAAGCCCAAAATACCCCATAATTTAAAACTCTTTTATATCTGTAACTCTCACCTGGGTGTCTTCTTGGTACAGAACTTACTCAAGTCATTAACTCTCAGTTCAAAGTTATGCACATTGAAGAACTTTGTGAATAAGGCTGAGATTGCAGTTAAATATGTAAATTCAACCACAGTATTCTCAAAATGGTCTAGTAAATCAATGTTAATGATAGTGGTTTCCCATATAACATATTTAATTCTTCCTCTTCAAAGCATTTTACAAAGAAACTCCATTTTACAATAAATACACAGAAGTACAGAGCACAGGAAACACAGAGAGAAATCGGTAGTCTGAAAAAAAAGGAAAGAGGTTTAGAAGCAAAAGTTTTCTCATAAATGAAAGATTGGAATTTTGTGATTTTAAGAAATGTGACTAACTCTTGTTAAAAAAATGAAGTCTTTAAAGCAATTTGCAAAATTTTCTATATTTTCACTTTGATCTTGAAACATAATAAAAATGTAAGAGTATTTCAGGCAGAACTGTTATTTCAAAAGTGCATCAGCAGGTGCAAATAGTCATTCCCATTGCCCGTAAACTCCTGTTTTCTTCCTATAACATGACATTTCAAAAGAAAAAAAAAAAAAAAAGAAAGAAAAAAAAGAAAGGAAATAAACATTTCACACCTCAGAAACACCTGAAAACAAAAAAACGCCACTCTGCTACCCCCACAGTTTTACACCTACTCACCCAGTGTTTCCTGTACCTACCCTGAAGCCTCTGCAAATTCACAAAATTATGTGTGAATAGGAAACTGAACATCTTCTCAGGGGCTGGTAAATGCTGCAGCCTGACAGAGTGTCTGTGCTAAAATATTTCTGCTCTGTATGATATTGCACACTCTATACTAATCTGTGTCTCTCAGCTGACACGACAATAAATAGTTATTAAAACAAACATGCAAATGATGGATAATTAAATAGTGTTAAATAAACCTACACTACCACTGAATTTTGTGACACAAAAAATTGTCCAATGCATCTACTTCCACAGGAAATTGTTCCTTTAGATCTCCATTCCGAGGCAAGAAATGGTATTATGGGGTAATTTAATCTATCATGTGATTGTGTTCTCCTAACCAGGCCTTTAACACACCAGACTGAATTGTCTTTGTGAGTAAATCCAGCACCACAAAACAGTTATGCCAGCAGAGACTTTGTCCCCCAAAATACATCAAATCAAGGCCTTGCAAACCCCAGCAGAATTCCATTATAGCACACACAGGGAAATGTATTTTAAACCAGCTAGGATTCCCTGTCATGAATGTCAGAAAAGATTTAGGGCCATGCTAATTTTGCTTGGGTCACTTTTTCTCCCCACTGACCTGTGGGCTGAACAGAGATGGTCATAGCACCCATATAAACCCATTTATTCTGCTTGTGTCTGATCCTGCATCAAGTAAAAAGCAGCTCATGAACCCTATATTTAAACTCCTTCTTCTGATTTTTTTTTTTCACTGATCCTTCCAGAAAAATCATGTTATGGCAAATGAAGTTTCCTAGGGAATTTTTTGCAAAGAGAGGGTCTAAAATAGGTCAGTGACAGCTGAAAAATTGCATTCACTTCATATTCGTTCACTGAAGGAGACTGAAATTTCTCCTGAGCCCTGTTTCAATGTCACTTATTCTTGCCCCAAGTTTTCCTCCACTAGGACATTTTATGACAAGAAATGACCAAAACCACAATCAGTGTGGGACTTGTGTAGTTAAAAACCAGTTTGCAATAACAACAAAAAATGGCTGTTGTTTTGTACCTCACTGATAAATGAACATCTATTGTTCTTCTACCCTGGAAATTAATAATAACTGGACCAGTTGCCTTAGAGACAGCCAGGCAGCCATTAGCAATCAGTAAAAATTAATGTACAGCAGGGAATTTAGCAAGGAAATGTGTTTAAGTGTGTGGGGGCACCTGAAGCACCCATCCAACATGGGTGAGTGCCAGAGTCTCCCCTGCCTCTCTCAATGGATGCCCTGAAATACAGACAAGGTGTTTTTAACAAGAGAGAGGGGTCCCTACCAAAGGCCCTAACTCTGTGAGGAGCACTGTGCTTTTTGGACTTCCCTCACCTTGAAAGCATGCCTGGAAACCTGGAAATGCAGAGGAAATGCCCACCATGGCAGCAGCTCCTTGTTTCCCTGCAGAGCTCAGGCTCCTCTGCCTGCACGGCTGGGGTCCTGCCCTGTGAAAGGTTCTCTCAGGTGTGCTTTAAAAAGCCCCTGAGAGCTTTTAAAGCTGTCAGCACCATTATCATTCATGATGCAACTGGTTTCCAAGCCCGGCTTCTGTTTTTCCAGTGGGCAGTTTGAGTCCCCCTGGATCATTCCCTGGGGTGAGCAGGAGCAGGGCTGCTCAGACCAAGCCTTTATTGTGGAACTCTTTGTGCCATGGATTTGGGGTGGCTGTGAGTGCTGCTGCCGTGCCCAGCCCCAGGGTGCTCCTGGGGATTGCTTTGGACCCTCCCAGCCCCACTCTCCAGAACAGGGCCAAGGAGTGCTCTTCCTGCAAGGACAGCAGCTAAGCCTCCTGCTGGTTTTACATTTTTCTTTGCCTCCCCCTGTTTCTCCTTTCCTGATGTGAGTGGGATTCCATGCGGGTGCTGCTGCCTGGGATGGCTGAGCCTGGGTGTTTGGGTGTCTGATGTTGGTTGCCCTGTGTTGTGGCAGGAGAAGGTGTCATTAGATGATTGCAAGCTGTAATTAAAGATCTGTTTCCTAAGAGGTGCAGATGGACCCTGTGAGGGCACAACCACTGCAGGTGGCCAAGGCTTCCACTGACTGCCTTCCCCCTCTGTCCTTGTGTCTTTGTGAGGGGGGTTAGCCTCCTCCTGCCTCTTGCAGGCAAATTGCACCTCAGTGTTGATCACTCCTGGTTCAGGAATACAAAAATCTGCTGGCAGGTGCCTTACCTGGGGAACCCCCTGCAGCACAGGAATGACCAGTTTTGTACAGACACTTGGGTCACAGCTGGGCTGGTCCATGGATAACACATTCATAAGTTCTGTTAAAATCAGTGGGAATGGTGAATCCCTAGCTGAGAACTGAATTTGGTACCTTGTTATCCAGAGGCAAGATTGATTTGTAGAATGGATGGAGTAGGTGGGTAAATAAGGGAAGCAGAGCTATGGGAATTAAGGAAATAAAATAATAATAAAAAAAGTTTCCAAATGCAAAACACTGATGAGTCCCTGGCAGTCATTGCTTCCTGTGACATCTGGCAAATGGGCAGGATGGCTGAATTGAATTAGCTTCTGATTTTGGGGGGGAGTTAAAATATTAACACTAGAGTAGTGTCATCAACAGTTTTCCACCAGCACAACTGGAGGGAGCAGCATCCAGAAATCCCTGGCCTTGAAAGTCAAGGTGATCCACAAGAATACCTCCAAAAGTGGGTGGATTTCTATCAGATACTATCCACAGACCAGTCACTTGGGAACCCCCAAAGGAGACTCACAGAAGGGAACTACCACATCCTACTGGCAAATAGACTGGTCTGAGCTGAGAGAGATCCTCCCAAAACCCACTTTTTTTTTTTAGAGTTTCTTGGAAAACTTTTTCTGTCGTTGGTGTCAGACAAACCAGATGGGAATTCTGAGTTGATGATCACATTCTGAGGCTGAAATGCAACATCTGGAGTTGATCAGCATTCCTCACAAACTGATCAATCATTAGGTGGAACCATATCTTTCTTTTACTCTTGATTCACTTAGAACAGTTTCATTTTTTTCTTTCCATGAAAATAAAAGAAGACAAAAAGAATGAAACAAGCTCCTTTATAGGGACTGAGGTTATGTGAGTCACAGTGACTAACTCTTTACACATATCTCTTGTTGCAGTATCAAATGGAGCAGGGATGAGATAGATCTGCTCCAGTAAATATAAAATATCATGGGTCATATTACTCAGCAACACCGATTTTGCAGCAGCAGCAGTTTGGAAGTAAGACCTTTTCAAGAAGTCACTATATATAGAAAGATTGGGACTAATGCTGCGAGCGTCACTGTCTGACATCAGGGTTATTTAGGAGAGTGTTACCTTTGGTGCAAACACACTCAACACTGTGCCAGTCTGGCCAACAGCTCAAACAGAATTATGAAACACAAAAATAATTTCCCAGCCTCTGAAAAGTCTAGCACCCTTCCTTGCATTTGTCTTGCAGGAAAGAGAAAATGACGAGGCAATGTGCAAACCAGGCCACATGTGCACTGCACTGTCCTCACATGTGTTTCCTATATCAGCACCATTGTCAGACACTGCAACCACTTCCCAAGGGCTGATAAAACCAGCTCCACCACTGCTCCCCAGGAAAACCACTGGCTTGTCTCTCCCCCTGCATCCCAGGGAAGTGCTGAAGGACCACAGAACATAGCAAATACCAGTTCAGATCTCTGGTACGTGTATTTCCAGTGCCAACATGAAAGTAAAATACTGAAAGAATATCCAGAAGCCAAGCCTAGTGTTTGTGTCCCTTGTGCAAATCTCCACTGAGTCTGGACCTGCATTTCCCTGTGGCTATTCCTGCACCCAGGATGGTTTGTGGAGATGCAGATAATTGCTCAAGGGAAAATGGACTGAAATTGTTCAAAATACCTATTTTTCAAGCTGAAAGTGAGCCCANACAGGAAACCCAGGCCAAGTTCACTGTGTCAATCCTGGGCACAGTTCCCCTGAATCGTCTTTGCTTACTCTGGCATAAATCAGGAATTCCTAGCTAAAATCAGGGGAAGGTTTGATTAGGATCTTTTCTTAAACCAGCTGATGGCTTTTCATAGAAAGTGTGAGCATTTTGTGGATTTTCTTGGATTTAAAACAAAGACCAAAGAAATGTCGTGGTTTCCAGTGAGTTTCTCTTTGAGGTTCTGGGTCTGTTCATCATTTCATGCCCAAAATGAAACATGAGAAGTGAAAAAACAGAACTTGTGTGATGAAACTGAACAAAATGTTCCCATGAACTTTATGTGAAAGAAATCACAGAATAACCTGCAAGCTTTAGAGAAACGTGACCACGTAACTCGTTTCCCAGTGCTGAGTCAGGGTTCCCACAGGGTGTTGCAGCCCTGGAAATGGACTGTTCCCCTCAACCCCTGTGCCCCAATCTCCCCCATCTTTTCTTTGTGCTGTTGCCATTGACAATGTGCATTTTGGGAATTCTGCGAACTCTTCAGCCAGATCTGTGTTCCTGTGACTAGATGTAGAGAAAAGTGCTCCACAAACATGAAAGAACTTAGGATTTCCCCATCAGTAAGCAGTTATCTGAATAATTTTCCTTTTAAAAACTCCGGCATTTGTTTTGAAAATAGCTGAATACTGATGGGAAAGAAATTACTTATCTGATTCTAAAGAAACAAACCAGAAAGAGAGAATAATTAACACAGACATTTCAATGGTTCAGCTAAGCTAAGTCAGGGCACTTCTGGCAAAACCAAAAGCCAAACTCCATTCCTTGGAATCCCTTTCTTGTCACAGGAACATCTCTCCAGACACTTTAATTCCGAACGTAATGCTGTGCATTTTCTGTTCTTACACTTCTAACAGCTCAATTTTTCAAATTGTGTAGTATTGTAGGAAAACAGTAACCCTGCAGCAGTGATGGCAGCTGTAAGTAAGAAAATGCAGTGCTGTTCCTATGAATTCTTGCAGCCCACTGTCAGGATCACCATGTGCTAGCTTTCCAAGAAAGAGATGAACTGAAACACTTAAGTTGGAGTTATGATTTTCCCAGGGAAAGGAAAAGGGTTACGCTCAGCTTTCTCCCTTTTAAAATGACTTTGTTTGTTTACTATTCTAAAATTATTGCAAAATGCTTTTTCAAAAGGGATAATGAAGTAACAAGGAAGATGACAAACAGCTGATTATAGATAAAAGCTCCTTAACAGCAATGTCAACCAGAGAAAGGGATTGTCTTCAGAGACTTTAGCTGGCATTGGCAGCCTGCTCCTCTCCAGAGCTTTGATCCCATTCATGCCTGAGCTGGTGAGCTGCCCAAGAGGGGAATCTGTCCCCACGGTGCCTGACACAAGCATCTGCCTCCTCTTCCAGCATCACTCTACACCCACAGATTTCCTGGCTGGGAGTGCACTTGGACTGCTCACCCAGGATGTCCCTTAGGGCTTTGTGTTTCTGGACTGGGAATTAAGTGGTTTGGGGTTGACATGCAGAGCGGGGTCTCCTGTAAGGGCAGTGTGTTCTCCACTGTCCCATTGTGGGGTGTAAGGAGGAGCCTTTTAGATATGGAATGAGAAAAGCTGGGTGCATTTTCTAAAGAAGCAAAAATACATGTGGAGTGTAAGCAGCAATGCTACAAGATACAGCCTGGAGAGCACAACACATGGGATTCAAGCATTCCTAGATGAATGGTTTTACACCCCAAAGCTCCTTTGGTGCTGGTTGTATTCACAGTCATACTGTACGTGAAATTCATCTGAATCTTGTTTCTTTGGCCTATGGGGTATTTTCATGTACAAATTAGGCTGGCCAATGTTCCCTTTCTGCAAAAATTCCCAAGAGTGCAACTTAAATGTTATTAAAAAGCCTAATAAAAGAAGAGTGCACATTTAATAATGTTGGAATAACACAGCCATTGCAGCGCCGTGTGCCTGCGGTTCCAACCAAGCAAGAATATGAGGCACTAATGCCCTTATTCAGGAAAAAAACCCCCATAATTATCAACAGCTATGAAGGACCATTGATATCATGAAGAATGCACAGAAATCTTCTCAGGAACTCCAGTTTGGACTTTCCCCATGACCTGCTGGTCTGGCCGGATCTGGGCACAGTCCCAGCCAAACAGGGACAGTCCTGTTCACATGTCCAGCCCAGAAAAGGCTGTGCCACTGAGGCCAGTGCAGTGACACTTCACCCACAAGCATCAGCCCAGTTTTCTTCTCTAAAAGAGCTGGATACTCTCAGTAGATGGTGCAAACTTTGCACCTTCATCACTGCTGTGATACATCTCCGTGCAGTTTTCCTTCACCTTTGCCCTGTCACACTGACATCTCTTCCTCTCGGATATCCTTCCTCTACATCACATCATTCTTTCCTCCCACTTATGTATCCTGGGATGACTTTTCTCCAGGGCACAAGGCCTAACACAAGACCCTGATATTAACTCAGGCCCACTCGTTGGAGGGATTAAATGCAACATTCTCAGGATATTAATTAGCAACTGTTCCTTCAGCAGGAGAACTGAAACCATGCATTAATCCAGGAGGGTGGGTGGTTTCACTGAAGGGATGGGAAGAGAGGCTACAGGGCATGGGCTGCTCCAAACCTCACTTCAGGTCTCCACAGGCCACCCAATGGCTCTGCCCACCAGCCCACACCATTTCCCCAGAGCAGAAAGCAATATCCTTGGAAAAGTGAAGCCTCATGAACCATCAAGTGACCCACTGCAAATAAATACCCAGTGTAAGAAACAAAGCTTTATAAAACAAAATAAAACCTAGAACTGGATACAGCAGGGAAGTGTCTGAGTTTTGAATGGAAATGGATTTAGTTTGGCTGTGGCACAGGGACAGCAGGAGTGTTCAAAGCTCTGAGATCTGCACACAGGGGCTCTCGAGGGGATGTTTCCTTCCAGGCAGGAATTCTCCCGCACACAATGGCATTGTTATGCATTAAGCAAGTTTTTTTTTTTTCCCCTCTTGGGGTGTGGGGGCGTGATGGGAGAGGGGAAGGCTCACTCTGGGATGTGGTCACATCAGCCATGCATAGAAATGACTTCTCCCCAGCTTAGCACCACATTTGGTTGGTTCCTTTATTTTTGGTTCTGATTTTTTTCCCCAGGTGAAGTAAAGGCCAGAGGAAGAAAACCCAAGGGGCTCTCTTTGCAGGAGACAGGTTCTCCATGCTGCTGTTTCAGACCCTCACAAAAAAATGTCAGTTCTGAGAAAGCAAAATGAACTTCACCCCTGCAAGAGGGGCCGGGCTGGAGGGAAGGAACTTGCATTTTCCTGCTGCTTTTCTAGTTCAAAGTGAAGAAAATACAGAGCAGCAAGACAGGGCCTTGCCCTCTTTTAGGAGATTCTTCTCTCTCACAATCCCCCATACATTTTTGTCCTCACATGTGAATCGTGTGGCTCTGGAGTTCACTCTACAATAAGCCCCTACAGCCTGTTTTTCTTGTGTAGCTTCATATGGCTTTTTTTCTGGCTCAAACAGTTTTGTGCTATCCTGCTTGTGACCCGCTGGCTATCTTTTGCAGAAAGTTAAAGAGAATTTTTGAAAAAATTATAGGAAGTCGATCAAGCTGGGTTTGAGTTACAGGTCATTAAAGTTCACTACAAGATGAAATTTTTGCTATATAAACACTGTGAAAGCTCAGACTGCCAGCCAAGTGTATCCATGAACCATGGGAAACTTGGGAGCAGTGGAGGCAGGTAAACCTCAGCAGATCTATGCTAGATGATTGTGCAGTGCTTCCCTTGCTTGTTAAAGGAAAAAAACCGACACTTTTTAATGTTAAAATTTAATATTATTGGGTTGGGTTGCTTTAGGTAGACAAGATGACACTTCTTCCTGTAGGCTTTTTGTGCCTTGTAAAATCCAGCCACTGAGGGATTTTTTGCTGCTTTTACATTTCAGCTCGAACATTAACAAATGCAAAGGTAATGAGATTTTCTGTCTTTTTTTAAAACTAATTTTGCAAGTAAACTCCCCTGAATTCTTTGAACGTGTCGCTCAAAGTTTTATGGTCATATCCCCCGAGATTATTTAAAACACTTTAGGTTTGAAGAATATGTTTTCTTTTCAAGTATTATTTGCAGCAAGTATGGGAGGGGAAGGGTTAATTTTTTTTTCTGGGGCTTATATGTAAGTGAAATGACATTTTAATAATCTCTTTAGTATAGCCTTGCTGTGCTGGGACCTCTGTTGCCTGCTGTCTTACTTCTTGGCTTCTAAATAGAGAGTTATTTTCAATTTCTCCAGTTCCTAATGTTTTAAATGGAACTACTGTTCCCCTCAGAGCACCCAGTGGCTGGCTGGAGACCTTTATTGATATATATAAATTACTCCAGTCCACAGGGCTGGCTACAGATCCAATCATATTGAGCTAATGCGCATATAAATAAAAACCTGGGAGTATGGTTTATGGCAATAAGTAGTGCAGTAGAAGTTTATACCATCCTGCAAAGACACCTTGATACATTGCTGATAATCTCTATAATGTATTTAAAGCATCAGTCTGTAGATTCAAGGCTGAAAATTTCACTCATCAAAGCCATAAATCTCAGTGAGTTTCTGTTGATCGGCCTGGAAAAGAAGGAGTTTCCCCATTCCAGGGAAAAGACAAAATTAAGGATGTTGGCCTTTTGGTGGAAGGGACCAAACTGTGTAAGCCAAGTACATCAGGCCCAGAAGTTCCCTGACATCTTGGCGTTTGTCTGGTTGCCAGCTTTTGCAGCTCACAGATGATTCCCACTTCCCCATGGAATGATTTGCTGCCCTCTAAACAATAATAACCTGGTGTCCAGCTGATAAAGCTGGCAGCAACTGAATTATTTAGGCAAGCAATCATTTCACTAGGCAGGTGAAAGCAAATTTCAAGGGTTAGGCTGAAACTTCAGGCTAAATCCTGACTGGAGGGTGCAGCAGGTGTGTGAACCTGGATTTCCCTGGTTTAAACCCCTCAGCAGTTAAAGTGGTAACACACACACAGCAGTGGTGGCCAGTGCCATCCCAGCAGAGCCAGTCCTCATGGACCCAGGTGTCCCTTCCCTTCCTTGCTGGGCTCTGGGGAAGGGGTTGTGCAGCAGAATGGCCACAGAGCCTTGTCACTGCACAGAGAGCAGGGAGCAGACCTCAAGCTTCATGACAATGGCACTGATCCAGTGATCCCTTCTGGTGACCAAGAGTGCCTGGAGCAGGGGAGGTCACAACAGTCCCGTTATCAGACCTTGGGGAAGGTCCTAAGAAGGCCTGGGGGTAACCCCAAGGAGCAGGACAGGTACCAGTGAGGCAGCCCAGGCCATCATCCCACACCTACTCCCTGTCTGCTGCCTTGGAGTGCCCAGGAGCAGAGCAGGAGCTTTATAAATAATCTGCAGAACCATGGCACAGCAAAAGGGTCTTGACGCAACTTTGGCAGGTGTAGGACAGGGCATTATAGATATGACTGATGCTCCATGAGCACTATAAGATACTGCCAACTTTACACAAGTTTATTTCTTCATTTTCAGACCCTTCAGGCACCAATTTCACTGCTTCAGAGGAATGATTGTAACTTAAAGGAAAACTCCAGTATAAGTTGTCAAAGCAGCCTTTAGAAATACTTGTCACTCTTTCAGTATCATAGTCTGTGGAGCTGTCATTGCTGTCTCTGGGTGCTGCTATTTTATTGTCACCTCTTTGCTTTCTGTCTCAGAAAGTCATGGAGGAACCAAAAAAATAAAGTTAAAAAGTTCTTGTGAAGTCTCCTGGAGTGTCAAACCCAGTAGACTCCAATGAGCATGAGAGCTGCAGAGATTTACTCTAGCAAACCATTTATCAGTAGTCAGCTGAGTACTTAAAATTGTACAGAACAATTAAGAAAGCAAATAAATGAGTTTTTAGAAGTTTAATGCTGGGTCTCAGCAGACAAGGTTCAGTTTGTTCTGTATGTTTAGTCAGATGCCGTGTCTCCATCCTCTATTTAATGATCTTCCTGTGTTTAAAGCTTTTCCCACATTTATATCTAAGGTGGTTTGACTGAAATTGCATTGAGAACTTGGCTCCATTTTTCTTGTGCACTGTGCTGTGTGGCTACTTGCAGAACAATTTAAAGTTAGCACAGTCTAATTTAGTAAGGAATCATGAAGCCAATTCAATTTAAAACCATTAAAACAATTTTAGAGTGTCTGCCCAAGGGTTTTGCATGTTTTCACTAAATGAGTTTTAAAAATACATTTAGTTAAACTGATGGAACTTTAAGTATCAATAAAGGCTTTATCTTACAAACACTAATGCTTGTCTTCAATGAGTCTTTTGCATCTGCTTAGATGTCTGTCTCCAGGATCAGGGCATTCTCAGTTATCGTATTTAAGAAGAAGATTTATTTTCTATCTCTTCCAGATGAACTCCTTTAAAGGGAAATCCTTCCATTTCTCCCCTGTTTGGGGGGGGGTGAGGTGATGTGATCATTGCTTCCCCAGGCTGAAAGTTTTGTGCCTCAACCTTGGTCTTGGTTCTAAATCACACGAGCCCCCCTGACACGAGTGGACGTGGTACCCACAGCTTTTATCTCCCCATCCCTCAGACCACAGTGGAGGTAAATAGCCCAGGCTGCACCAGAGTAGTGCCTACTCATGCAAAACGTGGTAAGACCCATCTATTTCTATTTCTTCTCAAGAAAATTTTCATTTCCACAGTTTCATTAAGCCCATTTAACCCCATGGCTGGTTGGAAAGGGTTTACTACACCTTCTGCATCTCATTTTTCCTTTGTCTCATCTGCTCCAGGCAATTCACTTCAGGGAACTTGTTTTCTAGGAGATATTTTTTAAGCCTGGCCTAGGTGTGAAGTGAGTGACTCTTCCTAGTCTGGATCTTTGCCATTTTGCCTCCTGTCTGCTGCTCTGAGCTCTGGTGGTCAGGCTTCATGCACCTGAAAAGGACAATGGCAAGGAGTCAAAGCAAGATGTATTTATGAAAAACAATGTCACACCTCACTTTTTTATGATCCCAGTTTTTTTTCTTCACTTCTGAAAAAACCTAGAAACTGAGAGAGGTATATATGAGTCCGAAATTCTAAAAAGAGATTTTGTGTCCCAGGATCCTTGGGCTCCCAGGAAAACCTGCAAGATCTCCAAGGGATTTGTGTGTGATAAATGTTGAGGACAGGGAACCAACAGCTTTTCTTTCAATTAGCAGCACAGCAGCAAAAGGCTGGAAGGCACCTCCCGAGTCACCCAGTCCGGTGCTTTGTGGTTGCAAACAAACAATGGCCCATAATCCCTTTAATAAAATGATCACGTTCCACCTTGAAAGCCACTAGGTTTTGGGAGCAGGACTGATCCCTACTGCTAACCCTGTGAAGCCCAGAGCAAATATCTGAGCTCAAGATAATGCTGCTTACAACAGGATTAAATCCCTGCTGGGTGCCCTATAGCTGCAGCCACGGGAGAACTCTGCCAGTAGCAGCACAGCTTTGGCTCTCCGTGTCCATGTAAGGGGAAAATTTACTCTATTTTTCCTCACAATGAGGTGCAGTGACTAGACCAGGCTTTATATTGTGTCATACTGGTTTCTATGCAGGGGCAGATGCAGCACTGAATGATGGCTGAGCAGCCATACACCATGGGGACATGTGTGGAACAGACAGTGCCAGAAGGTCGCTCCATTTCCTTCGTGTCCCTGTGCTCACTCTGGGGGTCACATGGGAATTTGTGCATCCCTTCCCTGTGAACAAGGATAGTTTTGGGTCCTGGGAGAAGTGAATGGGATGCAAAGGTAAATCCTTGTTTTCTGCTAGAGGTGTTGCTTGTTCTTCCTCCTGAAGGGCCTGATCCAAGTGACGTTGGAAGCTGCCTAACTCAGCTCACTCGAGGCAGATTTGGATCAGCGCCGGGAGCTCTTCCGCTGCGGGAATTCCTGCCATGCCTTCTCAAACAAAGAGGGCAACCACGTCCTTACATCACAGGAGTTGTTTGGTTTTGACTGAGGGAGCCAATCTCTCAAGCAGGCAGGAGCCAAAGGAATGGCAGGAGAGGTGGGATGACCCAGGGGCTGGGCTATAACAGTCCCTATGAGACTCCAAGGAAAATCTGTGTCCTCGTGAGCTGTGGGGTCAGGAACAGGCATGTACCTCATCCTGCTCAGAGCAGGAAGGTCTGCCCAGCCATGCCTCCAGCAGGGAGCCAGGGCAGGAGTATCACATTCCTGGGATGCTAATGGGATGCTGCAGCCCCATAGCTCTGTGCTAAATGCCCTCCTGCCCTACATCCTGGGCCATGCACAGGGGTGAGGGGATGCCATGCCACAACAGGGCTGCTTAGGGAGGACAGCACAGACTGGGTGGCTCCTGGACACATCCCTGCATCGGGCCTGGCTCATGTGGCTGCAGTTAAGCCCCCTCAATAAGAGTTTAAAGGTGCAGAGTGCAGCAAAGGCAGCCACGAGGCCATAATGTCACCTCACACGGGAACCCACACCGTTTCCTTGGCTGCCGGCTCTCTTCTCCTGTTTTTGATGCCCTAACCTGCTGACCTGAGCCCTGCCCCGGTCTCCTCATGTGCCTTTCTGAGTTGCCGCCTGCTTAGTTGTCCTGTTTTCAAAAGAAAAGGGTTTTGGACAAACAGAAGTGCTGTAATTTCCCTTCCTCTCTGAAAACCTCAGCTCTGTGGCGTGGCTGGGAGGTGTGAATGGAGCTGCAGACGTGGGTGTGTCTCTGGACAGGGCACTTTGGGGGCCTTGGGGCAGCCCTCTGCAGTGTGGGGGGACACAGCAGGGCTGGGAAAGGGACAAATACTGGTGGGTTTGCTGAGTTAAAGGAAAGACTAAAAGTAAGAGAGAGCAAGGGGTAGGAGATATTGCCATAAACACACACTTGTGTTAACGATGAGCAATTTAATGCAAACTTGGTCCAAATAGAGAGAAGCACAAAATCTCATTTCAGACAGTCTCACCCTGTCTAGGTTTACATCTGGCTCCATCCTGCTCACAGCAGAAGGCCTCCTTCTGTTGTTTACATCCTCCACAAGCAATAAATTCATGCAGAAGAGGGTAAGAGGGAAAGGAAAGGAAAATTGTACCCCAACTGGATTTCAGAGATCCACACTGTCTGCATCCTTCAAGCCATCACCAGCAATCTAAGAGCAGTCTCCACGAGCACACGCAGGCCTGACCATTAACATAATTCTCTCTTTTATTTCTCATCACTGTGGGATGCTACAGTCTTAAACATTATTTGTTTTATCCACTTTTCAGCGGTTTAAGCTCATTCTTTGCTGGCTAAAAAAAAGTCCCATTTTTATCTCATCTGATTTGATATTCATCTGTCCCTCACTGATTTTTTTTTCTCCCCCTTTACCATAATTTTGGTTGGTATTTTTTTACCTCAGAGAACATTGAGAACTCTGTCTCAAGGCTTCCAGATTAGACAGAAGACTGATAGGATAATGATGATAGTATGTTAAATGCTATCTATGTAAATCAGCTCTCTCCATCAATGGATACAAGATGCAGCTACATTAGATCCTTTTTTGACATACATTTTCATTTTTTAAGGAAGAGAATATTGGATTGTTATTAAGCTACTTTAGAAAAATCTTTGCATTACCAGGCACATTACTATTGTGCATAAAGTCATATTAAATTTTGGGATGATGTACAACATCATTTTCTTTTAAAGGCTGCTTTTAACCTCAAAGTATCTTCTTTTTAGCTTCTGCTGAGGGATTTGTTTATGATAACCAGTGACTGGGGGAGGGGGAAAGGGTGTTTTTTATTAAGCTCCTTGTAGGAGATAAATCTGAATTTGCACCTCTGACAGGAAACTAGCCCTGGCTAAGGGAAAAAAAAATGCTCTTACATCTCATCTGTTTCAAATGCGATGGAAAGTAGCTCAGTAGATAGTCTTAAAGTCAAATTCAGACTGCCTTGGACTCAGTTGGAAGCCAGTTGCAAAAGCAAGACCCATTCACTGGAAAAGTCTTGCCAACTAACCCCTCCTACTTTGACATTTTTAATGAAAAAGATTATTTTTGGTTTCCTCTTTGAACTCAGATACACAGGAATGAATAAGTTCTCAACAATAATGAGTAAAGTGGTGGAAATCGGCTTTGCTTTTTTTGTGCCTGTACACTCACGCTGGTTTTCAGTGGCAGAGGAGCTGACCAGCTAAAAATATATCATTAAAATTCATCTTCAGCCTGTCACTAATGTGGGGAACATCACATCAAATGTAGGGTGGGCTTTGTTAACTAATTTATAAAAGAATGTACAGTCAACTCTTATTTTTTTTAGAGTTATCTTTGGCTGTGGTGGCCCAGAGCAAACCAAATCCAGATTAGAAAATTTTTCCATGAACAACAGGACTAATGAGCTGGGATTCCAATATTTCTTTTCTACATTGACTCTCTAATGTCTAATAAAGTATGAGTTTATTAGTATTTTCTCTGTAGCAGGCATTAATAAAAACAGTTTCCTTTATCAGGAATCTATTTTCATAAAACCTGTGTGAACTTCCTATCCCAAAGACCTTGGTTTCTGGGTCAGATTTTCCTTGAAATTAGCTACTATGTCTTAAAGTTATTAAATGGGGACCTACAGACGTAAGCACAGAGTTACACAAGTAACTCTAAAGGTCTCGTCCACCTTTAGAAGAGCCATGAGAGTACAGCAGGACAGGGAAAAGCTGTTTGCACTGGCAAACAGAGGCAGCAGTGCCAGGTGAGTGGTGACCTGAGCAGAGGCACAACCTGCTGCAAATACAGGGCGGAGCTGTGCCATTTCCAGGTCTGGCTCACATGAACCAGCTCAAGTCTCCCTGCCCTGCTGATGCTGCCATCCACCAGTGGGTTTGGAGTGGAATTTAGGGGGTGGTAATTCAGGTTAGTGGTCTTACCTGAAAGGATGGAGGCTGTAACAGGGCTGGGATTTAAAATGCAGAGTAAAAGGGAAGAAGAGCTGGGAGGAGATCCCAACAGATCTGGACCAAGAGGCAACAGGCTGTAAGGAAATGACTTCAACACTCTTCTTTCTAAATCCCCCCACTCAGGAGGACTTGCCTGCTGAGTGGGTTTGAGTTAATGTATTGTTTTTTTGGGTTTTTTTCAGTGGGGTAGAGCTGCAGCTCAACACAATGTGGACAACCCATCAACGAACAATGAAGAGTTAACTAAAAATATAAGTCCTCTTAACAGTCATGTGCAGCATGTGTGTGTGCACATATTTGTGTGTATCCTTTGGCATGGGGCTTGTTTCCACTGTGATTATTCAGTTTCAAGACCAAGTTTTAAGTCTTTATGCAAAATCTCCAATACAATCCAGGAACACTTTGCTGAAAGCTGAGATTATCAGACCTGGAGGCATTAATTTGTAGCTTTGTGGGGTTTTTGCCCAAAGAAATCGAGTTTGAGCACCCAGGTCTCTCGATGTGAACCCAGTCCTGCAGTCCTGTCCATCCAGCTGTGCATCCAGCTGTGTGCCTCAGCTGCTACTGTGGGCAGGGATGCCTGCACTTAAACTGGGGCCCAGAGGTGCTGTTATGTCAGAAGGGATCAGAGCTGGAGTCACTTCGAAGGCATAAGTATTTTTCTTAACACGTCCTAAATGGCAAAATTCACATTGAATAATTTTGGTAATAAATGGCAACCCAAATATGTCAGGAATGATTTAGTACCTGTGAACCATGTAGCTGAAATGTAGATGAGGCTAATTAGCTGATTCCTTATCCCAGTTCCCCCTTTCCTCCCCCTCTCTCCGCACCAAAAAAGTGGGGGTTTTTTTTTGGTTTTGGTTTTTTGTTGGTTTTTTTTTTTTTTTTTCCCCTGCAGTTTTCAGAACACACAGGGTTGGGTTACAGCTTTGGCATCGCTCTGGTTATTTTGTCCAGGTGTCCTACACTTAACACAAACAAGCTGAGACAAGAGGCTGGAGAGCAAGGTAGACACAGCCAAATTCAGAGTGAGTAATGCAGGCGTTGAGGCAAAATGAGGTCAAAAAGAGCGTTTGCAGGCACTGCTCTGCAGGAAGGATCCTTGCACAGCACCCACCTTTAGCCACATGATGCTCTCCCACCTCGTCCAGTTTTTATATTCAGACGTGAAGCAGGATCAAACCCCAGTTGTTGGCCAGGAGGGACTTCCAAGGTACCTCTGCCTGGGCCCAGGCTGCACCGTGCAGTTTGTGCTTTAGAGATGTGTGCATAATTAATTTTTCAGCTTGCTCACCATTTTAAGGGAAGACAAAGCAGGTTTTCTTCTGAAATAGCTCTCCCCACTGTCATCTCTTCTGAAAACTATCACTTCGAATTATGCGAAACATGCTGTTTTGTTCTGTTTTTAAAAAGGGTATACATCTATATATAAAAAGTCTGCATTTGAGCAAATTTGGTCTCAAAAAACCTTCCAGCTGAAATACAGAGCTGTTACATTTCATTTTGAAAATGTCAAACAACATGATTGGACTTTTTCCTAAAGAATGCTGGGGTTTTTTTAATCTGGATTTTTCTGGGTAACTGTTAACTGTATTTTCTGGATGAGTAAACTAATTACCTGAGAAGTGTCTCTGCCCACACAGCCCCAGAGTTCTCACCTGGCTTAGCTGGACATGTGGAGAGCCTTGGAAATGTGCACAGGTGGGGCTGCAGACCCATGACCTCTGCATTTTCAATATGCACATCATATAAAAAAGGAGTAATTTGCAGTGTCCAGGTGAAGGAGGCTCCAGCTAGAGCCTCTCAGCCAAAATGCAGAGTTTTTGGAGACATCTGTGTATCCACATCCTTATCCTGTCCTCTCCCAGGGAAGGGAGGTGCAGTCACCACCCTAAAAAATACTCGTGTGAAATTAAAAAAAAAAGGAGACGAGGAAGAAACCTGGTTTCTCTGGTACAAGGTGGTTTTCCTTCCTCGAGAGCTTCCCTTTCAGGTCTGCCTCTTGCTCACCTGTGTCTGAGCAGTGGCACAGGCACAGTTTGGCACAGCTGTGATGGTCACTGCCAACACCCAGCAGGATTTACGTTGTAGTGATGTTGCAGAAAGCCTCAAAAAGAGCATTTTGCATGAAATGGAGCTTCATCCTTCTGAGCTAAGGATGCACCTTGAGCCAGGGCAGCATGTCCTGCTGCTTTTCCCTGGTTTTTAGCTGCTCCCAGGCCTGCTCTTCAGCTCTCTGTTAGAAGGGAGTGGGATAAAATAAATAGACATCACATAGCACTAATGCTGCTCCCTCCCAGGCACAAGAATTGGCCTGGCTGAGGCATCACAATGAATAAGAGCAGGAAACAGCTCTTGCCAAACAGCTGGCTGGCATAAGGAGAAGCTCTTGCTGGTAGGAGAATTTGGGAACAAATATTTGTCTTGTGCCAGCTCTGCTGAGCTGCACAGCTGATCCCATGGCAGCTCCAGAGCTTCCAGAGGGCTGGAGAATCAAACCTGAATCCTGCATGGATCATGTCAAAGCGTGGTAAGGGACACACCAGCAATTTCTGCTGTGATCTAGGTCAGGGAGCTCTGATAACCCCGCTGGTATCTGCTCACTGTGACTTTGTGTGCAGAGCTGTGCCTGGCATGGGTGCTGCCCTCGTCCCCGTCACCAGGGCCACTGCTGGGATGCTGCAGCTGGTGCTCCCTGGGGCTCAGCAGGACACATTTTCCTCTGCAATGGGAAGCTCTGGGACACCTGGTGGTGTTTCCAGCTTTTCCCCTGCCTGTGCAAAGCTGCTGTGTCTGGGTATCAGAAGGACCCCACGGCTGCGTCGGGTCTTTGGCAGACGCTGGTCAGACACAGCCACAGGATCTGTGGTGCCCCAAAAGAGATTTCCTGATGGCTTTAGCTCCCAAATCCCATTGCTTTGGGGTGAGTGTCTATTCCAAGCAGTGGATCAGAGCAAGTCCAGGCAGAGTGAAGGGTCTGGCTATGAGATTTTAGCAACTTCTGCTGTGCTCTGTGCTTCCAGGAACTGAGAGCCCTGAATGTAAACACACAACTGCATCATCTGAGCCTCCTCAGAGCATTGTTTGTTTGGGGTCAACTTATCTCCTTTTCAAGAACAGGATGTTTAAGAAAAAAATATATAAAGCCTATCTGTAATAGTCTTAATTGTAAACCAGCCTCTATACTTTCAGACTGGAACCTAATTAATCATGGACTGTAAGGGAACTGATTAATTGCTTTGCTGCTCTTTACTCATATAAATCTTTGATTTAGTGATTACTACATTTTGATTTATCACTTACTATGCAACTAATCAATATTTATGATGAATGGATAAATTCAACTACCACCTATTTTGCAATGTTATATATACATACATATATGATCTGATATATAAAACACACATTGTTTTCAATGTGTATGTTTAATTATCCTGACTGGAAATATGTATCTTTTCTCCCACAGTGATATCTGTTTTCTGACAGTGTCTTGCAGTGGTGCAATTGGGAGTAACTCCACTATGGCCAAGTCTGAAGCAGTAATGAAGAAGAATCTGGGTTTAAGACAGAGAAAACATCCAAAGGGGAAGAGAATTTATGCAAATAAAAAACTAACTGAAGAAAAGGCCTCACATTTTTGCTAAAACCCCTTCTAGGGACAGAGCCTTAGCTAGTGTAAACTGGTATAGATCCTGGCCTAATTTTTGTTGCCTATCTTTCTTCAAAGTCCTTCAATTCAATGTGAATCTGATCTCGAGGATTATTACACAGGAGTCTGACTGTCTGCAGTCCTTCAGAATTACAAACTAATTGTGGGATAAGAGCTATATATAATTTACTAGCTATGGATTTGTTTTCCTGCTTTCAGAAGTCCCTTTACCTTCCCCCCTCCCAGTAGCTGAACATGGTTTGAGTGAGAATGGGACCTCACTGGTGGCAGCTCCTCCAAAGCCCAGTGACCACAGCCACCCCAAACCCTGGGAAAGGAGAGGGGGTTAGCAGGGAAGAGCCC
This sequence comes from Hylia prasina, assembly GCA_013397195.1. Lineage (NCBI taxonomy): Eukaryota > Metazoa > Chordata > Aves > Passeriformes > Sylviidae > Hylia > Hylia prasina. Next base: position 835,601 of record VYXD01014878.1, on the reverse strand, counting down.
CATTCTGGGGCCTGGCAACTTCGAAACCCTCTGGCAATAAAACATATTTGATAATGCCTTTGCTCTGATTCCAGGAGGGCTGAGTAGATATTAGAGTACATGGACTCTGTCTGGCCCATGGCTCCTTGAAAATAAAACAGAAGGGTGTGATCAGCATGGGCCCCAACCTGCTCTGAGAGCAGCATCTTCTTTTATCTTTGCTGTAGCCAAAAACCCTCACCAGTGAATCACTCAGGCGTGAGCCCAGGGCTGGATCCAAGGTCAGCTGGAGTTGATGGAAGGACTTTTGCTTTTTTCAAAGGATTTGTGATTGGTGCTTTGTGCTCATAAATGTTCTCAGGAAGGGATGGTCCTCTCTGCTCCTTTCACTGCCACACGGATGCTCATGCAGTAAACTAAAACAAGTAAACTGTAAACTAAAACAAGGCTATGATCTGTGCCCTTTTTTGGGGTTCATGTTAAGGCTTTGGTCCATCTGTGGACTCCTATTTACATAGTCAAAGGTCAGACTGGCTCATCCTGAAGCTTCTGGTAGAGCTGGGTAACCACTGGACATCTGCCTCTCCCTGCTGCACAGCAGTTTTATTCCTGTCACACCAGTCCTTGTTGGAATTAAGCACACTGAGAAAATATAAACTTCTCCCAGAGTGCTCCATACTTATCTTTGACTATTTTACCAAACAAACCTGATCCCCAGTAGAAGGAAGACCTTTGGCATTTTATGTAGGACTTCTCATCACCTGGAATACATCAGGATATTTCCTGTGATGTCCACATACCTGTGGAAATTTAAGCAGACACTCATTAGGAAAGATAAGTTGTTCTTCTAGGGAGCCGTGTTAAAAAAGTGGATCAGTTGTTTGTTTTGTTTTTTTTTCCCTTCCTCCCGTAACTGCTCAGGTAAAACCAGTTGCCTCCTGTGAGCAGAAAGAAGAGAGGAACTCCCTGTCTGCAGTGAATCCAGGCTCAGCTCTCCTGCTCCAAGCAGCCCCTGAGGTGAGCCCAGCACTCCTTGTTATTTATTTTGTTCTGGGGCACTGTCCAAGAGTTATGACCAGTGTTCTTCAGACTCTGATATATATTACATGTGCTTAGAGGAAACCCATTCATCTGTCCCTTGTCTCTCTCCCCCAGAGCCCGGATTTCCTTGATTGTAAAGCAAGATAAAGCTGCTATCTTGACTTTAAAGACTCTGGGAAGAAATGTGTTCACAATCTCCCTCTCTCTTCAGCTTGCTATGCATCCCTGCTGTGATGGACACAATTTTTGTCTCCCTCCAGCTTCCTCCATTCTTGTTTAGAGAGCTGAGAGATTTCTAGCTGAAGAATTGAGCCTCTTTACTCCATAGAGAAATATATCCCCACCTCGTTGCTTTTGGATATGGAAGGGAGAAGCAGGTCCTTGTCCTGCTGGGTTTGTCTCATCTCTCCTGAAGTGAAGCTGACGCCTCACTGAGGAGGATCAAACAAAACTGTTGGGATGTCCAGGCTTCAGTTGCATTTAAGGTCTCCCAGAGGCTGGAAGAAGACAAAAGGGCCCTGCTTTCCATCCTGTTGTTGCACAAAGCATTGACTGCAGTTGTAACTGGGATGGAGAGCCACAGAAGTCTACATCACTGGAATTAAAGGAGGGGAGGGGAAAAGGAAACAGAGCTAGAAAAGCTTTTGCAACTGGAAAAAAACATAATAAATCCATGAGCTATGCATAGCCCCAGGGCTTTATGACCACGAGCAGCCATGAGGGAATGACTTGAACTTACCCAAAGCCGTTAATTACCTGGCTGAGATCAAAAGCCTAAGTAAGGGAGTATATTTATGATGCACCTTACAGGATATGTTTCAACTTTCTAGATTTTTTTTTATTAATTGGTTTGATTAAATAGATTTAAAGAGCCTGGGCAGAGGCTCCTAAATCATACTCCATATTGATCTAATGAAATACTCAATAAATTTACTAATATGGCTCCTTTGCTTTGTGCAGTCTGAAAGGAAATGCCACTCTAAATGGCGATAACTCAGCGTGGAGCCTCAGGAGTGACTCATGGCGTGCCAGGGGGATGCTGGGAAGATGCTGCCCTACAATTTGCAGGACAGCTCAGAGTTTAACAGCACCTCCAGGCTCCTGCCCACTCTGCCACAGCTTTCCTACCCCGTTTTCCATCCTCTTGACCAGCTTCTTGTGCCACTTCCAGATTTCAGTGACGTTCACCAGCTCTCCAAAGTGTGTTCAATATATGGCTCAGCTGAGACCTCCCCGAGCAGAACTCTGTTTCAGAGTACTCTGCTTTATAAATACACCACACAATGTGTGGTCTAAATAAAATAAATCCTGCTCAGCTCAGGGTAGATCTAATGTAGAAAATGTATGATGTTTATTCCCTCCTGATGCAATAAATTGAGAATGACTGGATGGAAAGTTTACAGCTTTTCAGCGTTCACTTATATTGATGGAAATCAAGAGTTTGGGCAAGGAAAATCAGGAGTTTGGGCAAGAACAATCCCTTCCTGCCCCAGGGCAGAAAGCTGTGATCACACAGTCTCTGCTGGCTGCAGTTTTGCTGGCTGAGCACATTGCCATCTCCAGATCTGGCTGTTTCCCTGTGCAATATTCAGCTTTTTGTATGGGGGTTCCTTAGAGCTGGTTTTGCCTAAGTGAACTAACTTAGCAAAGGCTATTTTACTATGTTAACACTAAATAAATACACTAAATAATGAATAAATAAATACTCTAAAGTGCATTTACTTAATGAATGGCTTTACCAGGACGTGGCCATGCAGATAATCCAGCTCCAATATGTACAAGTGGGGGAAAAGAAGGAGTTGATCCACCTCCAGCCCTTGTCACATACAGCACCTGAGGTGTTTTACCTGAATTTTTAACTATTGAAACGTCCTTGAGCCATGCAAGTTAATGTTCATGTCCTCCTGGGAAATGCTAATGCAAACTAATTTGCTAGAAGGCAAATTTAAGCACCTGTCTCCACAGAGGTCTGGCAATTTGGGGTTGAATTTGACCAGACAATTACAGGATGTCCCATCAGTTTGCATGAGCGGCCATTGCTTCTGACAGATATCAACAATTTCATTCATATGCAATTTTTGTGTCATGCTGGAATATAGTTTTACTAGTCAATCTAATATGGGTTTTAATTTTTTTTATCTTCTCTATATTTCAATCAATAAATTGAGAATAATATGTTTTTGAATACTGTGACTAAAAGTCAGTCAATGGCATCAGGGGTCTCCCAATAAATTAAGGATACTCTTCAGTCTCATCCAAATATCTCTGTGATTTCTCTCTTACTTATTATTTTTATTATATTTTTCTCTTTTTCCTGCACTTTTTCCCTTCATCCTCTTTTCTGGGATGAAATTATTTTTTAACTCCAAACATAAATCCTAGAGAGGAGATCCCACTGGTGATGTATTTACTAATGGCTGTGAAAATCAGAACCAGAGAGGCAGGGAAAGAGGAAGATGGCAAAGACAAATATATTTGGAAACAGCTAACTGAGGAACAAATTAAAAATGCCCTTTGAGTTAAAACAAACCAACCAAACAAAAGAGGCTCCCCTCTGAAGAACTTAACCTCAAATCTTTTGTCTGCCTTTATTGAATCTGCATCCCCGGATCTTGGGAACAGCTTATAAATTTTGCCAGCTAGAAAATAACCCCTGACATTAAACAAAAAAGTCAAAGCTTTTTTGGGCTCAGAAAACCCACAGTTCTCTCCTCTTACAGGGTGCAGGTTTGTGATGCATCTTGGATCCTGAGAGTGAAGATGAGGAAGGAATAGGATGGAAGGAAAAGGATAAAACAGATTTGGGAGGCAAGACAAGGCCACAGCTTGGTGGGGCCAGTTTTGGACTAAAAGCCCATCCAAGCCTCCCTCTGCTTGCACTGCTCTGGCAGCCAGTTAACTTTTGCTCAAGGGATAACCCTTCTCCTGACATTCCACAGAGTTGTGCCGTGAGTGGCAAGTAAGGGATGGCCACAGGGACTCTGGTGTCATTCAGTGTGCAGGAGTGTTGCACTGGGGGCTGATGCACCTCCCACATTAACACAAAGATATTTCTCTTTACAGCAGATGTTTCCATGTGTTTAGATTTCTTCCTTCTACCTGCAGTATTTTCACCTCCAGAAACAGCAAATACCAAACTACATTCCTTTTCAGACAGTTTTATGATACATATGCCACTGATGCTCCTCGTTTCCACCTTTACTTGTGGCTCACAGAAACATCCATTGCCCTTCCACGTTCTCCCTCTGTAAAGGAGCTGTGGCCCTCTGGAAAATGCACTAAAGGAAAACACAGGAGAATCTTGCTGGCTCTGACACATTCAGCAGTGCCTGCAGGGGGTGGGAGCAGGCTCAGTGATGTCCCTGTCCTCCTCTGGTAAACGTGCCCTCACCTGTCTGATGTGCTGTGCTACAGACATTCAGTTCCTTTTCACATCACTGGTTCAGTCCCACCAATGTGAACAGGCAGAAGGGGCTATTGTGTTTCCAAGAAACAAAATGAGAGGGATTCTGTAAATACCTTATATCTGGGTATTTGCTACGGAGGCCTCTTAATTTTCTGAGAGAAAAAAAAAATGCTCTTGGAATACACCTGAAAATAATTTCTGAGTTTACAAGGCAACATGCAGCTTCTCAACACATGATCAAATGTTGCTGTTTCTGAAGGTAAACACAATAAAAAGGCATCCAGGAAAGAGTTGGTGAAGTTATCAAGTTTCTGAGTGAGAAAAAACCCCCAAACCCAAACAAAACAATCACACCCCTCAGCCCCAAACCAGTGGGATGCTCTAGCTATGATCTCAGGGCGTGTGACTGCAGTGTGGGACACCAGGGGATGTAACACCTAGGTGAAACGTGCTCCTCAGGAATTCACCACTTGCCTGTGAAAGGAGCCAAGAGCTGTAATCAACTTACCCACTGCATTTGCTCCTGCTGTTCACTAATGAGTGAAAGCAAAGCAAACAGCACACTTGCAGCTCCACCACACCGAGTTTTACCTGTAGCCAGTGGGTCCCTAATCAGAATTAAAGCAAAACAGGCAAAATGAGCTTGTTAGCATTTTCCTCTGTTAGCATTGGAGAAATGTCACTTTTTGCCTGGGGCACTTCTGGTAGCTTTACCACAAAGGAAAACGTTACTGTACCAGCTACGTCCCTAAACGTGTAGGGCTGGGCATTCAAATGCAGCAAGACTGATGATATGATACTTCTCTCTTAATTTATGCAGGAAAGGAAGGAGGCTGGGGATGGGGCAGCCCAGTCCTTAGCTCAAAGCATCATGTCACTGTCAACTAACAGGCGCTCTTTAGTCCTCTTTGATGTATGGATTTCTAACTTTGTGTCCTAACAGAGAGATAACCCTTTGCAGAATAATTTTAGGCCAACTGGAAAATAAATTTCCTTCTCTTAGTTATAATTTCTATGCCCTCTGGGAATAGTCCCCACAGGCTAAACATCTGATTCTTTTTCTTGTTAGTCCTGACAGGCAGCACACAAGCCAAGGCTATTTTGTGAGCTGCTTCCTCCACGCCCCCTCCACAGCCAAAAGCAGAAGGTATCAGTCCTTAGGAAGAGCCCATGCTTTGGGCAAGGCTGGCCAATTGTTCAGAGCCCAAGAAATTATCAGTCATGTTCAGTTTCCACTTCTGCCAAAGATTCCCAGCATTATCTCAGGCAAGTCCTGTATCCCCTTCACACTTAGCTCTGTGTCTGTAACACGAGGAGAGCACCAGGTCCTGTCTTAAAGATGGATCCTCAGAGATGAGCAAGAGAGCTGTGATCCAGGGTTAGGGGCTGGTTAAACAGATGTGCTGATTTGGAGAGTGACATTTTTAGTGGAAGGCTGAAATTGTTCATAAAGCTACAAGGGCTTTTGAGTTCACAGGCCAGTGCATGGAGAAACAGAGAGATTTTTAAGTCAGCCTGACTCAGGTGAAGCTTTAGAATGAACATGGACAACTCAGAAATCTGGGTTAAACCAACAGGAAGCTGTCAATGTGCACAACAGTGCTGGCATCCAGAGTTAAGGTAGAATCCTTGCAGGCTCTAACTCAAGAGAAAGGGCTTCAGCACTGCCCACAGCCACCTACAACCAGCACAGTGAAGACAACCCCTTCTTTCAACAGCAGCCAATTGAATCATCAGCTGTAAGAGGGGTTTCTCAAAAGGTGGTGCCAAGTCCTGGTGCCTCCACTGGAAATGTTGGTGCCACAAGCACAGAACTTTGTGTGTTCAACCCAGCTCTGTGTCTGTGTCTGTGAGCAAACACCGCACGCACAGCACTGTGCTGGAACTGCAGTGGTGTGCCACTGCACCAGCAAAAACATCCTGGGAATTGGTGAACACAAATTTAAGGCAACTCTTTAAAGCATTATTGCTGTCTGAACAGCCAGCTTTTCACTACACAGGGTAACAAGGGCAGGGGATAGTGGAACCCCAGATGAGGTCTCAGATTTTGTGGGGCAGAGCTCCTTGGGCACCCTATCCCTGAGAAACCATTTCTCCTGGTGAGTGAAAGTGTGCTGCTGAGTTCATAAACCACTGCATCTGAGCTAATATCAGCCCTGCTGAGACCCCAGACCAACCTGGACAGGACACCTGAGTCCTTGTTCCCCCTTCGTGGCTGATCCTGTCCAGAGGAGCTCCCTGTGGGCAGCAGAGAACAGACTCTTCCTGTCTCTCAGGGGTGAGCTGTTCATAGAGGCACAAGGTCTGTCCCAAATTGTGTTCTCCCAAAACAAATCTGATCTTTTTAATTTATCTAAAATACAACCCTGGAAATGGCACATCTCTAGGTGTTCCCTGTTTAATATATTTTAAATAACACCACTGATATAAGGCACTTTTGAAATAACATTAACATCTGGGCTGACCCCGCCTCCCTACCAAGTTTGAGCCTGATGTTAATTAAAACAGGCAAGTTATAAACCCCAGGAAATGGCAGCTGACCCTTGACTATGAATGTAATGCTGTAATAATATGCTGTAAAAACGAGGCACAGTCAAACTGCTGCCCAGGTTATTCCTAGAATGATGCTCTTTCTTTCTCACCACAGTGCTCCCTCTCCCCAAGAATGAGATCATTATCCCACTGGCACCCTCGACAGGCTCTGCTTTTGGGGTGGTAGCCTTCACATTCTGAGTCACCCCCAAGGAAATAATCCCTCCTGACAGGAAAAATTGCCTCTCTTCTGAGAGGCACTTCTCATTTCTGTGTGAAAACTGCTTCCTTCCCACATGTGGTGGCTGAGGATCCCGTGATGCTCTGTCAGGACGGACTTAACCTGAGCTGCCCTGATGTTTGGAAAACTATGGAAAAATAAGGAGGAGTATTTATTCTTCTGCTACGTTTTCCCAGCTGTATGTGGGTGGGAAGGGTGGGAGAGGATGGCCCCAGGACAGAGGGATGCAAACCCTGGAGCAGAGGGCAGAGGGGAGGTTTGCTGTGAGCCACCTCCAGAGGTGGCAGTGAGAGGGTGCGCTTTCCACTTGTGTGTGTCCCTCCCTGTAACTTCCCTCTCTTTGGTGGCCCAGAAGTGAAGGGTTGGAGGTGCCTGTGATGGGGAGACAGGTAACAGCTGAGAGCAGGAGAGGAGATGGGGTCAGGGGAGAAGTGGAGAAACCCCCAGACTCATCACCACATCTCTCACTCAATATTAGATGTGATTTGGAAGTAATTAATGGAACATTTCTGTTGTTGTTGGAAAATGCAGTGCTGTTGAAACTGGAACATTTCCTCCCAAGATGTTGCTTTTTGTCAAGCTATGAATGAAAAAAACCAACAAAACCCAAACAGAAAAACTCTTCCAAAACTAAACAAAACAAGTAAACCCCAAATCCAAAGGGTTCCTTGTCCTGCAAACACTTCTGAAGAGACCCTACAGGTTTCAGTTCCTGTGGCCCATCGGAACCCAGCCCAGCAGCATTCACAGTGTCCCACAGAATATGTCCCTTTGTTTGTAAATAAATTTAATGAGCTTTTGAGCAGATACATTTTATCTTCTGTGTGAGCTGAAGGAACCAGGATATGAGCCTACGAAAGGCTGTGTTGTAATGGATACACCCTGCCCCTTCTCTCTTTGAGGCATGGGAAAGGTCAACTTTTGTCCTCTAAAATGTGTCACTGCTATAAATACGACTGCATAATTTATTGCAAATTGTTTAGCAAATTTATTGCAAACTATTAATAAACCTCCTTGAAACAGCACAATGAGCGTGTGCAATAAACAAGGGAAATATTTGCTTGATTCAAACCACATTGGATGATGTTAAATTAATGTTGAATAGATACATTTGAAGGCCTGGAGGGATGAGTGCAGGCAGCCACCGGATGCTGAGCGCCCACCCTGAGCACACATGTCAGAAGATGTCGGGGAAGTGACCAAACCTTTTTGTCAATGGCTTAAAGCTGAGATAAGCCCTGAGTGTTTAAATTGGCAATTCTAATAGCTACCTGAATCCAATCCAATTCACAGCAGCTTGGCTTGTAAGGCAATCGGTGATACAGTGTTAATGCCAACTAATCTGATAAAAATTGACACAATGACAACGTTGGGCCATTAGTTACCAGCAGTTTTTATGTCTGTGTAAATCCATCGTGTTTTACAAGGTGCAGGGGGATTGTGGGAGAATCTTTTTTTGGTCGTGTTTTTTTTTTATTTCTTTCAGAACCACGGAAATAAAGGTTTTGCCACCGAAGCAAACTCATCCTCTCGCCGTGTGCGCCGCCGCTGAGAGTGTTAAATGGCAAAATTCATCACAACTAATTTCTATTTGCCATCTATTAGGCTACATTGTTTTGTCCTCAACGTCAGGTTAAATAATGAACCTCTCGGAATAGAGTAAATTAACCTCCACTTTATGTTCATGTCATTGTCAAATGGAAACATCACTTGCACAAATGAAAAAGATTCATTAGTAAAGCTAATGCATAGGCTCCACTCCAGTAAAAGATAAGAGCGATTGAGGCCTTGTCATAATGCAGTGTCGAACCGCTGGCTTGTTATTTATGATGCCTGCCATAATCTTTGGAGATTATTTTCAGCAATGGTAATTAGCACACAATGCATCAGGAACAATTATGGAACAATGTCTTAGCTTGACAGGTATGCCACCCTGCTGCAGGCGGGCTATGATCCATGAGAAATTCAATCAAATCTGCGTGCTGCAGGGAGTTTATTAATATTTCTCCTTCCGAGGCAGTTTGAGAGGCAGCTATGCTTGACCGGCCACCCAAAAATAGTTAGCAGAGTGATATGAGTGTGCTCCTTGTTAATACACACCTATCTGCACAGAGCCTTCCTGTGCACTTAGAGCTGATTAAAATAATGCCTGTGAGTTTGCTATTTACCACGGTGAAGAGAAAATTGCTACCTCTGCTCGCTGGCCATGGGGCCTCGTTCAGGGTAGGCTGTTGCTGAAGGAGCTCTGTAACGAAGTGGCAAATTCCAGCACTGACACAAATCCTGTAAGTCTGCTAGAAGCAGGGGGACTACGCTGATTTACAGCTCTTCACATTAGGAATCAAAGTGTCCCTGATTAAGGCAATTTTCCCTCGAATAGCAGAAATGCAACAGCGTGGCGGTTTCTCGTTTCAGGCATCCCAACAATCCTGTGTGAAGCCTCTCCTGAGGGTCTGGGGCATGGACAGGGCACAGAGCAGAAACGTGGCTCAGGAGCACAGGCAGAGTTAATGTGTGTGACACCCTTGCAGTGTAGATGTACCTCTGTGGCCACAACTGATTTTACCTGCTGAAAAACTCTTCAGGTATTTTAGAGACATCATTTTGTTTTTCCACGGAGTGACAGGAGGATCTTCCAGCCAGCTTCCATCCCTGCCCTGGAGTGCATGGCAGAGCTGCACAAGCTAGAGCCAAGCTGAGGTGAGGAGAGACACAAATCAATCATGCACTAGTCTTTGGAAAGACAATTGTTTTCAAACTGTGTTAAAAAGTATCACTGCAAAGCCTGAGAACACCTTGGCCAGGTCTTACAGGACTTTTGGCTTCAAGTTTTCTAGGTGTACATTTTGAGAAAACTTCCTGATAAATATTGTTTAACATCTTGTTTGGTTGCTGATAGACTGGGGGATGCTCCATCATCCTCATTCAATAAAAATACATCATCCTGCTTCTTTCTACATGCAGAAGTGGCAGTGCTAAATGCACATTTCTGCCCATTCTGCATCATTATTAATGATTTATCATTGTCATCCTTTAATAGGCTTATATCATTATTAGGATTTCTTTTGTTCTTAATAATGCTTAAAGATCATCAAGAAACAGAATTCATGTGCACATGTCAGTGGGTGAAGAGACACCCTTAAAAGAGGGGGACAGCTCTGAGTGGAGAGCAGGAGTGTGGGAGGGACGGCTGGATGCATTTAGCGGCACCAACCATATTATAAAATCATCAGTCAGAGAGGAATTGTTGCTTTTTGTTTATTTTAACATTATTGTCCATGGGGACTGCTGCTATGGCCTGAAAGGCATGCCTAAGTTGTTTTGTTTTGTTTTTTTTTTCTAATGCAAACATTGTTTGGTATTTCTGTTGCACACAAGCTCTTTCCTTCCTCTTGTTTGGTATTTAAATGTATGGATGGCTTGTGATTAGGAGCAGGTGGAGGGGGAGAACGGGACAAAGTGATTTTAAGTCACTCCTCTTTTGTGCCACCATCTGTTCCTGGGCTGGAGTGAAACTGAATGCACAAAAAACTGATCTGCACCATAACTTTTCCAAAGAAAATGAGGATGATCAGGAGAATCCCCAGGGACATGGGCCTGATGGGAGAGGTCACACCCTCCTCCTCTATACCCTGACAGATTGCTGCGCTGCTTTTCTGCTTGGAACAGACGAGCCACCATTTATTAATTATGGGTTGTTCTGCTGCTGAACCTAAAAATCGGGCCCCCCTGTGCTGGATGCTGTATTAACACAGGGCTCAGTGGCAGCCATTGGCCCCAAAGACCTTACAGTTTGCATGGAAGAAAAAAGAAAACAGATGGATACAACAAACCGACTGCGGGAGCATGAAGTAACCATGAGACAATTATGATCCGTTAAACTATTCAGGTCAGGAAATGCACTGCAATACCATCCCCAATTGAAACACTAGAAGGATGCTAAATGGGCAGAGGGCAGAGTGTAATGATTAGATTTGGGACAATGGATCGAATGTTCTGTTGCAGAGATTGCCACAGGATTTTTAATGACCAGTTCTGATCATGGCTTGCGTTTTGCAGACTGCCCAAGGAAATTTGGTCTCCAGTTGCTTTATACCTTCTTGGTGTGCACCTTGTGAAGGCCTGGATGGCTGGTGTTTAACACTCACGTTAATTTTGATGAGATAGTCTGCAACAACAAAGCAGCAATCAGCCCAAAGGATCACTGTAGCCAGAAGTGAAGCATCTCCCACCAGCAAACAGCTTTTGATTGCTGTAGCCATTCCTGAAGAAGTACCTGTGGCTCTACATACCTGGGAGCACTGCAAGTTGCTTGGGGACAGGTTCAGGATGTTCCAAGGGCGTTTTTTCAGCGTGTCTGTGAGTCAGCTCAAGGAGAGGGGCCTTTAGAGGGCACTGAAGAACACCTTGCTGAGCCCCCAGGTTCCTCAGGGATGGTTGGTGCTGTGGATGTGTCTGAAGGAAGCCCTGTGCTCATTCCCAGCCCAGATGAGAGACTATGCTTGACTGAGAGTGAGCCTAAAAGCAGTGCAGGAGACAAGCAGCTCTCCCAGGAGCTGGAGATCAGTGAGATGTGCACAGCCCTCCTGCTCTGCCCCTGTGCTCAGGGACCCCAGAGCTCTGTGTGCTCCTCCTTTGTGCCTGCTCTGTGCAGAGCAGCACTGCTCAGGACACTGTGCTGCCCAGCAGAGAAGGTCCCTGATGGGCTGAAGACAGTCCCAGTCCACCAGCTCAGAGTGTTTCCCACCTCTGTCCACCCCAAGGGAGGCTGAGATCCTTCAGCACCTGGCTCCTAAGCAGGACTTCTCTGGAGGTGATGCTGGCCTGAGATCTTCAGTGATGCAAACATCCAGCGAGTGAGGACAGAGCAGCAATGTCCCTCAGAGACTTAGAACAGTTCAGTGGTGAGAGCAGAGCTCCTGCCTGCTGCTGAGAGAGCCCTTCCAGGCTGTGGGCTTCTCTGTACTTGTACTCACCTTCTGTGAATGTTTGGGTTGGCTCCAACCTGTTGTAGCTCTCCAGAGTTTTACATCTTTAAATCAGGTATTCAGTGCTCTTCAGACTCCAGGTTGGTCCATACAGCCAAACCCTGACAAAAACTGCTTAATGCTTTATACAAGCATTTTCTTTTTAATGATTCCGGCCAGAGATGCTGAGTTGAAGAACCAAACTAATTTCATGTGCTTCTCCAACACCCCATTATGACATTTATGACATATTTTTCTGTTTAGAGGGATGATTTTTTCCAGATGCCAGTACATCTAAAACTACCTAATGAGATTTCCACAGATGTAGAGCTTAAAACCATCTATGGTATTTTTATTTTTCTCTCTAAGTAATGATACTTTCCAACTGAAACATTTCCTGAATAAAGCACTAGAAACAATTGAATGTGTATCAGATTCATAGAAAGAAAAGCTTTTTCATTGGCAGGCAGGTGTTGTGATTGAGCCTTGGCTTTTCATCCACTTGATTTGAAATGGGTTTTATTTTCTCTCGAGTTGGTCAAGATTTAAAGACAAAATTCCAGACCTGGAGCCTGGGGTGGACGGGGAGTGCTTCAAAGGCCCTGTAGCTCTTCTCTGCAGGAACATCCCCTCCCTAATTATCTTGTCTTGCTTTGTACATTGCAAAGGAGGTATTATTGGTCATGTTTTACACTGGGAAAACACAGGAACAGAAAGATGAAGTGACTAAGGGGTGACTGTCCCTCTTTTCTCCACAGGTGGAAGAAGCCTCTGTTTCCCTGAGGACACTTGATGCTTACCCTCTCTTGTAGTTTCATCCTCTGGGGGATGGTGATGATGAGGGGTTTGTATCCCTCCATCCCTGCTCTTGCCATCCCCAATCAGCCTACTGAGAGGGAGGAAAGCAGGATGACAAGTGTTATCCCACCAGACTGCTGGGTCATTTGGGGTGTCCAGAAGAAAACTGGGAACCTGTTCATGGTGGATATTTGATCTGAGCCTCAGCAGAGCAGGTTATTTACATTTATATTGCTGCTGGATGATCATTTTCATCCCTTTTGTCCTTCACACTTTTCTTTCCTAACACAGCTGATGAGACCCACAGTTTGTTCAGGATCAGGGAAAGCATCTGACTCCCAGAGAGCCTTTCCCCTAGGGAATATGGAATACCACAAGGACAGGATCCTGTTATTTGGTGGCTGGTGCTGGGATTACTGGCCTGAGCCTATTACCCAAGATGTGGAGACATGAGAAATCTGTTTAACTGTGACTTGGGTGGGTGTAAGTCCTGCTATCCACTGCTTCCCCACATGTCTTCTTGCTTTCACACAGAAAAATTATTATATTCTTTCAGTGAAGAATGACCCCTATTACACTTAAATAAATTGCAGCATTGTCTGGAAATATTTAAGCTGAATCTCTCTCACTCTTGTAAGAGCAGAACACCCACAACCAAGGAAGGGAGGCTGGGCTGTTCCAACGCTGAACTCAGCCTTGCAGATGTCTGTCACCTGTTTCTAAGGAAATGTGCAAGTGTTTGGGAAAGAGCTGGGCTTCGTTGTTATTGTGGGAATCTGAAACCACTCTGAACTTTGCCCTTCTATCCTCTTTCCAAATTTCTTTTGGATTTTTTTTCTGGTTTTGGAGCTTTTTTGGGTTTTTGGTTTTCTTTTCCAGAAGAAAAATTGCTGGGCTCATGCCCCACTAACTGGTTTGCATTAAGGGCTTTTTTCCTGCAAAATGCCAAGTGCTCTTAACTCCTGCCCAAGCCAAAGCTGCTCATCACCTTGCCAGAACTGAGCTGTATGATTCAGATTTGGGCCACAAGCTAAAAAGTCGATCTCCTGTTGGTGCTGACTGATCCCTTCAGCCAATGCCCCCACTCCTGGCTGGGGAGGGCTGTCACTCAGCATCACACATGGAATTAATACATAAACCCAGACTGTACCTGCAGCAGCTTTTCCATTCGTGGGGCCCACACCTCTTGCCCTGCTAGGCAGACAGCTGGGCAGGGGAGAAATGAGTAGTTTGTCTTCTGCCTGCTGATGGGAGCTGCTGGATGAGGCAGGAGCTGGATGTCTGCAGAACAGGAGGGGAAACCTCCTGGCCTGGATCTGGCCCTCATTTTCTTTCTGAACAGGCCAGAGCTTGTTTATTCCCCTTCCAGCTACTGCATGGCACTCTTTACTTCACTCCATCACCAAAATCCTGTGCCTTCACCCCCCCGGCTTGCCAGGCCACTGTGACTCTCAGGAATAAGAATTACAGGAAGCCTGAGCAAGTAGGAAGCGTGGCATGATGCTTGTCAGGAGGAATCTTCCCAAACTGGTGTCACTGCTATGCAGGACTCTGTCCTCCACCCCAGCACTGTCCTGTCTTGGATAAACTTCTTTCCAGCTCCAGACTGTGTGGGCAGAGCTCAACTGGCTCCACTTCTCCACAGGAAGCAAACGCTGCAGGGTGGGATGATGTTTTACAGGAGAGCTGTGCCACGTCAGGCACAATCTCACCTACACAAAATTTAATAAATCAAGATCAGGATCAAGAGGATCATCCAGCTGCTGTATGGGGTGGGACTGCCAGCTGAGATCATTCTGGATCCAGAAGCAGGTTTGTGTCCCTGCTAACAAAAGAGGTATGGGCTTACTTGGAGTCAAAGCCAACCTACCACTCACTCAGGGAAATAGTTTGGTCTTAGAAACCACCTTGAAGAGGGTGTAAAAAATGTACACCTTTGTATTTCATGTAATAAAATGGTTCCTGGTCAGCTGCCCTGTCACTTAAGGATTACACACCCACCTCTTTTCATGATTAATCAGATGTCAGGATGTATGTGCTCTCCCAGCATATCATCCCATGGCAAGCAGCAGCACTTTTACAAATGTAGAAAGAAAGAAAAAAAAAAAAAAAGAAACAATAATAGGAAAAAGAATTATTTTTATGTGTACTTGTCTTAAGACATATTTTTCCATTCAGTAATTTGAAAAAAATAACCATCTGGAAAAAATCATATTATGGACAAGGCGTGTCATGACATTTACAGCAAATATTTTTGCTGTTAGTATCAAAACCAGCTCTTTGCTCTATCAAGGGCTGAATATTCATATACACATAAAGGTTCAGTAAATAAAAGGGCCTCTGCAGAAACGCAGACCTGGGTGATCTTGCACTCCCAGCATTCACATTCTCATTTGTTTATACTTGTTTGAAACCCATATTTTTTTACATCTCAGATGTGAGTGCCTGTAGGTCCTTTCCCTCTGCCCCTTTGGTCTCAGGAGAATGACAATGAACAGCTCTACTGTGGAACAAATCCTGATGTAAGTAAAGGTATCAGGAGGCTACGAGGTCATGGGCATAAATGAGGCAAACTTTCCAAAGAAATCACCAGGATGATTTATAATCATGGGCAACCTTGTTCAGTCAGAAGAAGGAATAAAATGTGTGCATCATGCACCAGGTTCTGAGAGGGAGCAGAGAAAGAAACCCAAGAGCATCTCTCATTTTTATGTGGGATGGATCCTCCCAATAAAGCTGTTGGCCCCCTGGCAGCAGTGCTTGTGGTGGGATGATATCTCCCCTCTCTTTCAGACTCTTTTGGGACTTTGCTGAGGTAAAAGAACATTTGTTCAGGCTCAGCAGTTGCTTGAAGTCTGAGTTTGAAGGTGAATGTGTGGTTTACACGAGGTGTGAGCCTTGACAGGGTCTCTTCCCAGGGGCAGGCTGCACATCCTGCACCTGCCCTGGGTTCTCTGCAGCCTGTGCAGCCCAGGGGCTGCTCTCTCTGTCGGGGCACTGGAGCACATTCCCAGGATGTGTCCAGAATCCCTGAGAGAGTTACCTCAGCCCTCTCCCAAGGGGCAGCTCTGAAGGTAATGTTTCCATGAGGACCATGCCTTGAAAAGGTGAGTGGAAGGGAGGTGCCAGCACCTGGGTGGGGGTGGCAGCGAGCAGGAAATGAAGGTGGTGGTTTGCAGAGTGGTGACACTGACAGCCAGAACGTCCCAGGGTGTGGGAGTTTGGATGCACAGGGGCTCCCTGGGGCCAATCTCTGCCTGTTGAGAGGTTGTGGGCTGTGATGTCCAGTACCACTTATAATTCCAATTACCATCTCTACTGCAAACTCAGATACATCATCGGTTTCAAACGTCCCTCTAAAGAGATAACTTAAAATATTAACCAAAACTACAGAAAACATCAGGTAGTTTTAATATTTATATATATATTTATTGCATTTATTATGCAATAATTAAAATCTAGAAGAGAAAAAGTAATTCTTCCTTTGTTTTGCGAGGATTTTGAACATAACCTGCTATTTAACATGAAAGAGGCACTTAGCAAATAATGTGACTCTTTTCAAAGATATTTGCCCTGTAGCATCTTACAAGCACTGTCTCCTGAGGTGCCTCCATAAAGTAAGGGGGTAGCAGAAAAATTGTTGTTTAGGCACAAGCTTGGAAACCCTGAGTGTACCAAAATCTCCTTGAAGTGGTTAACGTGGTAATCCTTAATCTCAGCATGATACTCCTTTGACATAAAGGAACAGTGATTCTTTCTCTGGGAGGAGGGTCAGTGGGAATGAATCTTCTTAACAAAAATCAATATCCCAAAATTTGAAATCAGTTGATGCAACTATCTGCAATTCAGCTTGCTTATTAACAGACCCAGCCAATCAGTTCCATGTGCTCCCTATTGCTAAGTTGCCTCCATAAACAAATTGATTAATGGATTTTTTTACCCCCTAAGGCCTTTTAGTGTATAAGCAGGTCAGGCAGCTATGATTTCATTTTGCTCATCTGCTCGGCACTGGATTTGTAAATCACTTTGGAATCCCAGTTCTTCATCTCCAAGATCAGCAGTGTCACCTGCAAGCTCAGATGGAGAAGTGGATCTATGGGGAAGCTTCATCTCTCTGGGAAGATGTGGGGAGGGTGGGACTGGGTTTTAGTGGCAGTGGAAACCATCTCCTCTGACCCTGAGTTTGGAGCTCTTGGATCAGAACCTGTACTTGCAGCTTCAGGTCTAGGTTGAAATGGAAAAAACCCTAAGAAACAAAAGTGTGTTTTTAATCTGGCTTTTTCTTCCAGCTGTTTCTGAGTGAGATCTTGACTGAAAATCTGTTTGAACAGGCTAATATTAACCTGCTTCCATGATTTGAAGCCAGGTTGTAGTGAGAACAATGTCTCAGATTTGAGAGATGGCACGTTTGGCCCTAGGCCTGTTTGCTATTAAATTTGTGTTTCATGTCACCTCTAAAGAAAGGCTGCCTTTGCAGCAGGTCCTGGCTGCCCTGTTTTGTTCAGCCTGGTTCTGCTTGAGAGTTCACCGTGGTGTTTTTGAAACTAACACTAAACAAAATTAAAAATTAAGAAATTTAAAGACCATGGGAAGAAGAGGAAACTTTGAGTCTTCACTGGGCCAGCAGTAAGAAAGGAGCCCCCAGGGGCCACATCTGGAGGGAAGGAAGCCACGAGGAAAGGAAGAGCCACAAGAGCCTGTTATTCCTAACGATGCAGAGTGGTGCAGGCTGGTGCAGGCAACTCCTTTATAACTTCCTTTTCCAGAGACCCAATTTCTCTTCCTCCCTTTCCTCCCTACACTTGAGAGGTAAGACAAACATCTTGCTGAATGGCTTTGGAAGCTTGTTACCAGTAGCAGAACATTTAACTCCCCAGCAAAGTTTTTCTGGACTGCTGTTTATTTATTTCCTTAATTAGTTGTAGTTGGATTGAATGGATCCCCAGTCTAAGAGCTGAACATGAAACATCCACGTGCAAGGAAAAACTGCAGGGCCAATGGAAATGGCAAGTGCTACCCTGGAGGTGTGTGAATGTTATTGCTTGGAAATCGTTAATGAGGGAACAGTTTAACAGAAATTGGTGATGTTTTAGGAGATGGCAAGATGGCCTTGTGTCCACTGGATGTCCTAGGAAAGAGATTAAACCCAAAATGTTCTAGCCAGAATATGGAATGATTTTAATTGCCAAAAAGTGTCGTTCCCCAATGTGGAAACACATTTCAAACTGTGTATCCAGTGTGTATTTGGGTATAAAAGCAGTAATTTCAAAATATGAATAGTTTAAATACTGAAATTTCAGATGCTTCTTTCACTTCTGTCTCCCTACACCCCACGTAGTCAAGGAAGTCAGAGAATGGAATAAGTTACAGAACTTTTTTAATGGGTCCCTCTGAACCTCCCTCATTTTTATCTCCTAAAGTTGTGGAGTTGGTGTTTTATTCTTCTTTTCTTTTCCTTTCCTTTTTTTAAAATCTTTTCGCAATTATTCAACTGGACACAGACTGAAAAATAGCAGAAAGAAAACTAAAAAAAAAAGGAAAAATGAAAGGGAGAAAAAGTGGGTGCAATATCAGTGATTCCATCACACTCAGTGGCAAAACCTAGAGAAGAAGAAAAAAGAAAGAAAAAAAGGCTTAAAAATTACCCCAAATATTTTGAAGTGATAAGTTTTGGAAAGAAAAAAACCTGCTTTTTTTAATGTTTGAGTTTTTCTTTTTCTATTTGTTTAAATCAGTTCCAGAACTATCAGTTTAGCTTAGGAACATAAGTATTAAGAGTAAACAGCTTCAAAATGTAGCCTTCTAAACAGAAGCCTTCTCCAGAAGGGATTTATGCTCTTTGGTAGAGAAAAATTGATGCTTTTTGGGAGCCAAGTTTTGAACTGGGCTTTGGGTTTAAGTCTAAAATCTTGCAAACTTTGTTTCTGTAGATTTTATTTGCAAAAGCATTACAAAACTAGTTGCTCTAATGAATTGTTGGCCCCTTACCCATTTTAGATTAGAGGCAAAACCAGAACACTGGTGGCTAATTCAGACCTTGGGAGTTGTGCCTGAACTTATCCCAATATTTAGAAGCATTAATCTTCATGATTTTGGCTTTTACCTATCTCCAGTCAAAATATGTTTCGCATGACTTCATTACTTTGCTAAGTGAATTGAAGGCAGTTAATTGCTTGTTTGTTTCTTTAGTCTCAAAGTAATTAAATGTTAATTCTCTCCATAGCTGAAACAATACTCTGAAGCAGAAAAAAAAGGGTTTTTTTATTACTACCAAGGGTTTAGTTGTTGATCCTTACAATAGAATTCAAGGTGATCCAAGGTAATAAGGCCTCTTCTCCATAGATTTCAGGTCTCACCAAACATTATTGAATACCCGTGGCTGCTTTTGCTTGGGACAGGGTTGATTTTCTTCATAGTAGTTGTTGTGGAGCTGTGTTTTGGATTTGTCCTGGAAGCAGTGTGGATAATCCAGGGTCTTTTTCATGACTGCTGAGCAGGGCTCACACAGAGGAAGGAACTGGGGGGGACACAGCCAGGACAGCTGACCCCAACTGACCCCAGGATATCTCAGACATGTGGTGTCATTCCTGAAGGAGAATTGGGACATTTGGAGTGATGGTGGTTGTCTTTCCAAGTCCTCATAACAGTGTTTTGTGGTCCTCTGGGGTTAAACAATGATAATACCTCACCTAAGAAACAAAATAGGCTAAAACTCATGTGCCATGGTGATTATTAGTATTACA
Organism: Hylia prasina; assembly: GCA_013397195.1. Taxonomy (NCBI): domain Eukaryota; kingdom Metazoa; phylum Chordata; class Aves; order Passeriformes; family Sylviidae; genus Hylia; species Hylia prasina. The sequence goes on along the minus strand of VYXD01014878.1, from coordinate 815,894 downwards.
TCAGTTTTAAATGTAGGGAAATTAGAGCATAACGTTGCCAAGGGACTCCTCTGAGCATTGGTCTGTGCATCCTTCCAGCCAGCAGGGTAAGAAGGGTGTGCAATGGTCCTGGGACTGGTGCTGATGCTTCCCTTGCCCTCAGCCAGGACCTCAGAGATGCTCTGGGTCCCACCAGCTGGGACAGCCCTGGGTTGTGCCCCATTTCATACAGCAAAATGACCCCAGAGCAGAATGCTGTGAAGAGTGACATGCTCATGTGTATTTAGAAGTAGGAAAAGAAGATCTACCTATTTCCATCCATGGCCTTCCCTGGTATTTGCTAATTTTTTGTTTTGTTTCTTGCCTCTTGCCACCTTGACCCTTATATACATTTCTTCACTGTACTAAGAATTTCTTTTATGCATCAAAGAAAGGAGCCTTAAAAGATCCCTTCAAATGCCAGAACCTCAGCAACAGTGGGTAAATGTGCTGTGACATTCAAGTTTAGGCATGTTTTTCCTTTGACTGCCACTTTCAATCTCTAGAGGAAAGAGGGACCTTTTAATATGGGTCTTGTTGAGTGTTCATTTTCTTTTCAGAGGTAGGGCACTAACTCTGCCATCCCCAGGAGTGTACAACCTCTATCCTTCAAAAAATATGACAGACAAAAACACCCATCATCATTAATCTTAAACTTTATCTCTGATTAGCGCATCAACAAAACAACCTTTTCTTATGCCACCGTTTGACATGCTGGACACATGTCAGGAAGACATGGGCCATCCATATCTTATCTTGCATTAAGAAGAGTTATCCAGAAATGTACCTTCATTACTGCGACAGCCACGTCAAAAAGAATCGATTTATTGTCAACGCGTCCAAGCTAACAATGTTAATGGACTCTTCAAACATCTTCTCCTTCTCATTCGTTTCCCATGTGCCTATCAAAGAGACAAAGCAAGGTGGCTGCCAAGCTCTGGGGAGTGGGGTGTGTGTTCAGAGAGTCCATGGATGCTCCTTGGGCTGCCTGTAATGAAGTGAGACGGGGGTGCAGGAGGAGGAATTCGGAAGAGGCTTCTCTAGCACTAGGAGAGACCTAGAGTAGAACTTCAGCTTCCTCTGCTGCTGGATTTCCTCAGGCTTTAACAGTTCTTTTGGGGATTACTTAGCAATGAGTTTGGTTGCTCCATTAGTTAGCAATATCTGGAAAGGATTTACCTGCACTTCACCTCTGTATTTACTTGTGGTTCTCTCTGATGCAGCCAAAGGCTTGAACCGGTGGTGCTCAGCACTGCTGTGAGGGAGAGATGTCCTCTGGAGCTGTCAGAAGGTGAAGGTTTGATATTGGGCAGGAGTGTTTTCTCCGTTGTGTCTTTGCCAAGTCAGTCACTGGGAAACCTATTCTGAGAAAGACTCTGCATTCCTGCTATGAATGAACTCTCCTTTTGCCAAAGTATGACTGGCTGTCTGGTGCTAATCAGTGGTAACAGGATGACCTTTGCGAGTGAATAGAGCAAAAGGCAATTTGTCTTATAGAACTTGTACAACTGTTTTGTTTAATGAAACAACACGATTATAATCTTCCCACAAAGGCACATAAACAATTAGAGTAAATCTCCCTCACATGTTGCTAGGTGTTTACATAACTTATCCTTCTCTCTTATCAAATAATGTGTACAATGCACTCCTGACTCTGGCAGGACTTGGATCATGTAAGCTTAATCAGGCCTGATAAACAAATGTGTTTCCTATAATGCTGGAAGAGCATCAGCACAAGTCAGCACACATTTATTTGTGCACTCAGATTTTCTTTTTAAAAAACTCCCAGTCTACCAGTGTAGTATTTAAACAACCAGAGGGAATGCAGAAATGGATGCTATAGCCAAGGGCATTGATATTACTCTCTTGGTGCTGCTATATCCTTCAGTCACTCCAAGATACCAGTTTTTGGGCTGAGTTTGTTATTTGAAAGAGGATTGAGAGGGCCAGGTTGCTGGTGCTTATGTTTTTTATTTCAAATTAAAACTATCACAGAATTATTTGTTGGCAAGCATTTACCAAGCATACACCAAAGAAGGCACAAGGAGATTTCTGCTACCTGCTTTGACGCTGTTCTGCTTTTCGGGTCTTGGTTCATTCAAATGTCATTTCACAGAATGATCAAACTGCTCATAGAACCCTAAGGTCTGTGTCTTAAAAGTTTTCTTTTTCTCTTCCTTTTTTTTTTTTTTTTCCTCTTCCCAATTTATGTGGGGAAACTACAGAAAAGACTTTGAGTGCACAGGAAAAAGTGCGTTAATGTGCCAACATCAAGTGAATTCCACGAGTCTTCTATTCATTAAACTCCCGCTTCCTCCGCATGTAATTTATGTCAGTTCAGTTATGCTCCTCCAGGGTGTGCTACTAAAAGAAAAAAAGAAACAGGTATTTAGCCAAAAAGAGGTGTTTTGGGCTCCAGAAATCAACTTGCACCTACTGACAAAGGAGAAACAGACATGTTTTGCCAAGAAACAAATAACCAGGCCTATTTTTTTTAGTGAGAGGTATAACATTTACAGTTGGAAGGTATAACATTTACATTGTTCTGTAGTGATTTCCCTTTACTAGCACATATGCAAAACAAACAAACCCCAGCCCTCTCCCTGTGGCTGACCTTGTACATACATGACCCTGCTCTAATACCTTGTGGTGACTTCGTGCCTGTCGAGGGCTGTTGGGTGACGAATCTGACCCAGACCTTGGGCCTGAACACAGCCCTGCAGCTGGGAGTCATTAACTCTGCGCCCAGGTTTGGACTTGGGCTCCTGGATACTGAAGCTGAGTATTGGATAACATGAGAGAGAGCGAGTCCAGAACACTTAGCCAAATACAGTAATGTTACAAACAAAGGGCTAAATTACTTCTGTTCATGGAAAAGTACTTTCACTGGGAGCAAAACTCAGATTCCTGCTCCCCCTCTCCCCTGGTTCCGGCCCCCTCCCCAGAATCAGCCGAGTCCTTGAAGCTTCAGGTTTGGGGGCTGGGGAGAGCCTTTGAGGCTGGCTTGCTGGGAGAGATCAGGTTGCACAGTGCCCTTTGTTAGACTCTCTAAGTTAATTATGCTAATTGGAGCCCTGAGATTCCTCTAACATGCCATGTTAGGTACGTTTCCTTCCCCTTTGGCAGGGCCAGGACCGGCGCTGTACAAGGCCCTCTGTGGCTGTAGGGATGCAGGAGCAGATGAAGGCTCAAGGAGAGAGAACAGCTGCTGGTCCATCTAGTGATAGGGGGCAAGGAGAAGATGTGCCATGAGAATATCAGAGCCTGTTTTCTGAGGTCCTGGCTGAATCCATGTTACCTCCCTCCATAAATTCTGGCAGGCACTAAAGCCTCATCTATAAAAGAAAGTGAGAGACAGAGAAACTCTAAAGACAGGCTCTGAGTGGGTGGGAGACTTGATTAATTGCAATGTCAGACAAAAAGAGAAGGACATATTTTAAAGTAGCAGCAAGACCTTTCCACTGAAATAAAGTAATTCTTAAATCGGCTCTGCTACACGGGCATTAATCTCGAGTCCCTCCTAGAAAGCCAATGGAGGTGATGAGGGTTGGCAAGGGGAAAGTGAGAACAAGGTCTGCCCTCTAAGTATCAAGAGAAACAGGGTGAAGGAAAGGAATGATGTCCCTTTCTCTGGGGCGTTTAATCAACTGGCATTTGGATAAACCTCTTGTGCTGGAGCAACCTGTCCTACTCCATCCTCTACAGCCTCTGCTATTTATGCATTAGGTGCTGGTTCTACTCGTGTCACTGCTACAAATAACACTTTAAAATTAAATCTGTGAGTCAGAGAACTCCTGAGCTTTTTATTTATGGTCTTAGTATCTGGAAGATTCATGTCAAAATTAACAGGGAGTGCTAAACGTTCAGAATTGTCTTCTCAATTAATTTCTTCTTGGGGAACTCAGATATAGAGCATAAGGGAAACTATATGGAAAAAATTTAACTGTTGAGGTCCCAGTGTCCCTCCCTTCCCATTCCATAAACAGCTACTAAAAGGACCAGAGAGAAAAATCCTTTTTTACTTTTACTAGTTGTGTCCACAGAAGTTCCATTTCTAATCTCTCATGAGAGGAACTAAGGAGTAACTCTTTGTAATATTTAGCCGTTTATAGAGCTGGAGACAGTGAAAGCATTAACTGTTAATGGGGAGCATCATTTGCAACAATTGTCTGCACTTTGAGAAGTTATATGGGTAAAGCTCCCTCAACAGCAAATCCCATTCCAGTGGAAACTGTGGTGCAGACTGCTCAAGAGTAAAAATACACTATGGGAGGGAGAAATGTGTTTAGTTTCCAAAAACCTTACCCAAACATGTACAGCTTAAGAGGTTAGAGTCCTTTAGAGCTGAAATGCTATTTACCTTGCTAAGGTGCTCTGTTTTTAATTTCCTTCTGAAGTTTTTAAGACAAAGTGGCGATAAACAAGCATTGTTCTGAGATCAATCTGGTGTCAATGAGAATTGCTTGACGCACTTCAGTAGACTTTGGTGTTAAACTTACATGAAGACATCTGAACTGGGATGAAATCTATAGCCTGCTGAGGCCAATGGAAACACAGACACTAATCTTAATGATTTTTGAACCAGACTCTGAACACCAGATGAAGTTTGACTTACATGGGTTGGTGGAGTTATGTGCATTTGCTCAGTCTTGGGGATCAAACCTTAAAACCATGCTCAGGAGGAAAACATGCATTTAATGACAGTCCAGTCATCACCAGACAAATCAAACTCCTTAGATTTCAATTGAACTAATCCCAAATTGATGGAGAATCAGTTTGGCCAAATATCTGAACAGCAAAAGCTCCTTCAATAACTATGCATTAAAATGCAGTCCCCAGACTGAGTTTCTGGATATTGAGATACAGGTTCAGGATGGGCTTCCAGTTGTTTGTGCTGATGACATGATATGTATTGTACATGCTGAAGGAAGTGCACAAAAATGCTCTCCTTTAGCTGTTAATCAGCTTACCACTTCTTGCATGGAAAATGCTATATTCTGGACTATGATCCTGGCAAATAACCAAAGAGGAAGTGGATTTTCAAATGCTTATTTTATTAATCTTTAAATATCGCCTCACTAGGGCTCCAGGTGCTGAGTGGTTTATAACACTCTAAATTGTAATCATGGATAATTTTTAATCCTGCGCATACATTCCATGCAGCTGAATGGGGATCTCAATGTAAAATGAAGAGCTGCCTACCAGATCTGTTCCTTGTCTCTGGCACAGCAGCACAAAGGAAATTTCCTGCTCACCCATCAAGTCCTTGAATGATTTGTAAAATACCATAAGAGTCTGAGAGCATTTAAAAGGAGGAGAAAGATAGAGAATTGCACGTTCCTGCCCCCGGCACATCAGCCAAGTGGGATCTAATCCAACCACCCCCTGCAGTTAAATGAAGAACTTGACTAATTTTTGGATCAAACCCAGGTAGTGCACTGCCTCACATTAACAGCAGTTCCACTTATCTTTGAGTTGGATTTTCCTGACTTTGTTTCTCTACAGATAGGTCTTTGCTGGAGGGCTGGAGGATTTGCAGGCCAACAATATTTGAGTTTTTCACCACTATCTTCATGTTTCAGGCACATTTTTAGAAGAAACTTAGGGGTGCTGCATTGTGACAATAAGTTTATTCAACTGGCACAAGAGATATTTATGAAAGGCTTTGACTCACCCTCTTTTCAGCATTTATTAACTCAGGGGTACGAGGTGCAGACCTGATTCACCTATTGGCTGTGGCTTCCTTCCAGCAGAGAGTAGTGGTATAAGTGATGGGTTATTTAAATTACAGAAAGGATTGGATACAGGTCTGTTTGACTGAGGAATAAGCATTGGAGGTAGTGGGATGGGACTGGCAGCTGGCAGGATTTGGGGAGATGGGGGGGAATTTCATTGCAAATTGAATTTTAAGAGGATCTATGTGATAAAAGAAGGCCTCCTAATGGAGGTTAGTGCTCGTTCCCTGTGAAAAGCCATCAGGGTTTGGATGGCTGGCATTTCTAATTCTGTTAAGTGTCAAAATCGATGCTTGATGGGTTTGTGGGAGCCAGGCAATGGGCAGCCTGTGCTGACAAACCAATCTGGGACAAGAAAGGGACGAGGAAGGGACTTCCCAGAATCAGAGTGAGATGTCTCTTGAAATTTAATTTGTTTCATAAGGTTTTAAAAGCATTTTTTTTTTTAAATAATTAAATAACAGAGCCATTTCTACCCTCCTCCTAAAATAAACCTCGAGCTTCGTTTGCAGTTTTTCCACTTGTAAGCGACACATGTAAGCAAAGGGCCTGTTGTTGCAACCCTGGAATGCTCCCAAGCAAATGATGCTCCTTTATTGAAAGCAAATGAAGAAAAAAGAGACTCTGTCAAGGGGGAGAGAACAGTTTAATTGGATTAAAACCTATGAGCATGTACAGTAGGGGAGGAGAGAGCTCCTCTATCCCTGATTCCTGTGGAGAAGGCAAGGAGATTACCGGGGGGTGAAGTGAGATCTGTGCAAGGCAGCACGAGCAGCCATCCAAAGGCTGGAGTTAGCCAGCACCAGGGCCCCAGAGGAATTGCTGCTCCCTTTGGGGTGGCTGGGGAGTTCTCCCTGGAAAAGGGTGGCTGGCAGTGCTCATTAGAGGGAGCGCAGGTCTCCTCTGGCACTGAATGCAAATTAAGGAGCAATATCTGTGTTTGCGGTTCATAAGCAGTCAAGTGGTTTGTCCAAAATACATTTTACTTTTCCTCTAAAGGGGTAGACTGTAGATTCGAGCCTCCGATTTTTTTTATGCATTTTAAATGACTCGCTCCAGCCCTGGTCTTTCATCCCTGCACTGTTATTGAAAAGAACTCTGAGTTTTCAATTCCTTTTCATGGGCTCTTGAGGAAGCAGGAACTTTGCAGGGGAAGGCGCAGCTCTACTCAACAGCCAAGTTGGGAGGATGTAGAAAGTCATTTGTTGGGATGTGCTGGGGATAAAACTTGGACAGAGAGGATCAGTGCAAACAGTCTTACTGCAAAGCCACAGCTAATGATGGTCCAGGATCAAACCAAAATATTCCTGAGCTTTCAGGCTGATATCCTAATTCTAGACCTTTTTTTCTGAAGGGCTCCAATGATTTAGGAGCTCCTCTCAGCAATGAGGGAATGTGGGTCCTTCCCCACTTCAGGAGTAACTCTTGGAACACAAGCGGGGCCACACCAATGTCACACTTCTAAAGCCCAAATCTTAGTGTAAGTTGAGATTTTGAGTCCGGGATGCGGCTGCTGCCCCTCGTCTCCCCACGGCCACCAGAAGGGATCAGGGCAAAACTGGGCCGGGTAATCGCACACCGAGACAGGGACAGGGAAGCTTTTTTCAGATTGGGTTGGGGGAAGGGGCTTTGATTTGAATACGAAGAAGCATTTGGAGCCAAACCAGCAGCAGATTGTGGTACCTTCTTAATTCTGTGAGCCACACATGAATGACCTTTTTGTCTGCCTCCGCCTGCCTGCAGTGGGGGGCTCCCCCCTGCCCTTCCCCACCGCACACGCTCATTGATAATATACATGTGCTAAATAGGATTAACTCTCCCTCATCTGCATGAGCTGTTTCTCTCCCTTGGCCACTCTGCCCGGCTTCCCCTTCTCCTCTCCCGCTCCCTGCAGCCCCCCAGCTCCTTCTGGAGCTCCATGTGGGCCTTGTGTGGAGTTTAGCTGGCTCATTGTAGGGCAGCTGGTAATGGGAGCGGGGCTGAAAAGCCGGCTGTCAGGCTCAGCGCTCGGGAAGAATAGGCGGGCGTCTGCTCCGCAGCTTTCCCTTTGATAGAGGAGGATAATCCCTGCTATGAGAAGGCTGAGTCAAATGGAAAGGGAGAGTGAGCCCAGCGCCCTCCCACAGCCCCGGAGCAGCGCAAATTGCAAATCCCGGGATTTGAGTGGAGACGGCTCATCCCCCTAAGCACCTTGTGATGAATCCATTTCATCCTGGAGATGGAGGGAGGCAGGGAAGCCGCTCTCTAGAGGAGAAGTGCCCTTTTTGCAGCCTGAGCGAGAGCTAGGAATAGCTCATTTCCCTCCAGGATGCGGGACAAGGTGCAGGACTGTGCCCCTTCCACTCGCGTTTCACCTGGGATCCTTCCCGGCTTCCACAGGCAGAGAGCAGACAGGGAACCCTGGGGATGAACTCACCCAGCCCTGCCAGCATCAGACCTCCCAGGCTTCTCCATCAGCAACCACCCCATCCCTCAAACTGGGAAACCAGCGAGGGGACAGGTCCCAGGATGTGGGACTGGGATGTGGGGAGTGAGTCCTAAGGAAGAGGCACTGGTGTCTGAGGGGCTCCTGCAGCTGGTTTAGGAAGTGGATGTGAGACACCCCCAGAGTGGGAGAAGCATCACGGCAGAGATGGGAAATGGTTGTTTGAATATCAGTCCCAGTGTGCCAGCTGTGATGGTTTATTGATATCCCATCAGTTAGGGGGTTGCCTTAGGGCACAAAACCCCCAGTTCAAAGTCCCCTCTCCAGCTCAAGCAGTCTGGAAATTTGAATTCCCACGGTTCAGGTGGATGCCTTACCCTCAGTTAGGTACTCCTTGGGTGTCTCTGACCATATCTCACTTTCTGCAAAACAATTCTTGGTTTTGAGATGTTCATCTGTCAAGAATTGGTGACTTAAAATTCACTCAGAGAGAAGCCTTTTTCTCTTCTGCATCTAAGTTTTATGGGTCTGGCATTTCCTCGCGTGTACCCAGAGGTTTAAAACAATGTTCAGGCAGGATATTAAATAATTTTTGTTTACAAAAATCCATGGTTTAGGACATGGGCCAAGTATTACCATGCTGCTCAGCAACACCCATGGCCCACTGAGAGAAGAGGATGAGGCAGAGCCAGGACAAGAAACAAGAAATATAAACCAGTGAGAAGCGAGCAAGGTTTTGTAGCTGAACTTTGCATTTCTTTTGTATATTATATTAAATCAACTCTTGTTCGAGCCAAGAGTGGCTTATCCACTCTGGGTGCATCCAGTCCTTCAGATGTGTTGAGTTTAGCTCCAGATTTAACACTTTGTTCCCTCACACTCTCCAATGCTGAATATTTACCTGTGCTCACTCAACCCTTCTGATGCAAAAACTTTGGGTTAATGTTTCCACAAAACAGGTTTCTTACAAGCTCCCTCTGCTTCCCACCAGCCTGGGAGAGCAGTGGGAGAAAAGCAATGTTTCAGGGCCTGCCCTCACACATGGGATCTGAAAATGGAGCAGCATAATAATCAAATGGGTGGCACAAAGTGAGCGTTTGAGAACCTGGAAGGGACTCTTGTTTCCAATTCAGCTTTCAAAAGAGGCAAAAGGCCAAGGGCTTTCACATTATTTATTCCAACCCATTTTCCCATCCTTACTTGAGGCTCAAACAAAAGTGGCCCACGCTGAGCCCTGCAGATGGATTAGCAATCAAGCATGCAGCTGCACATACCTGGCACTGGAGTGTTCGTGCTAGCCAGCCTCCGAAGAGAAGATCTCATTTTTACTTTTTGGGTGCTGGAATGTGGGAGTGGGTGGAAGGGCCAGGATATGAGCAGCCTCCACAGATGTTTCTCAAGAAGGAGGTGAATCTATAGTTTAGGCAATCTGATTTACTTGAATCTCCAGATTTGTTTTCTTGGAGGGTTTTTGAGTTTTGCTGGAGTTTCCATTGGAGGTTTGGGCTGTAGTTTATTTTTTTTAAATTGATTTTCCTTTATTCCTTTGGGCTGTGTTTCTCTCCTCCTCTTGGGACTGTCCTGATCATATGGAAGTGAGGAGCTGATGTTGCTGCATGAGCAATGAGAAATATGGCAGATTGCCTCCAATGTAAAAGTCTTCATCATGTCACTATCACTAGCAGCTATATCTTTATCATCCTGAATAGACCTTGGAAACCTTTCCCTAATTAATTTCAAAATGTTGATCATTATTCATAAGGACTGACCCGTTGAATACCAGCTAAGTGTGACAGCTCAGTGTGTCACTGTACTATGTTAATCCAAGGGAACAGCCTGCTGGACTGTTCAAAGCAACAGAGAGCTCAAAATACTGACAGCAGGTCAGGTAAAATTCGTAGGCTTTTTGGAACTGTGAGCTTAACTCTGTTGAAAGGCTTGCACTTGAAACCTGGCTCGAAAGCACACACCCCACATATGGCTCCACCTAGACAAGGAGCACTGCCGAGGCTGCCAGAGTGGAGTGAGATTTCAGCTGAGACTTGGGCTTTTTTCAAGTGCAGAAATTCAAGGAGCAAGAAGCGGAGTGAGCTGGAAACAAAAGGCCAGGGGCTGGATTTGCCCAGAGGAACGTGCTGGTGAGGTGGGCAATGGCAGTCCATGATGAGGAGCTTTCTGCTGCCGTAGAAATGCCCAGCCCAGCAGGGATGCTTTGCCCCTCTCTGTGCTGAGCAAAGATCTTCTCCCACAGGGACTGCCTCAAGGTGCACAGAGTGCCCCCTGTGCAGCCAGACCCCTGTCCCTGTGCACGTGCAGGACAGCAGGACGTCGCAGGGAAGGTGCTGCACGCCCCTGTGCACACACCAGGTTGTAAAAATCTGTGAGAGCCTTTCACAGAAAAATGATGGGCAGGCCTCCCTGTAATGCAAAGCAGCCTGTGGTCTGTTTGCTCTTGGAAAGCTTGGAAATGGGAGTGAGGTCTGCGTTGGCACAGGGAAAATCTTGAATCCTCACAGCCAGCAGTGCTGGCAGCCGGAGATGATCATTGTCAATAATACGCAGGAAGATTGTGCTCCATTGTTGCGGTTCATTATTAAATTACATAATTTTCATTTTTTCCATCCTTAAGCTTTACCACTTAAAATGGTTTGTCCTATGCAATCAAATGTGATCCTCGAGCCTCAGCTGAAAAATCCAATAACAATGAGCATTCTCTGGAATGGAAAAACAGAAAGAAAATAAAGGGACTCTATAGTAATTCACTTAAATATGTGTGTAGGATCTAACCAAGAGCCTGATACAAAAATGCTGAGTGATCTGCATCCAGACCACCACTTTGAAGGCACAGATACAACATCTTGGTGCTAGGTCAGCCTGATCTCCTGACCCCAGGGAAAAATGCCTCTGGCATGAAGTGGGGCAGCAGGCAAAATAATTTTCTCAAGGATTTTACTGGCTCTCTGATGAGAAATTTGATCACAATTTAAGCTCCCCAGTATAGCATTTGCAATGGACTTCAAGTTTTGACATGGTGATCCCTGTGGCTCAGCTGAAGAGGGGTGACTTTTAAAATGAAATTCATGCAATTGCTTGTGATGATGTCAGTGAAAGCCAAGATGTGGATACTCAAACATTATGAGTTCAAAACTGACAGAATTGTTTAATTGGTATGATTGCTTCTATAACACACCAGGCAGCCATGGGGGAACTGAGCTCAGTATTAGAGAGCAGGAAAGAATCTGGACTGACAAGTAACAGCTTTGTCTGAGCCCAGTTATCCAACTCCACCAAGAATTAGTTGCTAATGGGTCCAAGTAAGTACTCAATTTTTTTTTTTTTTTTTTTTAAATTTTCCTCATGCTAGCAGCTCTCTGTGGTACACATTCAAGTGTGCTGTGAAATGTTGCTGGAACTCACTGTCCTGAGATTTCAACTAACCACCAGACTCTGCTGTAGTCAGTGACTTTGGATGTTCTCCTTTTCGGATCCAGTCTGTGTTTGGTTTAATTTCTGGATTTAAATCCAACATCATGTCCTTCTCCCCCACCACTAATAACAGGTCTTACGGTGTCTGAGTTTGGATTTGCAGCCAAGGTTTGGTTTCTTGGCCCTGCTGTCCTGTGTGCCAAGGCCTGAGATGCAACCTGCCTTTTCCTGGTACTTGCCAGTGTCTGGGTCTGCTTTGTGCTCGCCATTGGGAATTGCCTGGATTGCCTCCCTCCAGGTCAAAAAATCAGAACTGATGAAAACCAGCAATGCTGCATTAAAATCCAAACTGAAACAAAGCAAGCAATCTTTTTTTTTTTTTTTTTTTTTTTTTTCTTCTTTTTTTTGTCTTTTTTTTTTTAGCTGCCCTGCACCAATCTCTTTTTGTCAGGTAAAGATGACACGAAATTTGTGTATTCTCCCATAAGCAACATCAGAGCTGTTATGAGTTTGGGGGGTCTTTTTTATCCTTTTTTGAGCAGGGAGAACCCAAAACACCCAAAGTGGTGAGAGGAAGTGACAGCGTGAGCCCACACACACTGAGAGGAGGAAGCAGAGACAGGATTTCAGCAGACCTAGCTGAAGGAAGGATTCACTTAAGACCCAGTGATTCACGCTGGCTGGAAAAGTTGTTCCACTTTTTCAGCCTTTCTTCCCCCTCCCTCCTCTTTGTTTGGTTGCTCCTGGGACATCCAGGGTGACAATAAGGCAATTGTTCCTCCAGGAACAGGCCTCAATGAAGCAGCGCAGAAAAAGTGACAAGGCAAGAAAATATGACAAATATTCTGCACTTCAGTTTGGAATACTGCCATTTCCTAGCGTGTATTCCTGAGAAGAAACATACCCATCAAGATACTTATTTCAAACAGGGAGTTGCCAGTTGTGTTTCTCCTCTTTCTGAGAATCTAAAGCTCAGATCTTTCCCTTGCCTGCCCTGTGAGGAGCAAACATACACAATATCAATTATGTTTTTAATCTCTAAGACCCAGTCTCCAAATGTGTTTGTGTCTGTGTATACACACGAACTGTTTTCCCTTTGTCTTCCTATCCAAAATGCAAAAGCATCTCAGATGTTGTGATTCCTCCAGGTTTTTCCCCTGTGGGAGGATGGAAACATGTAACATTATCTTCTAGCTGCCTACTGCCAGTCTCTGAAATTAGCATTTCAGTGACTGAAAGGTAGTTAGTTTCCACACACACACACACATACACGCACACAAAAAAAAAAAGGAGGGAAAAAAAAGAGGAGAAAAAAGAGGGTTAGTACAAAGCTGACACTAATAGTAATAGGAGATGAGGGAGAGGGTACAGGACATGTTGGATTACTAAATGAAAACTGTGATTTTACCAGATGTGCTAACAGAACAATGAAAGGCGCTTTTACAGAATAAATTTACTCTTTGAGTTTTTGTAATTAGCAACCTTAAGAAAGAAAAGCCTCACAGGACATGTTAATGCAGAGTTAAAGGATAACTCTTTTTCTATCCTAAATCTGGGGTTTTTTCCAAAGTGTTTTGGTTTTTATTTCTGGGATATTCTCCAGATGAACAAGGGCAGAGTAGGTGCTATTGGATGCAAAACTGAGGAACAACACAGACACTCCAGTCTCATGTTAATTAATGGAGTCTGTTGTTTATGGCTCTCATGCCAACAAATCACTCGTTGCCCAAAAATGAATCCTGTCTCCTGTGTGGGGGTGCAGCCCAGGTGGCTTGGCTTCCCCCTTCCAAGAGGGATAGCCAGGGCTGGACCTGTGTTTCAGCAGCTGGCTTTGCTAGGCTTGGCTCAGAAAGGCAAGGTTTGGAGGAGCACTAAGGAAAAAAGTCTAAAGAAAGCTTTTGTCCTTTCTACTTCTATATCAAAAGGCTCCATGTTTTTCCTCTAGCTGGAGAAATTCCTGTCCCAAATCAGTAAAATAAAATCAGTAAAGTAAAATAAGCCAAATCAGGCTTCTCCTTTTGCTATCAGAAAGTTCATGTCTCTTGCCATGGTAGTGGAGATGGAATATGGTGGAAATCTTGGTCTTGGCTCATTCTTTCCAGCTGAGCTCTGTTCAGAGTCTGTAGCTGGATGAAAAGAGCTGCTCTGTGCTGCTCTTGTGAGCAGAAACCTCAGGGGGCTGCCAGCTGCCTGTGGAGTGCCAGTGCCCCCCAAGAAGCTTCTCAAGGTGGCATCATGGGGCACCAGTGGTGTCACATCAGACACAGAACAGTCAGTGAGCCCAAACATCCAAGTAATGAAATGCATCAAGGATGGACTTGAGTATCCACACCTAGAAGGAACTTGGTCACTGAAATAAGGGCAGATGCAGAGGTGGGAAATCCCTGGGATTCTTCCATTTGTTTCCAGCTTTTTATTTTAAAAGGCCTGAAAAAGCTCTAAAAAAGCCCTGAGTCAAATCCATAGGGGAAAGAGAGTTGAGAGAAGGAGGACCATATTTTTGAAATCACACAAAAAATGTTGATGACGTTGAGGGAAGGGATAAAAAACCCAAACTCATTTTTCTTTTTTTTTTTTTTTGGGGGGGGTGGGTGGAGATTGTAACAGTTTTTGACGTGTGGTGGAGAAACAGTGAGTGTGGCAATCCCCATTTGGAGTGGGCTCCTTTCAGTGGCTTTCAGCACCGTGTGACCATGGCTTCCTGCAAAGTCTGAAATAGATGTTGGCCCCTATTCTGGCATCTACCATGGATCACAGCCTGACATCATCCAGTGTGGGACTGCTCAACACAGGGCATTTTACCCCTGCTGGGACAGTGGCTTCCCAGATAGCCAACAGGGACATGGTGGGGATTGCTTCACTGTCTGAGCTCCAGTTGTGGAGGGAGCAGACATCTGGTAGTGCTGGAGAGTGGATGAACCAAATTCCTGCGTGTCCCTGTGGCCTTGGGTGCAGGATGGGAGTTGTCAACCTGCTGTAGGCACCCTTGGGGAGCTCTGAATCAGGAGTGCTAAACTCATGGTTACCTTCCAGTAATATATTTCTCTTTTTCACTCTTATTTGAGGAAGGTCCTGCCACCTCCCCACCTTTGCTAAGACGATTCCCATCCTCAGTCAGAGTGGCTGCCTTTTTTTGGGAAAGCTTCCCGGGAGGGAAGAGTAGGAACAATATTTATGTGTTTGAGGTTTTTTCCTGGACGATTTTTAGACTTGGATTTTGGAGCATTCACAGGGAAAATTAGCAGCCTCTGCTGATGACTTTTCTTATTTTAAATCAGCAAGGGAGAGGGTGAGAGCACAGCCCCTGGGGCTGGTTCAGGGGCTTTCCTGCAGGCAGTGTCCCCTGGGTTAGGAAATGTGGTTGCTGGGCACTTAGCAGGGGTTGGGTTGTAGTATCCACTGAGCTGGGCTCCTGCAAATAGTTTAAATGTAACCAGTTTAAATGGAACCAGAATTGTTTGTTTCCAGCAGCTTGGGAAGAAATTCTGGGGAAAAGCAGCTTTTTGAAGGCACCCATTTTGGAAGTGGGTGAGTCAGCTGCAAGATTTGCAGCTTCCACCGGTGTCCCAGACCAAATAAAAACTGGAACTCCAGAGGATGGTTTTTAACCTTCCTTGCCACAATTAAAAACGTTGTGTTTAATATTAAATGCACATTCATTTTTAATCCAGAAGCCTGGCTTTCTGTTCTCAAATAACCCATTTGTAATGGGTTCTTCATCCAAGCAGGGGAAAGAAATACTTGCTCCTGGAAGCCAGCTCCATAAAGAAACACAAAGAGCATCTTTCTGAATAGCACACAAGTGTGAAAGGAAACACGCAACTGCTGGAGAAATGGAATCATTTGTACTCAGTGAAGGGAAAAAGAAGAAGGAAAAAAAAAAAAAGAAAAGAAAGGAAAAGGCTTTTGAAAAGGAGATCTGTGACTGAAGCTCTCCAGAACTGTTTAACCTGTTGGGGATATTTAGCAGATGAATTCTGACCCACGTTCTCCACTTTGCTGTACCCTGTGACAGAGCGACGCAGCATCTGCTGCTTGTGTTCCTCTCCAGACACGCTCACAATGCCGGAGGAAACGGGGGAGAAAATTATGCAAATTGCTCTGAGCAGATTACTTTGACCAGCTGCTCTTCTTCCTCCTCAATCAAAGGTCTGCCTGGGAGAGCCAATCTAGATTATATATGTCAGTCGCACGCTCCGAGGCTGAGCCGCTGCCTCGCCGCTCCTTTTTCCCAAGCAGGGACGTTTCTGACAGCGAGGCAAAATGCAAAGCACTGGGGGTATCATTGCTCAAAGGAGGGAACAAGGGGCTGGGAATTCCTTTTGGGTTTTGTGCACTAGCACCTCACTACGTGGCTTGCCGTTTTTTCAGGGCTATTCCCATGGAAAGAGGTTCATCTCCATGCTGACAATTATTGAATTTTATTATTAAGCATGATGAAATGTGGCAGAGGGGGGAAAAAAATGAGCAAAAACACTCCCTAGACGGTGTGTTCATGGCATGGCCTTAGGTGCTATTATTAAGCACACGGGCTGAAAGCTGAGTGGCTTTACCCTGTGCAGCCAGGGGTGTTGCTGGTTGCTGGCTTTTTTTTTTTTTTTTTGGTT